>VZQC01007595.1:836597-851066 GCA_009823505.1 Rhizomys pruinosus
CCGTGCTCATGGATTGCAAAATTGTCCATTTCACCCAAATTGATATATAGATTCAACACAATCCCAATCAAAATCCCTATGAGCTTCTTCACAGACTTGGGAAAAAAGTCCCTAATTCATATGGAAAAACAAAAGACCTCAAATATCTAAAGCAACCCTGAGTGAAAATGCAATACAGGGGGGATTGCTCTACCAGACTTCAAGCTATATTACAGGGCCATAGTCATAAACATAGCTTGATATTGGCACAAAATTGAAGATTCAAACTTGAACTCATACAATTTCAGCCACCTCATATTTGACAAAGAGGCAAAAAACCCTCAATGGAGGAAGGATAGCATCTTCAGCAAATGGTGCTGGCAAAACTGGATCACCATTTGTAGAAGAACAAAATTAAACCCCTACCTCTCACCCTGTACAAAAATCAACTCCAAGTAGATCAAAGATCTCAACATGAAACCTGAAACCCTGAAGGTGATAGAAGAAAAAGTTGGCAACAACCTACAAGACATAGGCATAGGATAAGACCTTCTAAATCAAACAGCAGCTATGCAGGAAATAAGGTCAAAAAACAGTCAACAAATGGGACCTCATCAAACTCAAAACTTCTATACAGCAAAAGAAACAATCAAGGAAGTAAAGAGAAAACCCAAAGAATGGGAGAAAATATTCACCAGTGATACATCTGACAGAGCATTAATGTCATGAATATATAGACCACTCAAAAATCAAAGAAGAAAACAAATGACCTACTCAAAAGATGGAGTAAAGAGCTAAACAGAGACTTCACCAGTGAGGAATTAAAGATGGCTGAAAAACATCTTAAAAAGTGTTCAACATCATTAATAATTAAGGAAATGCAAATTAAAATCACTCTCAGATATCATCTCACTCCAAAAAGAGTGGCTAAGATCAAGAAAACAAAAGACACTAAATGCTGGAGAGGTTGTGGGGAAAGGGGAACACTCATCCTCTGCTGGTGGGAATGTAAACTTGTACAACCGTTATGGAAAGCAGTGTGGAGAACCCTTAAAACACTCAAAATGAGCCTACCACCTGACCCAGTCATACCACTCCTGGGTATATACCCACAAGACTCATCCTATAGCAAAGATATATGCACATCCATGTGTATTGCAGCTCTCTTCACAGTATCAAAGAGCTAGAACCAACCCAAATGCCCCTCAACTGAGGAGTGGATGACAAAAATGTGGTGCATCTACATAATGGAATACTATTCAGCGATAAAGATGACATCATGAACTTTGCAGGTAAATGGATGGAACTCAAGGCCATTATGCTAAAGTGAAGTAACACAGTCCCCAAAAGACAAGCAGTGAATGGTTTCCCTCATTTGTGGATGCTAACACCATGAATTCTGTGGGGAAGTGGATAGAACTGGAGGCTGTTGTGCTGAGTGAGGTGACACAGTCTCAGAAAAAAACAAACGACATGTTATCCCTCTTTTGTGGTTTCTAACACCAAATTTAAATTAAAATGAGTAACCAGTCAATAAAGATAACATCAAAATAATTGTTATTGCCATAGATATATCTTGAAATATATATCTCTATTTTTTCATACCTAAGATTTATGACATTGTAAAGATGAGAACAGTTAAAGGATGAACTAACTTCAACAAAAGTTATTGCTACTTCTATCATAATATATAATGTCTATATTAAAAGTAACTAATGGGAGGGCTGGAGAGATGGCCCAGTGGTTAAGAGTGCCGACCGCTCTTACAGAGGACCCAGGTTTGATCCCCAGCACCCACATGGCAGCTGAGAACCATCTGAAACTCCAATTCCAGGAGAACTCCAGTTCCAGGGGAATCTGACACCCTCACGGGTGCACGGACCTACATGCAAACAGTACATTCATACACATACAGAATAAATAAATAAATAAATTAATTAATTAATTAATTAAAAAAGTAACTAATGGGATCAATCACAAAGATGTATCACTTTAATGTTCTACTAAGTACATGTGGCCTCTCCTTAGTTACTGGTTACACTCCTTTGAAACTTGAGGCAAGGTTTTTGGTAACCTACTCACTAATAAATAAATCATCATATAAGCTATTACATTTTTGTTTTTGTGTTTTGTCTTTGTGAGACAGGGTCTCCCTTTAGTCCCAGCTGGCCTGGAGCTCACAGAGATCTGCCTGTCTCTGCTGGGATTAAAGGTATGTACCACCACACCTGGCGGTATGCTAAGATTGTTAAATCACAATGGGGTTCCTGATCCTTAAAAACAGTAGTTAGTTTAAAAGAATGACAGTCTGAATGGGCGTAGTAAACCCTATCAGCTTGGTTCCTGTGTATAGGTATGTGATATGATACAACTGCCTTCTGGAAACCTATAAATCAGGATTTAGGGGTCTGGGAAACAAGAGAGGCTGTTACAAGAACAGAGGGGGTATGAATATGCCTCCTCCCTCCAGGATGCAATTTTGCCCTACAGTTTAATAAAAACCATTGGTAGATAAAGGTTTCAGTGCCAGCTGTAGGCTGCCCTACCAGGAACTGTTGGCCAGGAAGGCTTTAAAAGCCCCCAAAACAAAGGCCATTTGCCTATAACTTTGGGTGCACATAAGAAATGGACAATAAGGCCCTACTGCTGAAGATACAGCATGATATGAGCATGAAAAAAATTATGCTGAGACCCTGCACTGCAAATCAATAGCTGACCTGTATGATGTCAGAAAGCACTATGCAATCCCTGGAAAGAAATGGTCTCTGAAGCTTTACTACAGACCTCTCGTGCCACACTTTTACATGCCAAAGAGGATATAGTGTAACAGTGGCAGCCTGGTAAATGTACACCTGGAAAGAGAAAAAAAATCCCAATTTGATCTACAGGCTGCTCCCTGGAGGGGTAGGACACATGGCTGACACTGTAGCCTTGGTGCCCCCTAGCATCAGGAGACTTTATCAACCATATTAGAAAGCTATTGCCATCCCTTTGTCAAAGAGTTATAATGCCCCGACCAAGATATCATCCAAGCATATGTGTTTATGCCCATAACTTTATTTTTTTTCTTAAGGTACTTTTCTTTTTTTAATTTATTTATTTCTGTATGTGTATAAATGTACTGTCTGCATGCAGGTCTGTGCACCTGTGTTGTGCAATGCTGTGGAGGTCAGAAGAGGGTGTCGAATTCCCCTGGAACTGGAGTTCTCCTGGAATTGGAGTTTCAGACGGTTCTCGGCCGCCATGTGGGTGCTGGGGATCGAACCCGGGTCCTCTGTAAGAGTGGTCTGTGCTCTTAACCGCTAGGCCATCTCTCCAGCCCATAACTTTAATATTTGTTACTATTTGTGTCTTATTACTAGAATTAGGAGACTGCAAACAGAACTTGGACAATCCCAAGAGTTTGCCGTGTCACCTCAGAGAAAAAAAAATGGATCTTCTCTCACTCTCTTTTGCCCTCCCCCTGCAAAGCCCAGAGACTCTCGTAGAAGAGGTTCGAGCATCAGATTGTAAGGGCCAAGGAGGTGGGGTAAATTGTGAGATCACAGCAAAAAATGGACTGGATTTTTTTTTAATTTGATCAACATGTTTGTGTTGATCTTCAACTGGACTTGGAGACCCTGGGTTGTACAAAAACTGGACTCAGATGCTAGCTAATTGGGTTTATTTATGTTTATATGGACACTCCTTATGTTTATCTATGTTTATATGGACACCCCTTATGTTTATTTGTGTTTATATGGATACTCCTTATGTTATATATGTTTATATGGAGACTCCTTATGTTTATCTATGTTTATATGGAGACTCCTTATGTTTATCTATGTTTATATGGAGACTCCTTATGTTTATCTATGTTTATATGGACACTCCTTATGTTTATGCTTATATGGACACTCCTTATGTTTATCTATGTTTATATGGACACTATGTTTATTTGTGTTTATATGGACACTCCTTATGTTATATATGTTTATATGAACACTCCTTATGTTTATGTTTATATGAACACTCCTTATGTTTATTTGTGTTTATATGGACACTCCTTATGTTTATCTATGTTTATATGGACACTCCTTATGTTTATCTATGTTTATATGGACACTCCTTATGTTTATCTATGTTTATATGGACACTCCTTATGTTTATTTATGTTTATATGGACACTCCTTATGTTTATTTATGTTTATATGGACACTCCTTATGTTTATCTATGCTTATATGGACACTCCTTATGTTTATTTATGTTTATATGGACACTCCTTATGTTTATTTGTATTTATATGGATACTCCTTATGTTTATTTATGTTTATATGGACACTCCTTATTTTTATTTGTGTTTATATGGATACTCTTTATGTTTATTTATGTTTATATGGACACTCCTTATGTTTATCTATGCTTATATGGACACTCCTTATGTTTATTTATATTTATATGGGCACTCCTTATGTTTATTTGCCTATGTGTACTTACTGGTCAAATAAAAAAATTAATAAATAATAATAAATTAATTAATTAATTTTTTAAAAAGACATCACATGGGGCTGGCTGGATCTTGCCATTTTGCCCTCTTGGGCAGAGGTCACAGAGTCCAAGCTGGGACTCTGGATGAACATGGGGGAAGGGAATCACTGCTCGGCCAGTTAAGTGATATCTTGTCCCCTCTTGTCCCCACTGACTTTGTAGTCAAGCCTGAGTAAACTTGTTAGATTTCCCTGGACTGTGGTTTGGAAAGCCTTTCCTTGTTGGCCTTAGAAACCCAAGGGTGGGGGAGGAAGGACACTACAAGCGTGGTTACCTCCCACATGGAACCTCTGAGACAGGAGCACATTTTAGTTTCCCAGGATTCCTGCCCTGTTACAATTAAGCTTTCTCTCCCAGGCTTCCTAAAGAGCCTACATCAGATCTTGTCAACTCCTGCCCCTCAAATCCCCTAGATTTCCTACCTATTTAGCAATGTCATTCTCTTCCTCTATTGTTCCTTCTTTTCATGTAACCTAAGCTCTGCACCACACTATCAAGTTCCTGCAGTTCCTGGAGGCTCTGCCTGCTCCTAGGCATGCATGTCCATGAGTGATCTTGGGCCTTCTTACTACCTTCTACTTGATCTTAATTCTGAAAGATACTGTCTTCTGATCCCATCCCCTTTTTAAAAAAAAAGGAACTAGCTGAGGATCCTGCTCGCACAGTCCATCCTTGAACTCTCTCCCTTCAGCTGGCAGACATCACTTCCTCTTACATTTCCTCCAGTTACTCCATTCCTCCTCAGTCTTTCTCATGAGCTTGATTCCCATTCTCCAACCTCCATTAATTGCCAACTTCCAGTCTTCTCTAGTCTGCCCAATCTCACCCATGCTAAGACTCTAACAGCTAACTGCTTTAAAAAGGAAAATTTTATTTTATTCACCTACCAGACTAGTAAACTGAAATGTCTAGAGGACAATAGTGCATCCAACATTAATGAAATTTTACTTTGGGAAAAATACAAACACCTTTAAAGAGCCTTGAGTATGGGAAGACTCTCCCTGGATCTTTAAAGGGGAAGTTTATACTCACCTCTCTCTTTCAGCTCATTAAAATCATGAATATTCTGAAAAGTGGTCGAATCTAAGCCCTTAGGGGACTGTCTTCTGACAGGAGCTTGTACCCGATGTCTGGCCATATCAAATATATCCATGGGATTCCTTTCCCTTTTCCTATAAATGACAACATCATGGTAAATGTGCTTTATGGATAGCAAACTTGAGTTCAGATTTAACTTACTATAACAGCAATTTAGCATCATTCACAGAACTCTATTACATAAATTATAACAGTTCTCCTACTTCAATCCCTTATGCTAAAAACTAAGGAATGTATAGTGTGTGGTATTACTTGCCTGTAATACCAGCAAGTAGAAGACAGAGGTAGGAAGACCAGAAGTTGCAGGCCAGCCTCAGACACATAGTTTGAGGGGGCCTACATGTAACCCCATCTCAAAAAACAAACAAAAATCCCTGAAATTTATAAGGTAATTATAATCTTTTAAAATGCTGGGAGACACAAAGCTCCTTGTTACTATAAAATGGTCATGTACTAGAAAGATCACAGTATGCACGGACAGAAAAACTGAGATTCAAAGACAAGGTCTGGAAGCTGGAGAGATGACTAAGCAATGGCTGCTCTTTCAGCGGACCCGGGTTCGGTTCTTAGCACCCACATGGTGACTAACAGTGTCCATATCTCCAGTTTCAGGGGGAATCCAATGTGCTCATCTGACCTCCGTGGGCACTGTATGACAAGGGTACATACACTTACATGCAGGCAATACATTTATACACATAAAATAAAATTAAAAATAAAAAACTTCCAGAGAACATGGTATCTGAATTAGTTAAACGATATTCTATTCCTCTGGTACCCAGCTAATAACATGCTAGGGAGCTTAGGAAGGGAATTTTCTTCTAAGATTTGACCAATTTGTTGTTCCCCCAAAGGAAAGGGATAGAGAATGGTAATGCTAGTTCTGAAAACAAAAAGCAAGTTATCAACTGCTGTTTCCTTTAGCACTATGAAATTCTTCCTCTTTTTGAAAATGAGATTTAAGCTAAGGTCACGCAAGGTTCAGTTGGATTCCTTCTTCCATGTCTTTATAATTTATAATGCTCTCTAAGCAATTAGACAGTAACAGTTGTCTCAGAGAGGGGTTCCCACTCTCATGGAGTTTCCTTTCTGTCCATGAACTTTCAGAAGGGCCAGGAAATGGCCTGTCAAGGCTGACAAAGATCTCAATCACCCCGAATGAAAGCAATTCACTAAAAGAATTACCAAAAAAGTTCCTAGGAGTCTTTTACATTAGACTTCTACCTACCTTCCCATAATACTAATAGGTAAATAAGTTAATTTGTTTATAATTCGGTTACCAGATCTCATTTACATGTGGGCTGCATATTTGTTTCATGCCTAGCACATGCCTAGCTTGATAATGTGATGAAATAATAAGACATTCTTTTTATGAAGGAATTTTATGAAATTAGAGTAAGAACCAAACATCATATGTCTCTAATCATGCTACACATCCTGTCAAAGTAATGTATTTAAGAGATCCTTGTTGTAACCCTAATGAACTTATCCTAAATTAGAATTCAGGGTTCACAAAGTACTAAATCCAAGCCTGTGTTTGTTCTTACAAGGGATTATGCTAGATTTCGTGACTTAGCTTTCCACTGGAGCTGCCCAGCAAGCAACATTTGAGCCATGTGATGAAGGTTAACATCACGAAGGATGTTAGGTGACACCATGCACCTTGATAGGATGTGATGGTTTGAATGCAAATGCCCTCCACAAGCCACCTGGCTAGAAGTGTGGAATTTCAGTAACGATGTTGCAGTGTCAGCCTCTTAGTTGTGACAAGTATACCTCCATAAAGTCAAGATGTTAATAGGGAAGACATTTAGAAACTCTCCATACATTTCAACTTTTCTATAAGATTATCCCACAATTGGGTTTGTTTTGTTTTGTTTTGTTTTTGTTTTTGTTTTTTTGTCTTTTCGAGACAGGGTCTCCCTGTAGCCCCAGCTGTCCTGGAATTCACTCTGTAGACCAGACTGGCCTTGAACTCACAAAGATCTGCCTGCCTCTGCCTCCCAAGTGCTAGGATTAAAGGCGTGTGCCACCACGCCCGGATCCACAATTGGTTTTAAAGCTACTTAAAGACTATTACCTACTTTGGAGAACACTGCTCTCCAAAATTGAGTCCTGGCAAAAATGATCAGATAATCCTAGAACTCAGGAGGCACAGGCAGAGGGAACTACATTGGAGGCCAGTCTGGTCTACAACCTGGCTAGCTGAGACTACAGAGATACTCTGAAAAAAATGAAAATTTTATATGATCAGTTAATTTTTATATGTTTTGGTAGGAAATGAGCATCCCAAAAAAAGACTATTAAAAAACAAAACTAACCCTAAACACAATAATGGGCAATCATTCCAATCTTAATACTTTCCACTCTGTTTATGTGTATGAGTGTACTGCCTGTATGTGTAAGTGCACCAATGTTGTGCAATGTCTGGGAGGTCAGAAGAAGGTGTCAGATCCTCTGGAACTAGAGTTAGAGATGGTTGTTAGCCACCATGTGGGTGCTGGGAACTGAACCCAGGTCCTCTGCAAGAGCAGTCAGTGCTCCTGACTACTGAGTCATCTCTCCAGCCCCCAAATTTTCCATTCCTATGCCATTAATTCCCCTCAAAAGAACTGAATTTCTACATCTGCTTTTTGACAAGACTTCAGAAAAGCTAAGAAGATTCTAAGATTAAGTAATCATATTCAAAAACTACAGAATTACTGGACATGCCTTATGTGAATCTCGTCTTCACTGTCCATGTGCAGCAGCCGCCCCTGCAAACGCCTCTCTTCACTCCGAAGCTGCTTCCTCATTTCTGATAGTTCCATAATTACATTTTTCTTCTCCTCTGCAAATTTCCATTGATAAGTAAAAAACAATTATAGAAACAAAAGATTAACTACTAAAATAAATCCTGGCTTATCATAAAGGTGCTCAGAGAAACTCTTTTGAAAGATATTTTATGTGTTTTATATGTATATCCATATACATGGATCACATTAATGTCCATATTAAGACCCACAATTATAAAGTGTGAAGAAGATATTCTTAGGGGTATAGAATACAACTATAAAAGGGAGAGTTGTTGTTGTTGTTGTTGTTTCTGACACCTGACTTTGATTTAAAAAAAAAAAAAAAGTCCCAAACTACACACATCTGTCCAGACACAGAAGTAAACACTGGTGAAGCTGATGGCAGTCTGCACGGTGTACTGAAGTCACTGCGACACTGTACCATGCAGGATGTGGGACTCTAGGGAAGAGAACATGGTACTTTTTCGCAACTTTCTACAGCTATCTAAGTATTCTGAAATAACTGAAAAGAAACAAGTGCTATAGATGTGTTATCAAGCCTACCTTCCGCACGGAGCTGATTTTTCCTTGCAGGTACTGGAGGAGACTGGGCCCTGCACATGGAGCTTTCCTGTTTAACAATAATACAAAGCTCTATTCGTAAGTGTAAAAGGAAACCAAACTCTACACTATTCTACCTCTAAAACTTACCTACATCCATAACTAATCTTCCTTCTTTGTATGATAGAAGGTTCCTTCCTCTAACAAATGCTAACACATGTATCTGTATGCTGTGCCTGTACGCTCCCAATCATTCTCTTCTCCAACATCTTCTGTGCAAATTCCTTTCTCTCACGTCTATGCTTAAAAACCCCCTTCTTTAAAAACAAAATTTCTCATTCCCCCATTTTTACTATCTACATATTGCTCATTCTCACTTTCTACCCAGGTTTCCTTAAAGAATAAATGCAATGCATTCGTTCTGGGGTGTGCTTTCTTATGCCCATACACAGCTACTCTCTGTTTCCATACCTCACCACTTCAGCAACAGTGTCCTTAACGAAGTGATCCATCCCTAAGTAACATATTCAGTTAGCAATTTAAGCCCGAATTTTACCTGGCCAGTAACAACTGCCACTTTCTGTCTATAGCTCGATTCACTTCTCAAACACTGTTCATTTCCTCAATCCTCTCTCCTTCCCCATCTACCCACTTATCCTAGATAATTTAAAAAGCACCAATAGATTAATTAATGGCCTCCCAAACTACAAATCCAGTCTAAAAATCTTCCTTGGATGCAACTCAATTTTCAAACTCCTACCCTCACCAGAAACCAGAAAATTATCCTTGTGTCCACCACAAACTTGTGTGCCTAAATATTTCATGAAGCTGTCAATCTTCAATTCTTTGTGTCACTGCCTTTGTTTTAAGTCCTCAAAGTCTCACTTCTGCAAGAGCATCTTTTCCCTGTTTATAAAAGAACCCTACACAAGCAAAAGTGCCTGTGTCAACCCACTCCAACATTACAGGGTTCCCCATATTTTCTCCACAGCAGAATAAATGAATCAGACTCTCAGAGAGTGGAATTCAGGAAAATGGTTTTCCTAACACACTACTTTGCCTATTCTGGTATTTAGCCTCTTTGAAATCTACAAACCCATGGAACAAAGTTAAAATCCATAGCACACCCTTCTATACCTGGCATAGGCTTTCTACCTCTACTGCCTTGGCATAAAGGCATAACCAAGCCAGACAAACCATAGAAGATTTTCCACAGGGCTTGTCCTGCCCTCCATGTTTTGCACATGCTGAAAATCCATCCCCTCCTTGTCTTTATAGCAAATAAAAAAAAATAAAATGATTTTTTGAGCATCCACTAAAGAACCAATTTTTATAGAAAACTTTCCTGGCTCCCTTTTGGCTGTAACTCAGTGTAAAATATAGAGGATTTTGTAAGTATAACTACAGCAAGTTAGAAGACACATTTTCAAAGAAAGGAGTCTGGATACAGATACCATTTACAATAAGAGATTATGATTTACCAAAAGAATTAAACTTTAGGCCACCAAATGCTACCAGTCACACCTGCAGCAACAGGCAAACTAATGACAACATGATCTATCCTGCTGAAAGGAAATCTCATTTACTACCTCATCCCAAATAAATGAGGATTTAAAAACTATATTAAAGAGTATGTACATGAATAAAAGAACTTAGGATGGTGTCGACTGAAGGAGGTCTTTGGAGTTTACTTGCAATTTTGTTCTGAAGAGCAGGAACCACAGGAGAAGGTTGTCGAAAGTGCTGAAAAGAAATTTAAAGACTTATATAGACACATACATATATACATATATATGTATACACATATAAACTATATATACAAAGCAATTTAATAAGTTTAGATTATTATTGCTTTTAATAAGATATTTTTTACAAAACAAATGCTACCAGTTATGTAAGATCAAATTAGCTTTCTGGAGAGGAAATCACTGTCTAGTAACTGTTATGCCTGATTCATGTACCCAATTCAACATCAATCCCTGCCTCAGAGGTATAGACCTGAAAACCAGTCTGTGATGAATCACTACTTTATTTTTTATTTCCAATATTACATAAAACAGAATATAAATGAATCACTAGATAAATGAAAAGAACTTTCAAGCATATTGTGATGGCTAAACCTGGCTGTCAACAAGATATACTTGGAAAGAAGAAAACTCATGTAAGAACTGCACATATAATAAGAGCCTGTGGGCATGTCTGGGGGCATTTTTTTTAATTGCTAATTAATACAGGAGTTCCCAGCCCACTGTACCATCCATAGGAAAGTTAAGGCTGTGTAAGAAAGTAGCTGAACATGCGCATGACAGAAAGCCAGTAAGCAGTGTCATCCCCCCTCCACCCCACGGTTTCTACTTCAGTTCCTGTCTCTAGGCTCCTGCCCTGGCTTCCCTGGATGATGGACCACAGCTGTAATGTAAGCCAAATAAATCCCTCTTCTACCAAGTTGCCTGTGGTCAGTGTTTTATCACAGCAACAGAAGGCAAACTAGAAACTAGAATACATATAAAATCGAGCCCAATGTTTTTATCAGGATACTGGACAGTCAGTTACTTTGACAAGTCACTACAAACTTTATCAGCACTGTATTTATTCTTGTCGTGAACCAGAATCAACAGTACATAAGGTTCTGGTCTATAAACTACTCTTAGGCAGCACAGCTGATCGAAAGACCATGATAAGGAGACTGAGATTGGCCATTGTATTCATTACCCACAAAGCTCCAACACAGCACCTCACAAAAGAAGTTCAGTGTCCACACTAAGTTGGAAGAAGAAGGAAAAAAAAACAAAAAAAACAAAAAAAAAAAAAACAGGAATACGAGCATCTCCTTCTCCCTTTTTCGCCCTGTGTATGAGTGTACTGCCTGTGTGTGTGAATGCACGCATATCATGCAATGCCCGCAAAGGTCAGAAGTGAACAACAGATTCCCCTGGAACTGGGGTTAAGGACAGTTGTTAGCCACCATATATATGGATGCTGGGAATTGAACCCAGGCCCTCTGCAAGAGCAGACAGTGCTCTTACCTGCTGCCCCATCTCTTCAGCCCCTCCATTCTCCCCTTTTCTAATTACTCCACAATTCTCCTGGCATGCATGGACTGCGTATGGGTCTGATGGTTTCATCTGTCATTTACCTTTGTTTCATCTCCAATCATATTTTCTCTTTCATAGTAGTGCTGAAGTTGTAAACTATGTTTTTCTTCTTCTTCTTTCTTCTTTCTTTCTGCTTCTTTTCGTCTTTCCTCAGCTAATCGAATAAGTTCTTCATTTTTCAGCCTTTGCTTTAAGTAAAGGAAAATATAAACTTCTTGCTTATATTTGGAGTACATTGAAAATTTTGTTATTTGTCTAAAATAAAGAAGTACAACTGAAGACATAACTAATCTAGTGTTCTACGGAATAAAGATGCTGGCTTCCTGATAAAATATTAGGTGTCTTTTACAACATCTTCAGCCTATAAATAATTTTTAATTAAAAAAATCATTTTTCTCTTTCTTAAATTAGTAATTGATCCCAATAAAACAATATACAATGAAGATGACAATTTGGTAACCTCTAAACATACTTCAAGACAACAGTACTCTCTAACAAGTAATGACTATCTTTTCTTTTTTTAAAAATTTTTTTTGATTTTATTTATTTTTGTATGTGTATGAATGTAGGTTTGTGTGCCTGTGTCGTGCAATGCCACGGAGGTCAGAAGAGGGTTTCGGATTCCCCTGGAACTGGAGTTCTCCTGGGATTGAAGTTACAGACAGTTCTTAGCCACCATGTGGGTGCTGGGGATTGAACCCAGGTCCTCTGCAAGAGCAGTCAGTTCTCTTAACCGCTAGGCTATCTCTCCAGCCCAAGACTATCTTTTCACGTGAAAATAAAGATTTCACTTTCAGACCAAGTGTGGGAACGGAGTAGGAGACCTACCTCCTCCTCCTTCTCCCTTTTCCTTTCCTGCTCCTCTTCATATTCTTGCTGAATCCTTGCCCTCTGTTCTGCAAGCCGTTTCTCTTCCTTTTCTTCTGCAATTCTCAGTTTCTCTCGCTCTGCTTCCTCTCTTTGTCTTTTTTCCTCAATCTAAAAAACTAAACTTAGTTATTATTTTATAAAACAATTAGAAAAAGTTGAAATGTTAGAAAGTTACTTTTCCCAGGATTCTTCCAGATTCAACATTTATAATTTCAATTAGCAAGTTTCTAGATTTTTTTTTTGTTTGCTGTTTATTTCATTAGGAAGGGTACATGATATACTGTTAAAGCAGAGTTAAATCCCAGCTCCACCAAGTACAGAATAGATGGTCTTTAAAAACTGGAATGTCCTCAATTTTCTCATTTAGTGAGTTACTAATGTTCACATCATAAAAGTGCTCAAAGAATTAAAGTGAAAACAATGTGAAGAACATAGAAGTTCTTCTACACAGAAAGTGTTCAGTAAGCTCTCATAGTGGTATTATTCTATGATGATTACTACTGTATATCAGGAGCTTAAAGTTGAATAAAATTCCCATAAGGTCAAAAAAAAAAAAAAAAAAAAAAGAGCCAGGCATGTTGGTGCACGACTTTAATCCCAGTACTCAGGAGGCAGAGGCAGATGGATCTTTGTGAGTTCAAGGCCAGCCTGGTCTACGTAGCAAGGTCCAGGCCAGACAGTGCTACATAGTGAGATCCTGTCTCAAAAATAGAAAGGAAAACAAACAAACAAATCGAAGTACTTGACAAAATGCTCTCAGAGAAAGTGCCATGCAGATCTCACTCAACGGGCATGCTAAGTATCACGGAAGATTCCCAAGGAGTTTCCAGGGTCCCATCATCACTAAGCACCCTCCTCCCAGCCAGCAACTGCTGCTCAACCGCTTCACTGACTGGGACTTTGGCTGTACCTTTAGGGACAGTGTAAAGAAACACTGTGAAGTATGCGATAACCACTCTCCAAGGCCTTGATGACACTCTCTAAAATACGCAGGCATGGGAAGCTTGAGGGATAGTGATAAAAATACGTAAATGTGCTTTTCCTAGTAGTTATATAAAACTGGAAACTTGTTCACTGTCCTTCCCAAACCTTGCTTGGCTGGCCACACGGTAAAGGTATGAAGTAGGAAATGGGTCATCACTTAAGAAAGGCCTGCCGGCCGTACAGCACACATGCTCTATACAGATGTGGGAAGCCGTTTCTTATTTGTTTCGTGCCCCTCATCTCAAGTAGGACCCCAACTTTTAAAAGTTAACTCCAAGCCTCCCTCTAACCTCGAACCTAAACCCAGTCTTAGTGCAAAGTGCACATGTGCAGGACTGGAGAGGTGGAACATAGAGGACTGTGGACACCATCTGAGTAGAACCTGGCACCCCTGGAACTCCCCGAAGGGCCAAGGATATGTGAGGGGACAGATGTGAGGGACAGGAGATGTGGGGGACAGGAGATGTGAGGGACAGGAGATGTGAGGGGACAGGAGATGTGAGGGACAGGAGATGTGAGGGACAGGAGATGTGGGGGACAGGAGATGTGAGGGACAGGAGATGGGAGGGGACAGGAGATG
>VZQC01007595.1:861514-895911 GCA_009823505.1 Rhizomys pruinosus
GGAAGGAAGGAAGGAAGGAAGGAAGGAAGGAAGGAAGGAAGGAAGGAAGGAAGGAAGGAAGGAAGGAAGGAAGGAAGGAAGAAAGAAAGAAAGAAAGAAAGAAAGAAAGAAAGAAAGAAAGAAAGAAAGAAAGAAAGAAAGAAAGAAAGAAAGAAAAAGAAAAATCTGGTGTGCTACATGACAAAACTTGCTGGGTATATTCAATCAAAATTTCTGACTTGGGAACACGTCTTGAAAATTGTTTACTTTCCAGTGTTTGTGCTTGGTAATTAGAGCTAAATGCCTAAAAGAGTAAGTTGTAAGTGGAATGAGAACCGCAAGCAATGCTGTATACAGAAGAAAAGAAGACATTCACAACACTGAGGTCTCGAAAAAGATTACTAGAAGCAACTTGCGTGATTAAACAGATTATGTAAAGAATAACAATAACCAGAAAAATGCCAAAATTCTCTCCTAGCAGCTATAATAATATGAAAAAGTATTTGATGTTCTTACTACATAGTGAATTATTTCAAATTAAGAAATTAATAATTAGAGTTGGTGAGGAACTGGGAGAGCTGGAAATAATAAAATGACAATACTCATGTATGAAATAGTCATAAAGAAAAATAATTTAAAGAAATTAAAAATTTCATCAAAATCAAAAGTTCTAATTTTAGAGTTCTAAAAATCCAAAGTGGATCCAAACTTGGTAAAGATCCTTGTGGATCTAACTGAATACAGTTGTTCTTCCTAACTACTGATAAAATGATGGGATGGACAGCCCACAATACCAGCAACTACCGCCTTCTGAAGTGCTTGGCTACAGAGATGAATGTCAGTATCACAGGCCTCAAGGAGAGTCAGCATATTCGTCATAGCTCCCATGGATCTGTCTGGGTAGCCAGTAAGTCATGTCCATTTTAAAATGGCTGCATGATCAGTTAGAAACATTTTCAATGAGCTTTCTAATGTGAAGTTCTTTCCCATAATCAAAAGTTCTAGAAAGTACAAAAGTAGCTACAAAACTGTCAAAAAAAAAAGTGCAAGAGAAGACTTCTGTAGTAAAAACATGGTCACTTTTATATGCATCATACATAGTGCAAGATGGGCTATTCCTTAAATTCCTTTTGATTTTCAAATATATAGTAAATATTCACATATGCATAAAAATATGCCAATTTCTCCTGGGAAATCATAAAAAGATACTGAATTATTCCAACGTACAGAATCTTTGATTAAAGGACACTGCTTAATAACACTAAGATATACTTGGAAGAAATAGAGATGTAATCTAATACTCCAATTTTAGTTCCTTTTTTTTGCTCTTTTTTAGACAGGATCTCCCTTTTAGTCCCAGCTGGCATGGAGCTCACTTTGTAGACCAAGCTGGCCTTGAACTCACAGAGATCCACCTGCCTCTGCCTCCTGAGTGCTGGGATTGAAGGCATGTGCCACCACGCCCAGTCTCTTTCATTTTTTTATACAGAATCATTTTGTACAGGGGAGGGCAAGTTATCACTAAAACAAGGAACATTCATTTCTTTTATAACTTAACACACCAAATACTTTTTCACTAATTCATTCATGGGTATGAGAAGGAAACTGTAAAAAGAAATGTCTCTCTACTATCAAAATAAAAAATGCTAGCAGCAGCTAAAGGATACATAGCAAGAAACATGCTGGGCAATATATATCATTAAGTAACCCTTTCCTAATCAATTTTTTCAGAGGAACTATTTTTAAAAGAAAATGCACTGTTGTTTCCTAACTCAAAGGAACCAAATTCTCAGAATCCCAGTAAGAATTTTGTTAAAGAACAGAAATATTCCTGAATAGCATTAGAAATGTTTTTTTTTAAAAAAATAAAATGTGATTAAAAACCTGAGTTTTTATTTGCAGAATCTTCTATGTTCTCAGCATTTGAAGTGGCTAAATTTTGTTCTAGAGACACAACAGCCCTTTTATCTTCACATGTTCTTGCATCTGGGTTATGGTAGGCATCTATATTTTGTCTGTGCATCCTATTCAAATCAGCTGAGAGGGAAAAATAAGCCATTTACTTCGATAAACACATTTGTATGATTACTCTTAAAAGCTTAATATATTCTTAAAATAGGGAATCATCAAAAAAATAAAAAAGGACAAGGCTGGGAATACTTCAGTGACCGGCTGGAGCCCTGAAACACAAAGAAGTTTATAAAAACTTTAAACATTAGTTAAAATGTACAAAATGAATTCAAAATTAGTAGAGAAATTAAGGGTATATGAGTCTGTACATTCCATCAAAGCCACATTAACAGCATCTATATGCCACTTCAGAACTCAGAATTTCTCTAATACATTAGGAAATACATAGAATAAACATAGTAGCAATTCAAAACAAATCATAGTGTAACTTACCCAAATTTCCAACCTAAAGAAAATGCATGTTCATATGGAGTTTTAAAATATAGTCACAAATTCTTTGGCATCTCTCCGGTAAAACGTGGAACTCAGTTCTCTACACCCCAAAAACAGGGGTAGCAAGAGGGCAATGAAAGTGAACTTAAATTCAGATATAAGAAGTCTTTATCAGAAATGTTACGGGATGCATTTTGAACTTTGACTCAATTATGCTATCAGAGAGAGCATAACAAACAGCATGTGAAATGTACAAAAGAGAATGAAGTTCACAATAATGACAGTTTACATATGATGTATGTACATTTACATTTAGGACATTTTGGACTTGGAAAATGGACAGGAGCTTCAAAGGGAAAACTCAGTCAGAAGAGTAATAAAGAAATAAAAGAATGGGCCACCGAGTAACTCCGAGAGCAAAGGTACCTGACAACCAGAGTTGGATCCCTGGAACCCACAAAAACCCACATGCGGTAGCTTATGTCTGTAATCCCAGCATTCCCAGAGCAAGATGGGAGACAGACAAGAAAGTCACCAGGAGTTCCTGGTCCGCTAGCCTAGAATTATGCAGAGCTGTACAAAAGACCCGCCTCAACGACGTGGAGGGAGAGACAGACTCCTGAAAGTTGTGATCTGACCTCCACATATGGTCCATGACAAACGTATGTCCACACCCTTATGCATACACACAAAAGTAAAATTTTTAAAGAGAAGGGAGGGTGTGGAGGGATGACTCAGCAGTTAAGAGCACCTACAGCTCTGTAAGAGAACCAGAGTTCAGATTAGGCAGCTCACAAACGCTGTTCAAGGGATCCAGCACCTTCTTCTAGCCTCCAAAGGCGCGCGCGCACGTGCGCACACACATGCACACACATGCACACACACACACCACAAATAAATAAAATGTAGTAATTTTTTTAAGAAACAGAAAAGATGGGCTGGAGAGATGGCCTAGCGGTTAAGAGTGCCAACCACTCTTGCAGAGGACCCAGGTTCAATCCCCAGCACCCACATGGCGGCCGAGAACCGTCTGTAACTCCAATTCCAGGAGAACTCCAGTTTCAGGGGAATCCGACACCCTCTTCTGACCTCCACAGCATTGCACGACACGGGTGCACAGACCTACATGCAGACAGTACATTCATACACATACAGAAATAAATTAAAAAATTAAAAAAAAAGAAACAGAAAAGATGGGGTTNCAAAGGCGCGCGCGCACGTGCGCACACACATGCACACACACACACCACAAATAAATAAAATGTAGTAATTTTTTTAAGAAACAGAAAAGATGGGCTGGAGAGATGGCCTAGCGGTTAAGAGTGCCAACCACTCTTGCAGAGGACCCAGGTTCAATCCCCAGCACCCACATGGCGGCCGAGAACCGTCTGTAACTCCAATTCCAGGAGAACTCCAGTTTCAGGGGAATCCGACACCCTCTTCTGACCTCCACAGCATTGCACGACACGGGTGCACAGACCTACATGCAGACAGTACATTCATACACATACAGAAATAAATTAAAAAATTAAAAAAAAAGAAACAGAAAAGATGGGGTTAGGGTTAAAAAGTCACTTGTTCTGCAAGCCTGGCAACTTGACTTCAGATCCCTGGAACCCATGTAAAAGCCAGAGTAGGTAGGGCTAACGGTAACTGCAGCCTCTATGGAGAAGTATGGGAGGCAGAGAAGGAAGAATCTGCAGAAACTCCTGGGTCAGCTAGCACGGCTCACTCATCAACAAACAATACTGTCTCAAAAAAGGTGGAAAGGAGAGGACAGACACCTGAGGTTGTGCATGGAACACGCCCCTGCACTCACACACGTGAACAAGCAAACACACACATACACAAATACATTCACATAGTACACGAAGGAAGGGAGGGGAGGGAGGGAGGGGAGAGGGAGGGGAGGGAGGGAAAATGTGAGAAAATGGTCCAAAGGAGCAGCTTGACTGGAATAAGCAATGTAATAGAAAACTACAGATTCAAGGCTGGGGAGATAGATCAGTCAGTAAAGTATCTGACAATCAGATCCCCACCACCAGCATTAAAAGCCAGGCATAGTGGCACATAACTGTAAGCCCAGGGTTGGGAATGTGGGGGCTACGTAGACAGGAGGATCCCTGAAATTCAATGGCCAACCAGTCTAGCACAATCAAGACCCCATCTCAAAAATAAGGTAGAAAGCAATCTAGGAATTTGCCAGTGTTGACCTCTGGTTCCACCACACACATGTATACAACCCATAAGAATATGTATGTATACCCCATACAGAGTATACAGATCAGACGCCTATTCTGATATCCTAAATACATTAGGAAGATCCTAAAATACATTCCAATAGTCCTCACTTTTTTCTGTAGGTGAAAATAGAGTTTTGGTAGTCAATGAAATAACACCAGTAACAATCAGCTTTCCTTGTTACTGTGACAGAACGTCTGATAGAAACAAAAGGAAAGAAAAGGTCTGGAGACATAGCAGTTGGTAGAGCATATTTGAATACTAGGTTTGATCCTCAACGACACATAAACTGGGCACATACCTATAATATCAATACCCTGAAGAAGGCTGAAAGAAGTTTAAGGTCATGCTGGACTATATAAGGAGTTTGAGGCTAGCCTGGGATAAAGGAAGCCCTGTCCCAAAAAATAAAAAAGTGGGGGATTAAAGAGGTAGTTTAATAGTTAAGAGTACTGGCTGCTCTTCCAGAGGACCCAAGTTCAATTCCCAGTACCCACATGACGGCTAACAACCATCTGAACTGTAACCCCAGTTCCGGGGATCCAGTGCCTTCTTCCAACCTGTGACGGCATTGAATGACATGGGTGCACTTACATACATACAGGCAATACACTCATTCACATAAATTTTTTAAGTTTAAAAAAATCATAAAATATAAAAAACGGTGGTGAGATGGGGGTTAGAAGGATTTTTTAATTTTATGGGTATGAGTGTATTGCCTGCATGCAATTAATCCCTTGATGGATTCATAACCCAATGGTATTATTAGGAAGTGGCAAACATGTAGGCCTTTGGAGGGGATAAGGCAATAGTGTGGATACAGTCCCAGGGCCCTATGTTGTGCAGTGCCCACAGAGGTCAGAAGAGGGTGTTGGATCTCCTGAAACTGGAGTTACAGACAGTTGTTAGCTGCCATGAGGGTGCTGGGAATCGAACCTGGGTCCTCTGCAGGAGTAATCAGCACTCTTAACTGCTGAGCTATCTCTCCCGTCCCTGGAAGGTTTTATTTAGCTCACATTTTCAGATGGTACAGGTCATGTATGGAAGATATAACCAAGCAGCTCAGAGCATGGTAGGGAAGCAAAGAAAGGAAATATAAGGCACTAATGCAGATATAATCCCAGCGCCCTATCCTTTCCAAAGGCCTCATTCCTACTTGTCTGCCACCTCCTAATAATGCCATTGTACTATGAATCCAGAAAGATTAATTTAGTATTAGATCAGAACCCATGTGGTCCAATCATTTCTGGAAACTAGTTCACAGACACAGAGGTATAGTCTCCCTAGGTGGTTTGTACTGCAACCAAGCTGACAATATGAAATATGACAAATGGCCGGGCGTGGTGGCGCACGCCTTTAATCCTAGCACTTGGGAGGCAGAAGCAGGCGGATCTTTGTGAGTTCAAGGCCAGCCTGGTCTACAGAGTGAGTTCCAGGACAGCTGGGACTACAGGGAGACCCTGTCTCGAAAAGACCAAAAAAAGAAATATGACAAATGCACCAACATTAAATTGTTCACCATTTTTATAAACTAAACATTAACTATTTTCACCCCAGTATTGTGTGTGAGAAAAATGAAGTAAATCCATTTGCTCGTAGATCATAAGACAAATAAGTGGAACGGCAAGAATATAAACTTAAGCACAAAACTCCAGAGATGTCAATGATCTTTTAATAAGGAAGCAGACACGATTGGTCAGATACTGATAAGCATTATGGTGTGGACTTTAAATAATACAAATGTTTATCAACTGGTAAGCAGAAAAGTAATTGTGGTACCGCCAAATAATATAAAGCTGCTCAGTAACAAAAAGAAAGTAGCTAGTGAAATATGCAAAACCCTGAATAAATCTTGTAACATTATGCTGAAAGAAAATTTATCAAAATTAAAAGGCAATACTATCACACCAGAAAGCAGATCAAAGGTTAACAGTAGCAAATGGCTTGGTAAAAGGACTGCCAAAAGGGGACAGAGGGAAGGACTGCCAAAAGGGGACAGAGGGAAGGACTGCTGGAAATATCTTCAGTATT
This sequence comes from Rhizomys pruinosus, assembly GCA_009823505.1. NCBI lineage: Eukaryota > Metazoa > Chordata > Mammalia > Rodentia > Spalacidae > Rhizomys > Rhizomys pruinosus. The sequence goes on from VZQC01007595.1 coordinate 868,169, forward strand.
GTGGAACTAGTTATAAAAGTCACTAATAATTTTATCTCAATAGACATTCATAAAAATCCCAAGTCTAGCCAGGCGTGGTGGCGCACGCCTTTAATCCTAGCACTTGGGAGGCAGAGGCAGGCGGATCTTTGTGAGTTCAAGGCCAGCCTGGGCTACAGAGTGAATTCCAGGACAGCTGGGGCTACAGGGAGACCCTGTCTCAAAAAGACCAAAAAATAAAAATTAAAAAAAAAAATCATAAGCTGAAGATGCTAAAACCTATATGTGGCATGCATATGTGCATATTTTGGAGTGATGCATATTGGAAGGAATAACAACAACAACAATAACAGAAAAGACTGCGTCAAAAAACTGACTGAAATGGTATACTCCTGCTTGAAACAGTAAACTCCTGCATCGAGAATTTTGAGAGAGACTGAGAAAAAGATGAAAAATGTGTTTGGCAGAATGCATAAGCTCTGGTGGGGTCAGGGGCAGGGAGGAGGGCATGGGTCTAGATTTTATTTGTAATGTAATTTTGTATGAAATGCACAGAGCTTCAATAAAACACTGGCTTTAAAAAAAAGTTTAAGGAAGACAGAAAAAAAATTGGAAGAGAACTGAGGACATTTCAAGACAAGTACAAATTAAAGTTCTTCACGACTATCAACCCCAAACTGTAGAAGATACTTAAATGAATTATAGTCAGAGGAAGAAAAAGTCAACCATAAGAGCATGAGAAAATTAATTTAATGACAGACATCAGCAAATTCCTTAAAACTAACAGTTNGAAGGAAAGGGAAAGGAAGGGAAGGGAAGAGGAAGGGAAGGTAGGACGGGAAAGGCACAGGGGGGAAGGAAAAGGGAAAGGAAGGAAGGATAGGAAGGGAAGGAAAGGGGAAGGAAGGGACGGAATAGGCAGGGAAGGAAGGGAAGGGATGGAAGGAGGAAGGAAGGGAAGGAAGGGCAGGAAAGGGACAAGGAAGGGAAGGAAGGAGGAAGAAGGAAGGGATAAGTAAGGGAATGGAAGGCGGAAGGAGGAAGGACAGGACGGAAGGAAGCAGGAAGGCAGGACGGAAGGAAGGAAGGACAGGAAGGAAGATAGAAAGATAAGAACGAAAGAAAGAAAGAAAGAACGAATGAAAGAAAAGAACCGAAAAGAAAGGAAAGAAAGAAGAAAGAATCAAGAAGAAAAATAAAAGAAAGAAAAAGAAGAAAAAAAGAAAAGAAAGAAAGAAAGAAGAAGAAAGAAAGAAAGAAAGAAAAAGAAAAAACATCTGTGTTTGCTACATGACAAAACTTGCTGGGTATATTCAATCAAAATTTCTGACCTTTGGGAACACTCTGAAAATTGTTTACTTTCCAGTGTTTGTGCTTGGTAATTAGAGCTAAATGCCTAAAAGAGTAAGTTGTAAGTGGAATGAGAACCGCAAGCAATGCTGTATACAGAAGAAAAGAAGACATTCACAACACTGAGGTCTCGAAAAAGATTACTAGAAGCAACTTGCGTGATTAAACAGATTATGTAAAGAATAACAATAACCAGAAAAAGCCAAAATTCTCTCCTAGCAGCTATAATAATATGAAAAAGTATTTGATGTTCTTACTACATAGTGAATTATTTCAAATTAAGAAATTAATAATTAGAGTTGGTGAGGAACTGGGAGAGCTGGAAATAATAAAATGACAATATCTCATGTATGAAACTAGTCATAAGAAAAAATAATTTAAAGAAATTAAAAATTTCATCAAAATCAAAAGTTCTAATTTTAGAGTTCTAAAAATCCAAAGTGGATCCAAACTTGGTAAAGATCCTTGTGGATCTAACTGAATACAGTTGTTCTTCCTAACTACTGATAAAATGATGGGATGGACAGCCCACAATACCAGCAACTACCGCCTTCTGAAGTGCTTGGCTACAGAGATGAATGTCAGTATCACAGGCCTCAAGGAGAGTCAGCATATTCGTCATAGCTCCCATGGATCTGTCTGGGTAGCCAGTAAGTCACGTCCATTTTAAAATGGGTCATAGATCAGTTAGAAACATTTTCAATGAGCTTTCTAATGTGAAGTTCTTTCCCATAATCAAAAGTTCTAGAAAGTACAAAAGTAGCTACAAAACTGTCAAAAAAAAAAAAGTGCAAGAGAAGACTTCTGTAGTAAAAACATGGTCACTTTTATATGCATCATACATAGTGCAAGATGGGCTATTCCTTAAATTCCTTTTGATTTTCAAATATATAGTAATATTCACATAGCATAAAAATATTGCCCAATTTCTCCTGGGAATCATAAAAAAGAGATTATGAATTTTCAAAGTACAGAATCTTTGATTAAAGGACACTGCTTAATAACACTAAGATATACTTGGAAGAAATAGAGATGTAATCTAATACTCCAATTTTAGTTCCTTTTTTTTGCTCTTTTTTAGACAGGATCTCCCTTTTATCCCAGCTGGCATGGAGTCACTGTGTAGACCAAGCTGGCCTTGAACTCACAGAGATCCACCTCTCTGCCTCCGAGTGCTGGGATGAAGGCATGTGCCACCACGCCCAGTCTCTTTCATTTTTTTATACAGAATCATTTTGTACAGGGGAGGGCAAGTTATCACTAAAACAAGGAACATTCATTTCTTTTATAACTTAACACACCAAATACTTTTTCACTAATTCATTCATGGGTATGAGAAGGAAACTGTAAAAAGAAATGTCTCTCTACTATCAAAATAAAAAATGCTAGCAGCAGCTAAAGGATACATAGCAAGAAACATGCTGGGCAATTATATCATTAAGTAACCCTTTCCTAATCAATTTTTTCAGAGGAACTATTTTTAAAAGAAAATGCACTGTTGTTTCCTAACTCAAAGGAACCAAATTCTCAGAATCCCAGTAAGAATTTTGTTAAAGAACAGAAATATTCCTGAGAATAAATAAAAAATGTTTTTTTAAAAAATAAAATGTGATTAAAAACCTGAGTTTTTATTTGCAGAATCTTCTATGTTCTCAGCATTTGAAGTGGCTAAATTTGTTTCTAGAGACACAACAGCCCTTTTATCTTCACATGTTCTTGCATCTGGGTTATGGTAGGCATCTATATTTTGTCTGTGCATCCTATTCAAATCAGCTGAGAGGGAAAAATAAGCCATTTACTTCGATAAACACATTTGTATGATTACTCTTAAAAGCTTAATATTTCTTAAAATAGGGATCATCAAAAAAATAAAAAAGGACAAGGCTGGGAATACTTCAGTGACCGGCTGGAGCCCTGAAACACAAAGAAGTTTATAAAAACTTTAAACATTAGTTAAAATGTACGAAATGAATTCAAAATTAGTAGAGAAATTAAGGGTATATGAGTCTGTACATTCCATCAAAGCCACATTAACAGCATCTATATGCCACTTCAGAACTCAGAATTTCTCTAATACATTAGGAAATACATAGAATAAACATAGTAGCAATTCAAAACAAATCATAGTGTAACTTACCCAAATTTCCAACCTAAAGAAAATGCATGTTCATATGGAGTTTTAAAATATAGTCACAAATTCTTTGGCATCTCTCCGGTAAAACGTGGAACTCAGTTCTCTACACCCCAAAAACAGGGGTAGCAAGAGGGCAATGAAAGTGAACTTAAATTCAGATATAAGAAGTCTTTATCAGAAATGTTACGGGATGCATTTTGAACTTTGACTCAATTATGCTATCAGAGAGAGCATAACAAACAGCATGTGAAATGTACAAAAGAGAATGAAGTTCACAATAATGACAGTTTACATATGATGTATGTACATTTACATTTAGGACATTTTGGACTTGGAAAATGGACAGGAGCTTCAAAGGGAAAACTCAGTCAGAAGAGTAATAAAGAAATAAAAGAAATGGGCCACACCGAGTAACTCCGAGAGCAAAGGTACCTGCAACCAGAGTTTGGATCCCTGGAACCCACAAAAACCCACATGCGGTAGCTATGTCTGTAATCCCAGCATTCCAGAGCAAGATGGGAGACAGACAAGAAAGTCACCAGGAGTTCCTGGCCCGCTAGCCTAGAATTATGCAGAGCTGTACAAAAGACCCGCCTCAACGACGTGGAGGGAGAGACAGACTCCTGAAAGTTGTGATCTGACCTCCACATATGGTCCATGACAAACGTATGTCCACACCCTTATGCATACACACAAAAGTAAAATTTTTAAAGAGAAGGGAGGGTGTGGAGGGATGACTCAGCAGTTAAGAGCAACCTACAGCTCTGTAAGAGAACCAGAGTTCAGATTAGGCAGCTCACAAACGCTGTTCAAGGGATCCAGCACCTTCTTCTAGCCTCAAAGGCGCGCTGCGACCACGTGGCACACATGCACACAAATGCACACACACACACACACAAATAAATAAAATGTATAATTTTTTAAGAAACAGAAAGATGGGCTGGAGAGAATGGCCTAGGGTTAAGAGGCCAACCACTCTTGCAGAGGACCCAGGTTCAATCCCCAGCACCCACATGGCGGCCGAGAACCGTCTGTAACTCCCATTCCAGAGAACTCCAGTTTACAGGGGAATCCGACAACCCTCTTCTGACTCCTCACAGCCATTGCACGACACGGGTGCACAGACCTACATGCAGACAGTAACATTCATACACATACAGAAAAAATTAAAAAATTAAAAAAAAAAGAAACAGAAAAGATGGGGTTAGGGTTAAAAAGTCACTTGTTCTGCAAGCCTGGCAACTTGACTTCAGATCCCTGGAACCCATGTAAAAACCAGCCAGAGTAGGTAGGGCTAACGGTAACTGCAGCCTCTATGGAGAAGTATGGGAGGCAGAGAAGGAAGAATCTGCAGAAACTCCTGGGTCAGCTAGCACGGCTCACTCATCAACAAACAATACTGTCTCAAAAAAGGTGGAAAGGGAGAGGACAGACACCTGAGGTTGTGCATGGAACACGCCCCTGCACTCACACACGTGAACAAGCAAACACACACATACACACATAACATTCATCACATAGTACACGAATGGAAGGGAGGGGAGGGAGGGAGGGGGAGGAAGGGGAGGGGAGGAGGAGGGGGGGGAGGGAGGGAGGGGAGTGGAGAGGGAGGGGGATGGGAGGGAGGGAAAATGTGAGAAATGGTTCCACAGGAGCAGTCTTGATGAATAAGCAATTGTAATAGAAAACTACAGATATCAAGGCTGGGGATGTAGACTGCATAGTCAGCTCCATACAGGATATGTAACACACTTCTCGATTCCCCACCACCAACTCGATCACTTCCCCAACCAGCCAGGCATTAGATCAACATGAAACTCAGGCATAAGTGGCACATAGACTTTAAGCCCAGGTTGGGAATGTGGGCTACGTAACAGGAGGATCCCTGAAATTCAATGGCCAACCAGTCTAGCACAATCAAGACCCCATCTCAAAAATAAGGTAGAAAAGCAATCTAGGAATTTGCCAGTGTTGACCTCTGGTTCCACCACACACATGTATACAACCCATAAGAATATGTATGTATACCCCATACAGAGTATACAGATCAGACGCCTATTCTGATATCCTAAATACATTAGGAAGATCCTAAAATACATTCCAATAGTCCTCACTTTTTTCTGTAGGTGAAAATAGAGTTTTGGTAGTCAATGAAATAACACCAGTAACAATCAGCTTTCCTTGTTACTGTGACAGAACGTCTGATAGAAACAAAAGGAAAGAAAAAGGTCTGGAGACATAGCAGTTGGTAGAGCATATTTGAATACTAGGTTTGATCCTCAACGACACATAAACTGGGCACATACCTATAATATCAATACCCTGAAGAAGGCTGAAAGAAGTTTAAGGTCATGCTGGACATATATAAGGAGTTTGAGGCTAGCCTGGGATAAAGGAAGCCCTGTCCCAAAAAATAAAAAAGTGGGGGATAAGAGGTAGTTTAAATAGTTAAGAGTACTGGCTGCTCTTCCAGAGGACCCAAGTTCAATTCCCAGTACCCACATGACGGCTACAAACACGTCTGTAACGTAACACCCAGTTCCGGGGATCCAGTGCCTTCTTCCAACCTGTGACGGCATTGTGACAATGGGTGCTTACATACATACAGGCAATACACTCATTCGCATAAATGGAAAATTTTTTTAAGTCAAAAAATATAGGGGGCTGGAGAGCTAGTTAGGTTTAAGAGGGAGCTTTACAGAGGAGCCCGTATAGAAATGCAAAGTGAAACCAATTCCAGTAGTTTCATAAGATGGGCGTTGAGAATTGAAAACTCATGAGAAATAATAGTTAAAAACGGTGGTGAGATGGGGGTTAAAGGATTTAATTTCTGGGTATGAGTGTATGCCTGCTGCAATTAATCCTTGTGGATTCATAACCCAATGGTATTATTAGGAAGTGGCAAACATGTAGGCCTTTGGAGGGGATAAGGCAATAGTGTGGATACAGTCCCAGGGCCCTATGTTGTGCAGTGCACAGGTCAGAAGAGGGTGTGGATCCCTGAACTGGAGTTACAGACGTTGTTAGCTGCCATGGGGTGCTGGGCTCGAACCTGGGTCCTCTGCCAGGTTAATCAGCACTCTTAACTGCTAGGCTATCTCTCCCGTCCCTGGAAGGTTTTATTTAGCTCACATTTTCAGATGGTACAGGTCATGTATGGAAGATATAACCAAGCAGCTCAGAGCATGGTAGGGAAGCAAAGAAAGGAAATAGTAAGGCATAATGCAGATATACCCAGCGCCCTATCCTTTCCAAAGGCCTCATTCCTACTTGTCTGCCACCTCCTAATAATGCCATTGTACTATGAATCCAGAAAGATTAATTTAGTATTAGATCAGAACCCATGTGGTCCAATCATTTCTGGAAACTAGTTCACAGACACAGAGGTATAGTCTCCCTAGGTGGTTTGTACTGCAACCAAGCTGACAATATGAAATATGACAAAGGGCCCGGTGCCGTGGTGGCGCACTCCTTTAATCCTAGCACTTTGGAGGCAGAAGCAGGCGGTTCTTTGTGAGTTCAAGGCCAGCCTGGTCTACTAGTGGTTCCCAGGCCACTGCTGGGCTAACAGGGAGACCCTGTCTCGAAAAGACCAAGAAATATGACAAATGCACCAACATTAAATTGTTCCACCATTTTTATAAACTAAACATTACTATTTTACACCCCAGTATTGTGTGTGAGAAAAATGAAGTAAATCCATTTGCTCGTAGATCATAAGACAAATAAGTGGAACGGCAAGAATATAAACTTAAGCACAAAACTCCAGAGATGTCAATGATCTTTTAATAAGGAAGCAGACACGATTGGTCAGATACTGATAAGCATTATGGTGTGGACTTTAAATAATACAAATGTTTATCAACTGGTAAGCAGAAAAGTAATTGTGGTACCGCCAAATAATATAAAGCTGCTCAGTAACAAAAAGAAAGTAGCTAGTGAAATATGCAACCCTGAATAAATCTTGTAACATTATGCCTGAAAGGAAATTTTATCAAAATTAAAAGGCAATACTATCACACCAGAAAGCAGATCAAAGGTTAACAGTAGCAAATGGCTTGGTAAAAGGACTGCCAAAAGGGGACAGAGGGAAGGACTGCCAAAAGGGGACAGAGGGAAGGACTGCTGGAAATATCTTCAGTATTGTGGAACTAGTTATAAAAGTCACTAATAATTTTATCTCAATAGACATTCATAAAAATCCAAGTCTAGCCAGGCGTGGTGGAGCACGCCTTTAATCCTAGCACTTGGGAGGCAGAGGCAGGCGGATCTTTGTGAGTTCAAGGCCAGCCTGGGCTACGAGAGTGAATTCCAGGACAGCTGGGGCTACAGGGAGACCCTGTCTCAAAAAGACCAAAAAAAAAAAAAAAAAAAAAGAAAAAATCCCAAATGTTTTTAGCCATGCCTCTAAATAGAACTATGTGAGATCTCCAGCAATCCTTTGTGGGAATGACTTTTCTGGGCATGTCTTCGTTTAAATATGGACATGCTTCTTTTATAAAACAAACAAGGGAGAACTTTGAAAATTACTTTTCTGGGACCTTACCTCAGCTTGTTTACAATAATGTAAACAAGCCTGCTACACAGTAGGCTCCTTTTATAAGCTAAGCATATAGCTTTAGTCTCTCAGGGTCTTTCCTTGCTCTTAAGCCAGAATGATGTATGTATATGTTTATGTTGTGAAATTATCAAGTGCTGAAAGTAGCAAATACTGACTGGAAGCAACAAATTATCTCATGGAAAACAAACAGGTGGCATGACGTTGATTATCTCTGGTTTTGGTCATGTATGCTGTTCTAGGTCAGTAGAAATCAAAAAAATCCTTCTCTAGTAAGAGAAGGTTCCACTTTTTCTTCCCCATTTCATGCTCAATGGATTGCTACAGTAAATAGAGAGCAAGGCCTTTGTTGGAAAACAGTTCCAAGAGAAATCAGAAGGAACAAGTTCTCAGAAGAGATCAGGCCCCACTCTTGGTTTTAATGGATGTTAAGAATCAGGCTGTCTTTGTTCACGTATCATCATAATGTGGTATCACAGCACTGCAATATTTCAAGTGGTTAAACTTTTAATATTATGGCTTTAATTTTACTTCTCACTTACTTCTCTTGGTATATAGCTTTTGTTAAAAATTTAACACATAGTCGGGTATGGTGGTGCACACCTTTAATCCCAGCAGTTGGAAGGCACAGGCAGATGAATTTCTGTGGACTGCAGAGACGGCTCAGCAGTTAAGAGCACTGACTGCTCTTGAAGAGGACCCGGGTTCAATTCCCAGTGCCTACATGGCAGCTAAAAACCATCTTAGGCCCGGCCTGGTGGCCACAGCCTTTAATCCCAGAATTTGGGAGGCAGAGGCAGGCAGATCACTTTGAGTTGGAGGCCAGCCTGGTCTACAGATCCAGCTCCAAGCCAGCTGGGACTAAAGGGAGACCCTGTCTCAAAAAGACAAAAAAAAAAAAAAGGAAAAAAAGGAAAAAAATTAACACATAGCCAGGTATGGTGGTTCACACCTTTAATCCCAGCACTCAGGAGGCACAGGCAGGCGAACTTATGTGAGTTCAAAGCCAGCCTGGTCTACACAGTGAGCTCCATACCAGCTGGGTTACAAGGAGACCCTGTCTCAAAAAAAACAAAACAATAAAAAAACCAACAGATGGAGCATTTCAGGTAACAACTCTATAATCACTATATATCTAAGACACAGAAAAGTTTCATCACAAAAAAAGAGCATCTTACAATTGCTTTATAAATCATTCATCATTCCCAGCCTATAACCCCTGGCAAGTTCTTCATCCTTGTAACTTTATCATTTCCAGAATATCATATAATGGACATGTACATAGGCACCTAACTTTGAGAGAACTTCTTCTGCTTAGCAGAATTCTTTCTTTTTTTCCATTTTTGGTCTTTTTGAGACAGGGTCTCCCTGTAGCCCCAGCTGTCCTGAAACTCACTCTGTAGACCAGGCTGATTTTAACTCACAAAGATCTGCCTGCCTCTGCCTCCCAAGCACTGGGATTAAAGGCATGCACTAACATACTTGGCTATGTGTTAATTTTTTTTTTTTTTGTCTTTTTGAGACAGAATTCTTATGAGAGGCTTCCAAGTTGTGTACATCAACAACATGTAGAAAGAACTTTTTTTTATTTTTATTTATTTTTTATGCGTATGAGTGTACTGTCTGCATGTAGGTTTGTGCACCCATGTCATGCAATGCTGCGGAGGTCAGCAGAGGGCATCGGATTCCCCTGGAACTGGAGTTAAAGACTGTTCTCAGCCGCCATGTGGGTGCTGGGGATCGAACCCCGGTCCTCTGCAAGAGCAGTTGGCGCTCTTAACCGCTAGGCCATCTCTCCAGCCCGTAAGAACTTTTATAAGATGGACGGAATCTGGACTAATGACTTTTGTTTTTGTTTTCATGTTTGTTTGTTTGTTTGTTTGTTTGTTTATTTGTTTGTTTGGGTCTCTTTGAGACAGGGTTTCCTTGTAGCCCCAGATGGTGTGGAACTCGCTATGTAGACTAGGCTGGCCTTGAACTCACAGAGATCTGCCTGCCTCTGCCTCCTGAGTGCTGGGATTAAAAGGATGACTTTTTACTTAACCTTGCAACCAAGAAGCTATCACATATAAGCTCTTTTTACCTGAGCTCATGACCTGGATCCTTTGGAACATCAATTTGTCCTCCAACTAAGATAGTGAATTAATGTAGGTGTGCCTTAGAATTTGCAACCTAAGCACAAGACACACTGCATTCATATTTGTATCTTCATGGAAAACAATGAAAATTGAGAAGAATGTCATCATGAGATGTTTTTAGGCTTAGGAATGAAAGGGAAAGATTGTTTGATAAGGGAGGATCCAAGCTTATAGTTCCACAAATTGATACTGGAGAAATGGGGTTTTGAATAAATGTATAGGAGAGGCCTGGCTCAGCATCACAGCTCAAGGAGAAATCTGTAGGAATGGGTGCCCTCTGAGATCAGAACCACTCTTTAAAACTAAAGTTATGAGCCGGGCGTGGTGGTGCAGGCCTTTAATCCTAGCACTCCGGAGGCAGAGACAGGTGGAGCTTTGTGAGTTCAAGGCCAGCCTGGTCTACAGAGTGAGTTCCAGGACAGCTGGGGCTACAGGGAGACCCTGTCTCCAAAAGACCACAAAACAAAACAAAACAAAACAAAACAAAACAAAACTAAAGTTATGAATTGGGCAGTTGACTGGTATGGTGGCATATGCATGTGATCCCAGCAATCAGGAGGCAGAGGCAAGCAGATCTATGTGAGAATGAGGCCAGCCTGCTCTACATTGTGAGTTCCAGGCCAGCTGGGGCTGCAAGGAAACCCTATCTCAAAAAGAGTCAGGTATTAACTGTAATGCTGACATAGTAACACCATAATTTTTTGTTACTGCTAATAGCATCCCATTCTTTGAATAAACTAGTTTATCTCTTCACCTATTAAAATATATTAGCTTGGGACTGGAGAGATAGCCTAGCGGTTAAGAGTGCCGACTGCTCTTACAGAGGACCTGGGTTCGATCCCCAGCACCCACCTGGTGGCTGAGAACCGTCTGAAACTCCAATTCCAGGAGAACTCCAGTTCCAGGGGAATCCGACACCCTCTTCTGACCTCCGCGGCATTGCATGACACGGGTGCACAAACTTGCATGCAGACAGCACATTGATACACATACAGAAATAAATTTAAAAAATTAAAAAAAAAGAATAAAATATATTAGCTTTTATAGGACCTTAGGAAAAGGACTTTATTAAACAACCCTGAAATATTGTACAATTAAAATAGGTATTTTAAAATGGTTTTGGGGTCTGGAGAGATGGCTCAGCAGTTAAGAGCACCGACTACTCTTGCAGAGGACCCAGGTTCTATTCCCAGCACCCACATGGTAGCTAAGAATCATCTTTAAGCCGGGCATGGTGGCGCATGTCTTTAATCCCAGCACTCAGGAGGCAGAGGCAAGTGGATTTCTGTGAGTTCAAGGCCAGCTTGGTCTACCAAGTGAGTTCCAGGCCAGCTGGGACTATAGGGAGACCCTGTCTCAAAAAGATAATAATAATAATAATAATAATAATAATAATAATAATAATGGTTTCTTTTGCCTTAAAATTATACAATAGCAGATTTTGATATTTCATTAGTGTTATCCTTTAAAAAGACATTGGGAGTTAGGAGTGAAAAATCACTTTCTTCAGTTTCTCTCCAATAGAAGATTGAAAGTAAACAAGGAGCAATTCCATGAGCTAGCAGAATTAAAGTTAGCCAAGAGTACAAAATGTGGCAGGTGGTAGGTTATCACAATGCTCATTACTACACACTTCAAATATAATAATACCAAAATCATCTTTCCCCCATTCCTAAAATATGACACCCACATATAAAATTTCATATCCTTTTGGTAATGAGTTTATTTACTTTTGAATATACTATTTTAAAAGGAGCTACATTGTATTTCATAAAATTCTATACTTATTCTACTTCATGCAATAAGTGCGATATGAAGTAACCAAACTAAAACTACTAAAAATGGAAATCCTCAAAAAGTTTTCTCCATATAGCATCTTTTTTTTTTTTGGTCTTTTTGAGGCAGGGTCTCCCTTTAGTCCCAGATGGCCTGGAGCTGCAATGCAACAGCTAAAGTAATTTCATCTATGGGGCTAGAGAGGTAATTTCATCTATGAGACTGGAGAGATGGCTAAGTGGTAAAAAGCACTGGCCCGTCTTGCAGAGGACTCGGGTTTTAATTCCAGCACACACATGGTGACTAACAATTGTCTGCAACTCTAATTCCAGGGGATACCTTCTCTGACTTCCGTGGGCATTAAATAACATGGATGCACTTACATACATGCAGACAATACACTCTTACACATAATAAAAATAATAAACTTTTTTGAAAAGTAATTTCATCCATTAAAGAAAAATAAAAACAAGAGTTCTAGTCGTCTAAACCTATGAGGAAAGTATTTAGCAAGTAATGACATAAAAAGAACAAATTAATTTAAAAGAAAGGTTCTCTTACTAAGTAGGCTCAAGTATACCTTAAAATATATTTACCAAAGAATAATTCACAAGAATTCTAATTAGTCAATATCTGCCAATCTTCTAATTGATGTCCATCAATTAACATGAAATCTCATTTTTAGCATTTTACTGTGTTTATCCTTTATCTCATTTCTAACTAAACAATTTTCCAAATCCCATTATATTTATTCTCCTTTGATTCTACTTAGCTACAACCTAGTCAAAAACTATCTCAAATGGTATATAGTGATTTTTTAGTGTTTGTGTGATTATTAAATCAAAAAATGTTAAATGAACATGGGGCTGGCTGGAGAGACAGCTCAGTAGTTAAAGCACTGGCTGCTCTTGCAGAGCACTTGGGCGCGGTCCCTGCAGCCACATGGCAGCTAACAACTATCAGTAATTCCAGTTCTAGGGATCTAGCACCCCTTCTGGCCCCCACCAGAAGTGCATGCATGTAGTGTACTTATATACATGAAGGCAAAATACTCATACATATAAAATAAAAATAAATTTTAAGATAAAAGAACACAACTCTGCAACCTGTCAGAAAGCTTCTGACATCAAGTCTTCCCCTCATAGGAGCCTATGTATTAAGCAAGTGTACTCCATACATGAATTAAAAACAGATCTCTTCCTACAACTACTCTTGCAATATTAGTTACTTTTAGTAATAAGTACGAAAATACTGTAAGTGCTAGTTCGGATAAGCACCCATTACCAACTGTTCTCTGAAGTTCCATTCTATCATCACAGAATGGAAAATCTGCAGTATTATACACAAGAACTGTCTGCATTATGCAAGGCTTTATAACCGCTATTGTATTTATAAACAAAATACTTCCTTTGTATTAACCTCAGACAATGAAATCTCATTATATAGTCTATGATTCCCACCTCTTTATACTGTCTGCTCTTTTAAAAATTGGAAATAACTTATCCTAAAAGCAAGCTTCGGAAAGCAGCATACTTATCAGATCTCCTTTGGCATCTCTGAGAGGAGCGCCGCCTCCACCTTTCCCCCAGGGATTGTACATTCGCCTTTCAGCTTCCAATTTAGCTTCATATTCCTCTTTTTCTTCACGCTCTTTCTTCCTTCTTGCTTCTCTTTCCTGAATCTTGACAGCATAAGGTATACTTAGAGTTAGTAGGCTGAGACAAGCTTGGAAAAGTAAACTAGAATTTTTTCTCAGTATACCACTATAAAGTTAGAAATCACAGTAACCCCCAACTGGAAAGCACTTGAATATACATGGCTAGAATATGTAGCTGCTGTTCTCCTCACCCTCATCCTGTCAGCTGACACCTTTCCAGCCAGTAGAGCCACAAGAGACTCACCAACTTCCCCCTCCTGTCTCCACTGCCGTCTGAGCATTCCCTTTCTATCTCAGCAGCTCTACTGGCTCTTCCGACTTTCCTCTCTACTCTTTCACTGGAACTTCTTAGTCACAAAGTCTACTTCCTGACTCACCAGACTACTCTCCCTGAACAAAATCTATTCCCAGAATTCAGAGCTTGAAGGTTCAAAGGTTTGTGGGCAATGTTAGTCTGCTCTAAATACAGCTTTAGAAAAGCACATGATAGCATAACTATTAGTGCTGCTTAAATACCTATATATCTAATTGCTTGTGCTTCATTAGTAGGATCGAAAGGTTACTCCTGAACAAACTGTCAGCCCATGAAAGGAAACAGCCAGAATTGACCAGAATCCAAGTCAACAGCTCCAGAGAGAGAGGACAGTTTTACTTCTCATCCACCTGTGCCCCTTTTCTAAGCCTAGGGAACAATCTGCGGAAGAGGGGGCGTGGTAGAATGTAAAGGCTGCAATTGGGGTGAACGGTGAAACTACAGCGATGTAGTCTTGGACACTCATTTGATCAACTTGATTGAACAAACAACCTGTCACCCCCCACTGAATGGTGGGACTGTGGGGGTTTGGGCACAACAGTCTGTAGATTGGTTTTGCACGAAGGATGCTTATACTCATGGATTATCACTTATAGCTAAAAAATGAAAAAAAAAAAACCTGAAAGATACAGGACAGTTATGGCAGAATACATGATCTGGGATGGGGTGGGGGTGGGGGGGAAGGGAAAGGGAAATATGCCTGATCTGAATTGGAAAATGATTTACGAAATGCACAAACCATCAATAAAAATTAAATTAAAAAAAACAAAACAAAACAAAAACAAAACAAAACAAAAAAACAAAAGAAAAGCACATGAAATGAATACATTCTTTTTTTTCTTTTTTTGATCTTTTTGACACAGGGTCTCCTTTTAGTCCCAGCTGTTGTGGAACTCACTATATAGACCAGCTGGCCTTGTTCTTATCAACAAGTATAAGCACAGTATTGTGCTCCACAAATACAAGGAGAAGAAATGAACAAGATTCTAACTTCTTAGGAAGTCATTTTTAATATTATATTATTTTTATTTTATGTGTATAAGTGTATTGCCTGCATATAAATATTATGCACACTCATGTCATGCAGTGCCTGCAGAGGTCCGAAGAGGACATTGAATTCCCCTGGAACTAGACATAAGGACAGTTGTTGGCTGCCATATGGGTGCTGGGAATCAAACTTGGGTCTTCTGCAAGAGAAACCAGGGCTCTTTATCACTGAGCCATCTCTCTAGCCCCCTTTTTTAAATGAAATCTTTAACTCAAAGCCATATGCAAGGCAAATTAAGACATTCTTTCACTCCAATACAACTTGAAAAGTCATCACATATACAGAATAAGACTTCTCAGGCCAGGTATATGTCTTAGCAGTAAAGTGTTGGCCTAGCATATAGAAGGCCCTGGGTTCAATCCTGGGAAATCAAGCTTTATCAGTGATAATTTTAATATGTTCATTCAAAACCAGATTTGAATTTCAAAATACAGTCTTGTATCTATAGACTCTCCTATACAAAAATTCATAGTAACTCTATAATTCTTTTTTAAAAAACTTTAGCTCTAGGTGGGCATGGTGGCACACACTTTTAATCTTAGCACTCAGGAGGCAGAGGCAGGCAGATCTCTGTGAGTTCAAGGCCAGCCTGGTCTAAAGAGTGAGTCCAGGACAGCTCGGGCTACAGGGAGACCCTGTTCCAAAAAGACCAAAAAAAAAAAATCTAGCTGTCTATTAGTTCTCCCATGTAAAAGTTCCATAAAAATGTCTTTACAAGGGATTGGAGATGCAGCTCTGCTTGTACAGAACTTGTCTAGCATGCAAGAAGTCCTGGGATCAATCATTTATGCCATGTAAAACTGGGCATGGTAGCCCTTGCCTGCAATCCCAGCAGTCAGTAGACAAAGTAGAAGTCAGAAATTCAAGGTCATTCTTGACCAAATAGTGAGTTCAAGGCCAGCCTTGTATATATGAGACCCTGTCTTAAATAAATAAATAAATAAATAAATAAATAAATAAATAAATAAAATATAAAAAATAAAAAACAAAACAGCATTTTGTAAAGAAATATAAGTGGAATTTTACAGAAAAGTACTTCAATTCAGATATATATCAACATCATGAATCTTCTCAGGGTAAGGGACTTCCCCACCCCCCAAAAAAACCTGTACATTTGAAATAGTTACTCTCAAGTAAACTCTTTAAACTTTACAAACTATAAGAGAACCCACTGTTCTTCTTAAAAATGAATTCTCTATTGGTTTGTGACCTCATAAATCTCCTCGATTTGAACACATGGAATCATGTTCAAACCCTGTTCTTTCCTACTCCCTGTATGTTTTTCTATGAAACATCAGAATTGTCTCTTGGACATCCTCCCCTTTTCTCCATAGGGATCAGGGCCTCATCACCTCCTGGATGAAACTATCAATAGTTCGCTAAACCAAGATGGCTCAGAGGATAAAGGCGCCTGCCACCGACCTGATACCTTGAGGTTGATTCCTGAAACCTACAAAGTAGGAAAGAACTGACTCCTACAAGTTATCCTCTGACCTCCACATACACACTGTAGAACCAATGCCCCCACACACACACAAATAAATAATCTAAAAGACATGGAGAAATAAAAATGATTTTTCTGCTAAATCTCTTTTTCCAATTGCCTAGACTGTAAACAGCTCCTTCATAAAAGCTAGATCTGCTCATACCAACTAATCCTCTTACTTTTCTTGGCTTCAATTTTCCTTGTTTGGGCTGCCTAAAACAAGATAAAACTTCAAGCCACTTATAAGCTAGTCCTTCACAATCCACACTATCTAATGCTACAGCATCTTCCCCCAAACCAATTCCACTCCTTGAATATACCAGGAATGTCTATTACCTAATATGCAGTTCAAATATCAACAATCATATGAAGCTTTCCCGATTTCCCCCACATAATCCGATTTTATGCCTCCTACAGAATTCCAGGGTATCCACTTCAAATCTTACCATATACCCCATTTACTATTTTCCTGGCAAGTACACTGAATCTGAAAGACTTCTGTGCTCTAAATAGGGCAGTCAGTGCAAAAGGAGTGAATGAGTACCTGCTGCTGCAAAGCTTCCTGATAAGACTGAAGCGACTGCTTTGAAGGTTTTGGTTTATCTTTAAAAGTCAATCCTGAATTCATCACTTGATCACTTGTAACTTTATGTTCACTCTGTCCAACTGTATTCCTAGTATAAAATAAATAATTTGAATTCCTTTATTATAAGATCAAGCACATTTCAGAAAAAAAAATCTTCTAAGATATCTTAGTATATAAAAACATCTTTAAAAAGAGAGCCAGTGAGGGCTGGAGAGATAGCCTAGTGGTTAAGAGCACCGACTGCTCTTGCAGAGGACCCGGGTTCAATCCACAGCACCCACACAGCAGCTGAGAACCATCTGTAACTCCAATTCCAGAAGAACTCCAGTTCCAGGGGAATCCAACACCCTCTTTTGACCTCTGCAGCATTGCATGACACAGGTGCACAAACCTACATGCAGACAGTACATTCATACACATAAAATAAATAAATAAATAAATAAATAAATAAATAAATAAATAAATAAATAGATAGCCAGTGAGATAAGTCAGCAGGTAAAGGCACCTGTCACCAAGCCTGACAACCTGAGTTCCATCCCTGGAACACATAGTGGAAGGAGAGAACCAACTATTCAAAGCTGTCCTCTGACCTCTACATGCATTCAGTGGCATGTATGCCATGGAACACACAAGCACACATATGCATTCCCATACAAAATAAAAGATAACAAAA
This sequence comes from Rhizomys pruinosus, assembly GCA_009823505.1. Lineage (NCBI taxonomy): Eukaryota > Metazoa > Chordata > Mammalia > Rodentia > Spalacidae > Rhizomys > Rhizomys pruinosus. The sequence goes on from VZQC01007595.1 coordinate 885,867, forward strand.
AAAAGAGAGACAGACATTTCTCTATAGGCCAAAGAGATCTTTAGGCAAATGACTCTTTTGTAAAATACACCCTTCTGCCTATGCTTTGATAATCCATGGAACTTTCAAATTTATTGGATCTGTATCTTGGCATAGAGGACACTCACATAGGAGTAAAAATTCTTTGGGGAAGTCACCAAGTATGTAGTATGTTTATATATATATATGTGTGTGTGTGTGTGTGTGTGTGTGTGTGTGACATACATTTTCTTGAATATATAGAAGTAACATTAAAGTGTGCCTAGTAGCATCATTATAAATGATGATTTACTTAATAACACTGCTTTCAGGGGTTGGAGAGACAGCTCAGGGGTTAAGGGTTCTGGCTGTTCTTGCAAAAGACCTTATAAGGCTCAAACCAGGCATGGTGGTGCACACCTTTAACCCCAGCACTTGGGAGGCAGAGGCAATAAATTTGAAAGTTCCATGGGCTTAAAGATATGTGGATTCTGGGGCTGGAGAGATGGCCTAGCAGTTAAGAGCACTGACCGCTCTTACAGAGGACCCGGGTTCGATCCCCAGCACCCACATGGCGGCTAAGAACCATCTGTAACTCCAATTCCAGAACTCCAGTTCCAGGGGACTCCGACACCATCTTCTGACCTCTGAGGCATTGCACGACACAGGTGCACAAACATACATGCAGACAGTACATTCATGTACATAAATAAAAAAAATTAAATTAAATTAAATTAAAAAAAAAGATATGTGGATTCAGATCAAGAAAGAAAAAAGAAAGGACATGATAGGGATATTAAGGATACAAGTCAATGATTTTTAAGCATATTTATAGAAAACTTCAACAATCTCCAATTTGAGTTTTATACCATTTCCAATTTCAAAAAAAGGATTTTCCATTCTTTCCAAACCAATTTCTGCTCCTACACCCCAGCCCTGGGCAATCTAAATAAACGCTGTTGATTTCTGTCTCCACCGAACTGCTTTTTCTGGGTACTTTATATAAAACAGCCAAAATAATATTGTAAAAGAACAAAGTTGAAAGATTCACACTTACTAATTTCAAACTGTTCAAAGCCACAATAATAATGCTGTACTGAAATGAAGATAGTCCTATAGACCAGGAAAATGGAATAGAGAGCCTAGAAATAAAGCTTCATATAGCTATAGGATTTTCCACAAGGGAATCATCACCATTCAATGGGAAAAGGATGGTCTCTCCTACAAATGCTTCAGTGAAAAGTGGAAACTCAACATACAAAAGAATGAAGATGAATCTTTAAGATCTTATGCTGGAGGGGGACCCTCAAATGAGGTAAAAGAATCCAACCTAAGAAATAAAATCACTAGCCGGGCCTGGTGGCCCACGCCTTTAATCCTAGCACTCGGGAGGCTGAGGCAGGCGGATCTCTGAGTTCAAGGCCAGCCTGGTCGAAAGAGTGAGTTCCAGGACAGCTGGGGCTACAGGGAGACCCTGTCTCAAAAAAAAAAAAAAAAAAAAAAAAAAAGAAATAAAATTACTAAAACTTTCTTAGAATATATAAGGCAAAACCTTCACAACATTGGATTTGGCCATGATTCCCTGAACATGATACTAAAAGCACAGGCCATGACAACAGCAAAAACAAAAGAAAAAAATCGGGTTTCATAAAAACTTTAGCATCATGTATTAAAAGACAACATAAACAGGAAAAGGCAACCCACAAATGAGGGTAAATGTCTGCAGACCATATATTTAATATAGTATCAATATCCACAACAATAAGGAACAAATCAACAACCAAAGCAACATGAATAATAAACACTTCTCTAAAAAAGATATATGAATAGCCAACAAGTACATGAAAAAATACCCAACATCACTAAATCAATAGGGAAATGCAAATCGAATTTATACTGAGGGCTTGAAGAGTGACCCGGTGCTAGAATTCTCACCTAGTATTTATAAGGTCTTGGGTTCAATCTCCTACACTTTCAGGAGGTGGGGGACCTATAATAATAAAGGAACTAGCCGGGTGTGGTGGCCCACGCCTTTAATCCCAGCACTTGGGAGGCAGAAGCAGGCAGATCTTTTTGCGTTCAAGGCCAGCCTGGTCTACACAGTGAGTTCCAGGACAGCTGGGGCTACAGGGAGACCCTTTCTCGAAAAGACAAAAATAAATAAATAAATAAATAAATAAATAAATAAATCTAATAAATTAATTAACTAACTAATAAATAATAGGAAACTAATTCTATAAGTGAAGTACATGCCACACATGTCAAGTATGATGGTTAATCTTGTCAATAAGATGAGATTTAGAAGCATAAGAGAGACCAGTCTCTGGGCAGGTCTATGGGAAATAATTGTGACTGGGTAAAATGGGGTCTGAAAACCCACCCACTGTGGATGGCACCATTCCCTGGGCTAAGATTCTGCACTTTATAAAAATAAGAAAGTGAGCCGAGCACAAGTATCCATCCCTCTGTGCTTCCTGAGTGTAGATGCAATGTGACCACCCAGCCTCCCATTCCCGCCATCATGCCTTCTCTGGCTGCTCCCATGTCTTCCTCTCATGTGTTGTATCCTTCTAGAGCTGTAAACCAAAATAAACCCCTTCTCCCTTAAGTAGCTTCTGTCAGAGTATTTTATCACAGCAAGAAGAAACTAGGACACTACCTTGGCATGAGGACCCAAGTTTGATACCTATACCCACATAAAAGGCCAGGTTTGGTGGTGCATAACTGTCAGCCTAGCGGTGGGGAGGTAAAGAGTGATAGGCCACTGGAGCTCAAAGGCTGGCCGACTTATATTAACTAATGAACCCCAAGTACCAGTAAGAAACCCTCCCTCAAAAAGCAAGGTAGGTTGACAGCTCCTGAGAAATAATACCCAAGGTTGACCTCTGGCTTCCACATATGGGAACCCACACACATGAACACACATATAATGAAACATCAACTCAACCCTATAAAGTCAGCTAATATGAAATGACAGAAAATAACAACTGCTGGCATGTATATGGAGAAACTGGAACCCTTGCACACTGTTATTGAGAAGATAAATGGTATGTCACTGGTGAAAACAATGTGGCAGTTCCTCAAAAATATCCCAATAATTTTATGTCTGGCTATATACCCATAAGAACTGAAAACAAAGTCTTGCAGGGATATTTGCACAACATGATAAGAGCAGTATTATTTATAATAGCTAAAATGATAAAAACAACCCAAGTGACTAGCAACAGATAAATGAATAAGCAAAACTAAAAGCATATGAATACAATGAACTATTATTCAACCTTAAAGAAATTCTGATATATAACATACATGAAAATTTAGGGCACTGTGCTAAGTGAAATAAGCCAGTCACAGATAAATGAATACTGAGTACTCATATGAGGCTGTTTGTAGTAGTCAAAATCAGAAACAGGTAATAGAATGATAGTTGCTAGCCATGTGAGGAGGAGAAAGGGGGAATTCCACCATCACTGTATAACCAGTACAGAGTTTTAGTTTACAAGATGAAAAGAATTCTGGAGATGGGTGTGTAAGTAGTATACTTATGAGTGCACAAAATACTCCTAGTAGATACATCCTTAAAAATGATTAAGCTGGAAATTTTTATGTTATACATATTTTCATACAATTTTTAGAAAGTAGAGGAAAAAAGGATTATTTTTCTAGACACACACATACATATGTATATTTATACATTACACCATGATATATATGTATTTACAGAGGGATCCATAAAGGATAAAAAGCCTGGCACATTTGTCTTTATGAATTTGTCTTTTTTAATATTTATTTTTTATTTTATGTGTATGGGGGTTTGGCCTGTGTGTATGCAAATGCACCATGTGCATGGAATGTCTGTGAAGGCCAGAAGAACTGGAATTACAGAGATGGTTGTTAGCTGCCATGTGAGTACTGGAAACCAAGTCTGGGTGCTCTGCAAGAGCACTCAGTACTCTTAAACACTGAGCCATCTCTCCAGCCCCCATGTTGTAGATAATTTTAAGCAAAAGACATACTTTTATTATTTTTTGTAGATGAAAAAAACATTAAATATATATGTTTATATATATTTTCTTTATCCATTCATCAGTGAATGGACATCAAAGCAGATTGCATAACTCCATTACTGTTGAATAGTGCTGCAACAAACATGAATCTAAATGTTTCTCAAGAATTTTTACTAAAGACTTACGCAATAGGTTGTGCTACTTGGTGGGTGACAGGGGCAGAGACATAAGGAACAGATTGTCCTCCAATCATTCCCGAACCATCTTAATGAGGAAAAAAAAGAGGAAAAGAACACATTTGTTTCAGAATCGTACTTAATGATATTTTATCCCTAAAGGAAAAAAATACAGAATGCTTTTCCCAAGCACCAGTATATCCTTCTATGTTAAGAGTTAACAAAGAACAGGCTAGATAAGTTGGGAAGATGATTAAGAGCACTGGCTGCTCTTGCAGAGAATCCAGTTAAATTCACAGCACCCACTGGCAGCTAAAACCGTCAGTAACTCCAGTGGCAGGGAATCCAACACCCTCTTCTGACTTCTGCAAGCATTGCACAACACAGGTGCATTTACATACATGCAGGCAATACGCTCATACACATAAAATAAAAATAATAAAATATTTCTTAAAATACTGTTTTAATATTTAACAAAGAACAAGATATAAGCAAAAATTAATTTCTTCTTAACACTGGGTAAAAAGGAAATAACTATGAAATACAACCTGTTTTGCTATGTTTTATTTTTTGAGACTAGGTCTTGTTATGTAGCCTAAACTGACTAGGAACTTGCTATGTAGCCCAGGTTGGTCTTGAGCTCAGAATCCTCCTGACTCTATCTATAATTGCACTTTAAAATGGGTATTTCTGGGGCTGGAGGGATGGCCTAGCGGTTAAGAGCGCCAACCACTCTTGCAGAGGACCCAGGTTCGATCCCCAGCACCCACATGGTGGCTGAGAACCGTCTGTAACTCCAATTCCAGAACTCCAGTTCCAGGGGAATCCGACACCCTCTTCTGACCTCCGCGGCATTGCACGACACGGGTGCACAGACCTACATGCAGACAGTACATTCATACACATAGAAAAATAAATAAAAATTAAAAAAAAAATTAAAGTGGGTATTGCTATGGTCTGTTCTCCAAAACTTATATAGGAGTTTAACTCACAAAATTTTATGTTAATAGATTTAATAAAGTAGAAAATCAGATTATAATATTTAGAGGTAAGATCTTTAAGAAGTGATCAAATTATCAAGATTCAAACCCATGACTGAATCTTGTTGAGTTTTACAAAGAAAAAGAAAAATACCACAGCGCCGGGGTGGGGTGTGGGTGTGTGCTGGAGAGATGGTTCAGCAGTTAAGGGTGCCGACTGCTCTTGCAGAAGACCCAGGTTTGATTCCCGGCACCCACCTGGCGGCTAAGAACTGTCTTTAACCCCAGTTCCAGGGGAATCCGATGCCCTCTTCTGACCTCTATAGCATTGCACGACACAGGTGCACCAACCTACATGCAGACAGTACACTCATACACATAAAAAATAAAAAATACCACAGTGGGATATACTTTACACCTACCCTGCATATATGTTTGAGCATAATAGGTCTCTCTAAAACAAACCTCCTTCCTTCATAAAGTATCCTTTTCAAGTATTGTATTACAGTAGCAAAAATGGATTAATAATTAGGTATGAATTTTCTGTCAATTACTATCTAACACTTAAGTTAAATGAACCTGTACTTTTTTCCCTTATATTCTATTGCATGTATAAAACCAATGACTCTTAGTGAAACCACTGGAAAAGATGTTTACTTTACAGATCACTTACAATAAGCAATACTGGGATCCAGAGTATTTCTGGCACCATAAAAATAGTATGCATCATCATAGGGTGTGTGATAATTAGTAGGCAGAGGTGGCAGTAGGGGAGGTGGAGGCAGAGGTACAATCCTATAGCAAAAGAAAAATGAAAAATTATTCTCATATTCTTTGTAATTTTTAATCACAATTCAATTCTTTTGCAAAAATTACTGAAATTCAACCCACTAGTTTAGAAAAAGCACAATCTTGTTCTAATTGTTCAAGAAAAATTATGAATAAAAAAGAAACCAACATATAATCTTACAACTTCAGGTACCTCACTTAAGGCAAAAACAATTTAATAATGCAATCAATTAATATTCAACAGTTGTTACATGCCAGTATCAAATGAAAAGAGATGCTTCATGTCCCTCAGTAATTCAGGAATATAAACAATTAGAAAAAAGCACAGCAGTAAATGACGTAAGGCAAATAGATGAAGAATGCTACTTCTAGAATATAAACCATGGACTTTAGTGTCCTAAAATGGGAGGAAAGCTCAGAATACTTCAGAAATGAAATGCTTGAGGTATTTCGTAAGACTAAGATAGTCACAGTCACTAAGGACAGAGAGAAGGCAAAGAGCTCCAAAGCTCATGACTACAGATGGTTCTGTGGGGGAAGGGTGCATGTACGTGTGTATGCATATGTGTGCACGTGCCTGAATGTGGAGCTCTAGTGGTCAATTCCTTAGGAACTCTCCACTTTGGTTAAGATGGAGTCTATCATCGGCTAAGAACTCTCTGATAAAGTAGGCAGGCTGGCCAGCAAGCCCCAGGTATCCACCTCGCTGCCTCGACCCCCTCCCCCAGCTGGGATTGCAAGCTTATCCCATCACACCCAGCTTTTTAGCACTGTTTATCAACTGAGCTGTCTCCCTAGCACAAATGGGTATTTTTTTTACCTGTAAAAGATGTTGCTCTTCCATAAGAACTCGAGAGTAATACACAATAAAAATTACTTGAAAATCAACAGCATGTCTTTATATATAATCTTTAACATTTCATAAATTTGAAACATGAAAACCACTTCATCATTTCTTTACTGAGTTTAAAGCAGCTGTGTATATCTACAAATAGCATTTTTCTTTTTTTATTTTATGTGTATGAGTACTTTGCCAGTGTCTATATAATTGAACCCATGCACGCAATACCCATGGAGGCCAGCAGGCTGAGTCATATCCCCTGAACTGGAGTTCTGGACTTGTTATGCATCAGTGGGTCCTAGGAACAGAAACAGAACCTAGATCCCTTGTGAGAACAGCCAGTGAGTGTTCTTAACAACTGAGCCATCTTTCCAGCCCCCATATTTTTCAATAAGAAAAAAATGGCTAAGACAAACAACTTTTTAGATGAACAGAAAGAAAAAGGAAGCATTCTAGAATATTTTTGCATTTCAATCCTATCTTAACATCTTCTCTTTCAAAGAATCTGGACAGCTAAAAGAGCACTGAAGTTCTCTTCAGCAGTAAATATTTTTCACATTTATTAGTAACTCACTGTGCCTAACCTTACCATTCACATTTCAAAGACATCACTTGAAAAAAAAAAAAAAGGGGGGAATAACTATTTTGAAAAGGAGCTATCAGCAACTCCTAAATGTTATACATTTATGTAGGATTTACTCTTCAGAACAACACTGTAATTGTAGGCAAGAAAAATATTACTTTTACAAATGAGAAAACTGAAGTCCGACAAAGGTGTGGTTTATATAAATTCCCAAGGACCAACCATTTCAACTCTTAACACAATGCTGAAACCACCAAATCACTCTGTCATTGCAATCTAAAGGATTTTTGTAGGAAAGTCATTGAAGGAAACAAAACAAGTACCTGATAAATATATTAAGAAAAGCCCTACAATTTGTTAGTAGCAAAAACAAGGTCACGTCCAGCTGAAAGGAAGAAAAGATAGCCCAGAAAAAGAAATGTGTTAAATGGTTAAGAAAAGTGTTTACAGATTTAAACATATTCCTATAATTAATACATTACTCATAGGTGAAAAGTAAGATAAATAACTCCAAAGAGAAAGTATAGGCCAGAAGACATCAGTATTATCAGGATTTTCTCTATGTACAGTCTTGTATAACATGATGCAGTTAACCTATAGAATCGATAGCTTTAATATGGATTAGATGCTTAAAATCCCAATAGCCCCTGAGTAAATCACAAGAGAAAGCTGAAGGAAATGAAAGCTAATATATGTGTCATATGAGGTTTTTTTTTCTGTATAAGTTGAAAAAAAACAATTCAATGTTTGCCAAATGGAAATAACTAAGCAATGCATAGCTTTTGTATGTTAAAGGATACAAAAATTACAATCTAAAAATACTCAAATGTACTTACTAATTCGTTTTAAAATATGAACTCTCTTTAAATAAAAGAAATATATAAGGATTTCTCCTGTTTTTATAATAGTAGAGAGAAGAATAGCAATGCAATAAATATCAAGAGAAACTATGTGACAAGGCTATTAACAAAATCTCTAACAGTATCATCTGCTTTGGCATATCCTTCTAAACATAAAATACAATACCTTACCTAATTCCCAAACACAAAATATTTTGAACAAGCACCTGGGAGGCACCATTTCACCAAGGGTGCTGTGGAGTCCACTGTGCAAATCTTCATTTTGAGAAGGGGCTGAATGAACTGACGGGATGGGTGGGACAGGTGGGGCAGACAAAGGAGGGAGAGGAGTCTGGAAAGCTACTCTGGGTCTCTCAGGAGGTACCATCTCTTCAAAGTGTCTTGGTGCCATACTAAAATGCTTTAGTCTATCAGGCTAAAATAAAGAAAAAAAAACAAATGTTTGTTATACAGAATCATAAATAAAAATTAATTGACAAAAACCAGCAGTGGCTGGCTTCTCCTCAGGTCATTTACTGACCTTTGTTCTAGAACATCATCTATATGTCCTTTTCTAAGATTCAAACATTAAAATAATGTTTAACTGTTATCTCTAATATGTATTTAGTTTCATAAATCAACCTGACATTCTTTAGGTGATTCAAGAATAAACAAAATCTACTTAACTGCAATGATATATGTAATTCATTCCAATTAACATTGAAATTTGTAAAATTAAAGTAAAACTAACATAACTATCTCTCTAGTTTTATAGTAAATAACAATTAAAATGCTGACTTTAAACTTTTTAAGTGTTTTTTTAGAAGTTACTCTATGTAAGAAAAATAAATTATTCAGACATATAAGAACAGGATTAACATCAATTTAAAGTTGTACTGAGATAACCTTCCTTTCAAAGTGTACACGTGAACAAAGTAAAAGACAAAACTCTAAAAAAGAGATAAAAATTAAAAAGGATCATCATTTTAGGGAAATTAACAGTGGGTAAGATTACGGTTAACATATTTTCAATGACCATCTCTACAGTTCATAACAATTGAGATTTATCTGCTACCACATTTGAGGCTTATTAGAATTAAGTATTAAACATTAAAAGATGCCAAGAACACTTACCGACTTCTCAGGGTCTTGTATTCCAGAAGCCGCAACTGTCAGTTCTAAATCTTTTTCTCTAAGGAAAAGAAGATAACTCTCAAATTCTCTAAAACCAACATTTTTTCCGAACCTCAAACTATCAACAATCAAAATTATAGCCATCACTAAAAGTGCATGTTGGGGCTGGAGAGATGGCCTAGCGGTTAAGAGCCCCGACCATTCTTGCAGAGGACCCGGGTTCGATCCCCAGCACCCACATGGCGGCCGAGAACCGTCTGAAACTCCAATTCCAGGAGAACTCCAGTTCCAGGGGAATCCGACACCCTCTTCTGACCTCCGCGGCATTGCACGACATGGGTGCACAAACTTGCATGCAGACAACACATTCATACACATACAGAAATAAATAAAATTAATTTAAAAAAGTGCATGCAAGGTCTATACATCTCCAAATACAAATAATTCCTTTAAGTGATAATAAAGTTTCAAATAAAATAAAAATCAAATTTTCTGCTGGTGCATGGTAAACAGTTAGTTACTGAATATCCTACAGTAAGTATCAAAACCAATGCTAGAGGTACTTCAAAGGCAAAATAAAATACAAAAATAAAAAGATTTTATGAAACAGAAGAAATCTGTCTTAGAGCATGTGCATATTTTCTTTTTTTTAATTTTTTTTATTAATTTTATTTATTTTTGTATGTGTATGAGTGTACT
>VZQC01007595.1:896116-934730 GCA_009823505.1 Rhizomys pruinosus
AATGATCATTGTGGAAGAGGAGGTGGAAAGAGTGTAAAAGCTAGAGGTGGTAGATGGCCACAAGGACAGGGGTCAGTTACACATATGAACTCAGAGCAATGGGGACAGCACTCACAAGTCCCATTCAAGTTGAAACCAGACAATATTTCAACACAGACATGGAGAAATAGGAAAGAAATCCCAGCACAAGGAATTTTTGGCTACCGATGGCTGCTGGGAGGAGGAGGAGGAGGAGGAGGAGGAGGAGGAGGAGGAGGAGGGAGAGAGGTAATCTCAATAACAAAGAGCTTTGGGATTGAAGGCCAGGAGCGCAAAAAGAAAAAATTAATTATTTTTTCTTAGAAAAATGGCTAACAGCAGATACTAAAATACTTCCTTCTTAGTAGAGGAAAAAAGGAAAAGAAGATAACTCTCAAATTCTCTAAAATCAAGATTTTTTTTCCTAACCTTAAACTATAAGTATTACTTCACAGATATTTAAGTAAGATTACATGAGATGGGGCAAAAGGGGGTCAGAAGGACTGAAATTCAACAGATATAACTATGAAACTATGAAGATAAAAACTGAAAATAAAAGAAAAATAAAATTTATAAACACAGAGAATTATATATAATAGAAACACTTGTGATTTACTACATAAGCATTTTTTTTTTTAGTGTGTGTCCCAGGATAGGACTTCTCCATAAGCATTTTTATACAATACACACATACAGTGTGTGTGTGCTTACCATTTCTTATTCTAAAAGATAAAATATTTTTTTGTTATTTTATAAGGCATACAGATAAACACTACTCTAAATCAAAACTGAGCAAGTTAATGAAGGATCAGAAAGGAGTATTTAAAATACAGTCTCATTTGTTAGCAGTAACAAAAATGAACATTCTCTCATTTTTCTTGGAGATTTACAACTGGTGATCTAAATATAAGTGATTTCCAAATCAAAAGTTAAATTTATAAAAACAGTCCCTCGGGCTGGAGAGATGGCCTAGCGGTTAAGAGCGCCGACCGCTCTTGCAGAGGACCCGGGTTTGATCCCCAGCACCCACATGGCGGCCGAGAACCGTCTGAAACTCCAGTTCCAGGAGAACTCCAGCTCCAGGGGAATCCGAGACCCTCTTCTGACCTCCGTGGCATTGCACAACACGGGTGCACAGACCTGCATGCAGACAGTACATTCATACACATACAGAAATAAATTAAAAAAAAACAGTCCCTCATTTTGCCATTGCATCATTTTACACAAGTGTAGTTTTTGTGTTAAATTCAAACCTGTCGTTACCGTTTCTTATTCTTCTGCTGCTCAGCCATTTGTTCCAACAGCTCTAGCCTGTATTTCTCTTTCCTTCTCTGAATAACTTCATGATCTTCACTTCCTAGACAGCAGTAAGGAAAAACAAAATGGAGTCTTAACTCTTATGCATTACATGCAACTAAAAAGTTTTAAAAAATCTATAATTATATCAGAGTAATTACTATGAAAAAAATAGAGAAAAAAATCGCGTTGATATTTCAATTGCTTTGCTAATATGAGTTCCTATCATATGTAAAACATAACATATACTAGTAATTCCAAAACTTCAGCCCTTATTTGAAAACTTTCCTAAACAACAAAAGATTATAATCCCCATCCCCATTTTTCTAAGAATCTAGTGAATATCTCTATTTAACACCTTCTATAAATTTCTTAAATTTAACAAGTACTGATTCAAAACTGGACCTCTGAGAATAACAGATGCACTCAAGTTTTCTTATCATTCCAATAATGAAGTACCAATAATTGCCTAGAATGTGAAAGGCCCTTAAGTTCAATCCCCAGGATCACACAAAGCAGAAAAGCAAAGCAAAACAAACAAACAAAAAAATACAGAAAATAGAAGAAACACAATGTTAAAATAGCTATTATTCCTATGAACATGCCAGGCATGGTGATGCACGCCCTTTACTCCCAGAACTCAGGAGGCAGAGGCAAGTGGGTCTCTGTGAGTTCAAGACCAGCCTGGTCAACATAGCAAGCTCCTGGCCAGCTGGGACTAACGGGGGACCCTGTCTCAAAAAAAAAGCATGATGACTAGATCCTCAATTGACCTTGAGAAAACAAAAACCTTGGTTAATCTGGGCTAACTGTGTGGCCTTAAACATCCAAAAGAAAAGTATAACAAAAATAAGTAATCATTAAAGCCTGAGAAATTGTACTTCAGGTATAACACCTCCACACCTAATCCCCCAGCTCCTCACCCCCATTTCCTGATAAACTCACATCCTTGTGTGCCTGGGTATAAAACTGCCATTCTGGGGACATTCTAACACTGGTCATCCTAATCCCAACACAGGCAGACCAGCTACCATCCCTAAAATAAACCTGACTTCCTTTTAAAAAAAAAAAAAAAACAGCATTGGTATAAAAACAGACATGCTAATCGATGGAACAGGACTGAAGACCACATGTCAGTGTGCACCAGATTTTTTTACAAAGAGGCCAACAATATACATGGGAGAAAAGACAATATGTTCACTAAGTAGTCAAACTGGATAGCTATGCATACTACCAGGGGAGAAAAGTAATCATCAATCTTAGCCAGCTGTGCAAACTCCATGAACTGTAATAACCAGCCTAGCAAGACATGTCTACTGGTGTAATAGTGGCACCAGTGTCATGCAGTTAACCAACCACTTTCTGATGAGATTTAAGGCCCACTCTACAAAATAAAACCCACACTTGACAGTGTTATCAGGGCCAAGAACTTGGGACTAGATAAGTTGTAGTCCCTCGGGGAGAACCTATTACTATAATTCTTCTAAATGGGCATACTATTGACTCCTGATGACTTATCCTTCTAAATGAACAGAATATTAAACTCATTCCTAATGACTTATAATTAGACCTATGGATCAGTGCACGTCTCAATCCTCAGCAGAGGTTCTTTTAGCAGCAGAGGGCAATCTACAAAGAGACACGCAACCGGTCCGAGTACAGAGACTAAGAGGTTATGGAATGCTCATCCTAAATATGACACCTATATCATACCCTCTCCTGCCACAGCTCAGAGATCACTGCAGGAGAGGGGGCAGAAAGACTGTAAGAGCCAGAGGCAGTGGATGACTACAACGAAACAAGTGGCTTCTGGAAACAACAGGACAGGTGAACATATGAACTCACAGGGGATGTAACAGTAAGCTCAAGGCATGTACAAACTCAAGATAAACCAAATCCCAGCATGGAGACATGAGGTAGGCATGATGCACCACCCTTAACTGAGAAGCTACTGGCAACTGAAAACTACTGGATAGACCATTAAGAGTGTGGCCCTTGGGAGGTTGACCAAGCTGCAGTAGATGCCCACACATACAAAAGTATATGGGCAAAACAAATTGGGTTCAATGAGAAGAGGGGAGGAGGAGAAGGGTGGAGAGCGGGAGAGGAAGGGGAGGAGGTGGTGGGGTGGAGGGGAAGAGGAGGGTGAGGAGAGGGGGGTGGAAGAACCAGAAGAAGCAGAAAAAGAAGACACAAAGTTGGGTGGGGAGGGGAGGAAAAGTGAACTTTGGAGGAGTTGGTGGGGGGTAAATATGATCTAAATTGAAATTCTCAAAGAACTAATTAAAAATATATTGATTTTTTTGTTGGGCGTGGTGGCGCACGCCTTTAATCCCAGCCCTTGGGAGGCAGAGGCAGGCAGATCTCTGTGAGTTCAAGGCCAGCCTGGTCTACAGAGCGAGCTCCAGGATAGCTGGGACTAAAGGGAGACCTTGTCTCAAAAAAAAAAAATACCAGCCGGGTGTGGTGGCACATGCCTTTAATCCTAGCACTTGGGAGGCAGAGGCAGGCGGATCTTTGTGAGTTCAAGGCCAGCCTGGTCTACAGAGTGAGTTCCTGGACAGCTGGGACTACAGGGACACCCTGTCTCGAAAAGACCAAAAAAAACAAAAAAAACAAAAAAACAAAACAAAACAAAACAAAAATATATATATAGATAGATAGATAGATAGATAGATAGATAGATAGATATTGATTTTTTTTAAGGGTAAAACAACAATTCATGCAAAGATGGGACAATCCAAGTGCTTTAACTTTAGCAGAGTATAGAAAAAGAGTCAGCCACCCACCAACTATAAAGCAGATAAGAAAATAGCTGTACTTTAAATGGCATTTTTGTTTGGTTTGGTCTACTTTTTTTTGGGGGGGGTGGAGCTTTTTGAGACAGGGTCTCCCTGTCACCCCAGATAGGCCTGGAACTCACTATGTTGACCAAACTGTCCTTGAACTCATAGAGTTCTGTGAATTCTGCCTCTGCCTCCTGAGTGCTTCTGCCTCCTGAATACTGGGATTAAAAGCATGCGCCACCACATCTGGCCCTTAAATAGCATTTTAAGGCCATCTATTAGAGTAAAATACTGACTCCCTGGAATTCCCAGACACAGAGGAATCTCCCTCTCTTGCTGACCTCTAACAGATACTCAGAAGAAAGCTGAGAATTTGGGCAATACAGGACTCCTGAAAGAGACAATCCCATAACACTTATAGATACCATTTTTACCACTTGCCCAACTTTTATCTCATACAAAATAGGCATAAACTGTTATTGAGGGGCAAGAAACTAGTTTGGACTCAGCGTCAAAACCTCATATACAATAAAAGTTTATAACTGCCAGAGGAAAAGCAGGAAATTCTGAAGCGAACCCTCTAGAGACATAAGCCACCACTTTTGGGAAGGGTAAGGAACCCTGAAAGATGAATGCCTGAGACTCAGACACAGGCACAGCCCTAAACCAGACAGCAACAACAATACACCCTTTTCCTTTGGGGGCAAACAGGTCTTGCTGAAAACTGAGAAGGAGGCAAGAAAACTGAAGGAAAAAAAAAAAAAGAATCTCTCCAGCACATAAGGCCCATCTATGGGCAAAAACGTTAGAGAATTAACACTCTCTCCTTGCAACTGACAAAAGAAGATACAAATTATTAAGGATATATGAGCCATTAAATATTTAGTCAGGCATGGTGGATCATCCCCATAATCTCAGACTGAGAGCTCAGGCAGCCTAGACTATACCAATTCAAAATAAAAAAAAATGAAAAAAAAGTAAATCTGAGCTACAAAGCAAGTTCCAGCCAATTGGGCTATCTAGTAAAAACCTTGACTCAAATATTCTAAACAGAAAAGTAAATATTTTTTAAAATATTTTATTAAAGTCACTCAAAAACCTGAAATAATAAAAATGATATAAGTATCTAAGTTATGTTCTCAGATTATAAGAGACTTCAACCAGCAATAAAGAATTAAGGCTATATAGATCTATGGTAAAACAGCTAACAATGTACAAAGGCCCTGGATTCAATCTAGGCACCATATACAAACACGCACACAAGCACACGTGCACGCACGCATGCACACACACACACAAAAGAAAACCCTCCAAAATTTGGAAATTCAAATATATACTTTTATTAATTCATGGTTTTGTTTCAAATGTCACAATACATTTGTGTCTAAAGAGCTAATTATCTTGTATTTTAATAAAGCAAAAATAAATAAAATCTTCAAAGTGAAATTATAGGAAGATACATTTTAATTCAACAGAAATTAGAGTGCTTTAACAACTACAACAGCCTAAAATAAGCTGCCTTTAGGAAGAGTTGATTTCCCTCTGAGTTTATATAAATGTATTCAAGGATATGCACATAGGAACACAGCCAAACAACCATTAAGAAAAATCACAGGATTAAATTACTTCAGTGGCTGTCACTCAGAACTCCTAGACTGCATAATGGTAAGCTCATTTTCAAAATGTCATGGCAAAGAAATCATCCTATTGCTACAATTATTTTTTCAGTCAACTCTCAGCCTAGACATTTCTCCTATTTTTATCATATACAACAAAATATGTCCTACATATGTGCCTTTACCCTGGCCCAAAAGGTAAAATTGGTCAATTCTAAAAATGCACTAGAACAATGTTTTAGGGGCATACTAATTTTTTCACAATAGCTACTTCAAAGCAATAAAAGTCTAAGAATATAATGTGATTCTATGTCTCTCAGCCAAAATTTAAATTACTTGACTGCTTTTGGGCTGAATGAACCCAATGTAATCTAATTTCTCGATGTTCTTTATTAAAACCAAATTTCACCTAAGTTTTCAAAGATTCCATTCTAAAAGCAGACTTCTTTTAAATATAAAGGTATAAGCAGGAAAAAAGGCTCTTCGCACCACTTCTGAAATGAAATTGTGACAAACATAAGATAGCAAATCAAAAAGCTATATTCACTAATAACTTTAACTGCTGATAACATAGAAAACATGGCCCATCAAAATGACTAAAAAAACACACACAAACAATCCCAGCACTCGGGAGGCAGAGGCAGAGGCAGACAGATCTCTGTGAGTTCAAGACCAGCCTGGTCTACATAGCGAGCTCCAGGCCAGCTGGGACTAAAGGGAGACCCTGTCTCAAAACAAATAAACAAACAAACAAAAAAACACCATGGTCTCAGAAACTACATGGAAAGAACAGAGATAGAGGGATATTCAAAGAAACTGATTTTTTGATTTTTTTTTTTTTTTGTCTTTTCGAGACAGGTTTCTCCCTGTAGCCCCAGCTGTCCTGGAACTCACTCTGTAGACCAGGCTTGACTTGAACTCACAAAGATTCCCCTGCCTCTGCCTCCCAAGTGGGCCACTAACTGAAACTGAACTCTTAATACAAAGCAATTTTGTGCTACCTGAAAATAAGCAAAGAATGTAGGAATTAAGATCACATATTGAGACCTGAGTGTGCAGAGCTTAGATCAGGTACTTCCCAGGACCACCTGAGGCACAGGTAGGAGCTGGGCGCTTCAGCCAGGCGGATTGTTGGATAAAACTATCTCTAGGTTGCTGGATAATTGTTTCCTTGATTTGTTGGATAGCTAAATCATTGTCGTGTGTGGCTGTCAGGGCAGAGTTGCCCTGCTAGCTGGTATTAAAGGTGGGCCTGTTAAATCATTGGCTGGTGTGGCTGAGGGGGCGGAGTCACCCTGCTAGCTGGTATTAAAGGTGGGCCTGTTGCCACTGTGAGACTTGAGTGTGCAGAGCTTAGATCAGGAACTTCCCAAGACCACCTGAAGCACCCTGCCCCAACCAACTGGAATTGCTGAGGCAATGTCCAAGTGGATTTTTTGGAGAACCTTCAAAACAGAAAGGTAAGAGTGAGTTAAACCTCCAATATATAAACAAAACTCAAAGACTGAAACCTAGACAAGTCAACACTCCACAAACGAGGAAAAAAAAAAAAAGGCATCTGAAGGAGGCAAAGAAAGTCTTCAACATAGTGAAGAGGCATTTGTGATTCGCATCAGAATACAGGCAAAAAGGGAAACCCAGGCTGGAGAGAGAGCCTAGCAGTTAAGAGCACCAACTGCTCTTGCAGAGGACGTGGTTTCGATCCCCAGCACCCACATGGTGGCTGAGAACCGTTCATAACTCCAATTCCAGGAGAACTCCAGTTCCAGGGGAATCCGACATACTCTTCTGACCTCTGCGGCATTGCACGACATGGGTGCACAAACCTGCATGCAGACAGTACATTCATACACATAGAAAATAAAATTTTAAAAAATAACAATTTAAAAAAAAAAGGGAAACACACATGCCAGGGACACAACAAAGGGACAACATGGGAAAGGTGCAGGATAATTCCACACCAAGCTCTACCAACCCTATGGGAGATTCCTACAGTGGGATCCCCCTGGGGATGGCCCAGGACACAGATCTTAGAGGAACAATTGCAGAAATATTCAAAGAAATCAAAGAATATAAAGAACAAGTCAGAGAACTAAGGAGAGAGAATGAAAAACTCAAAGACCTAGAGGAAGTGGAAACACTGAAAAAGGAAACCAAGCAGCAAAGCAAGGAGCTACAGGAAGAGACTGAGAAGCTCCAAAAGGAAGTGGAAATACTAAAGAAATCACACTTGGGCTGGAGAGATGGCCTAGCGGTTAAGAGCACCGACTGCTCTTACAGAGGACCCGGGTTCGATCCCCAGCACCCATATGGCGGCTGAGAACCGTCTGAAGCTCCAATTCCAGGAGAACTCCAGCTCCAGGGGAATCCGAGACCCTCTTCTGACCTCCGCGGCGTTGCACGACACGGGTGCACAAACTTGCATGCAGACAGTACATTCATACACATACAGAAATAAATAAAATTAATAATAAAAAAAATTTTTTTTAAAAAGAAATCACACTCATCCAATCAAGAGGAAAGGAATGGAAAAAGCCTCAGAAATAGAATGGAGGAAGCAGAACAAAGAATATCAGATATGGAAGACAACACAGAACAACTAAAAAGCTCAAGAAAAGATTATGAAAGAGGCTAGAGAAATGGCTCAGTGGTTAGGATCGCCGACTGCTCTTGCAGAGGACCTGGGTTGGATTACCAGCACGCACATGGCGGCTAAGAACCGTCTTGAGCTCCAGTTCCAGGGGAATCTGACACCCTCTTCTGACCTCCACTGCATTGCAGGATAAGAGTGCACCGACCTACATGCAGACAGTACACTCATACACATAAAAAATAATAAATTTTTTTTAATTGTTAAAAAGATTATGAAAATTTTTTTAAAACACACAAAAGTGGAACAACCAGGAAATATGGGACACTATGAAAAGATCAAACCTCCGCATCATAGGAATAGAGGAAGGAGAAGAATCCCAAGAGAATGGTATTGATCAGATCTTCAACAGAATAATCAATGAAAATTTCCCCAAACTAAAAAAAGACAAACCCATACAAATACAAGAAGAACTCCAAATGGACAAGATCAGAAAAGAAACTCTCCACACCATATCATAGTTAAAACACCAGATGCCCAAAACAAAGAAAAAATTCTGAAAGCCACAAGAGAAAAACAAGTTACATATAAGGCAAGACCCATCAGAATTACAACTGACTTCTCAGTGCAAACTATGAAAGCAAGAAGAGCAAAGGATTCCCAGTGTTAAAGGTCTATGGAAGCCAACCCACGTTACTACACCCAGCAAAAATGTCGATTATAGTTGAAGGAGAGAGAAAAGTCTTCCATGACATAAACAAGATGATAGAATACATGTCCGGAAAACCAACCCTTCAGAAAATACTTGAAGCAATTCAAAGGGCAGAAGAGAGGAGCAACTATCCCCAGGCACCTAGAAAGAGAAATTAATAAAAACATAACTGCAGAAGTAGAAATGGAGACAAAAAATGCAAATGGATAATAAGGTGAAAGGAAGTGACACACATCTTTCAATTACAACCTTAAATACTAATGGACTAAATTCCCCAATCAAAAGACATACACTGGAAGATTGGATCAGGAAACAAAACCGAGCTATATGCTGTCTGCAAGAAACCCATCTCACTCTCAAGGACAGGAACCAACTTAAGGTGAAGGGATGGAAAAAATATTCCAAGCAAATGGTACCAAAAAGAAAGCAGGTGTTGCTATTTTAATATCAGACAAAATAAACTTCAAAGTAAAGGAAATCAGAAGAGACAAAGAGGGCCATTACATCTTTATCAAAGGAACAACTGACCATGAAGATTTCACAATCATGAATATAGATGCACCAAACTCTGGTGCACCAAACTTTATAAAGACAATTCTCCAGGACCTCAAGGCATAGATTAACCCCAGCACACTAATAGTAGGGGACATCAATACCCCACTAATTCCCCTGGACAGATTGGCCAGACAAAGAACTGAATGATACGATATACCAAATGGACCTCGTGAACATCTGCCGAATATTCCACCCAAATACCAGAGAATACACTTTCTTAAAGCCAACCCAGGTTAGTATGCCCAGCAAAAATGTCGATTATACTTGAAGGAGAGAGAAAAATCTCCATGACATAAACAAGATGAAAGAATACATGTCTGGAAAACCAACCCTTCAGAGAATACTTGAAGCAATTCAAAGGACAGAAGAAAGGAGCAACCATCCCCAGGAACCTAGAAAGAGAAATCAATAAAAGCATAACTGGAGAAGTAGAAATCTAAACCAAAACCGCAAATGGATAAAAAGGCAAAAGGAAGCAACACAAACCTATCAGTCATAACCTTAAATATTAATGGACTAAATTCCCCAATCAAAAGACATAGACTGGAAGATTGGATTAGGAAACAGAACCCATCGATATGCTGTCTACAAGAAACACATCTTACCTTCAAGGACAGGTGCCACCTTAAAGTGAAAGGATGGAAAAAAATATTCCAAGCAAATGGTACCAAAAAGAAAGCAGGTGTTGCTATTTTAATATCAGACAAAATAGACTTCAAAGTAAAAGAAATCAGAAGAGACAAAGAAGGCCATTACATTTTATCAAAGGAACAATTCACCAAGAAGATTTCACAATTATGAATATATATGCCCCAAACTCTGGTGCACCAAACTTTATAAAGACAATTCTCCAGGACCACAAGTCACACACTAACCCCAGTATACTCACAGTAGGGGACGTCAATACCCCACTGAGCCCTTTGGACAGGTCAACAGGACGAAGAATAAACAGAGAGACATCTGAACTGAACAATATGATACACCAAATGGACCTCACAGACACCTACCGAATATTCCTACCTAATACCAGAGAATACACTTTCTACTCAGCACCCCACAGAACATTCTCCAAAATCGACCACATACTGGGACATGGAAGAAACCTCCACAAATACAAAAAGATTGAAATAATTCCATGCATTCTATCAGATCACAGGGCAATAAAGCTCAATATCAACACCAGGATAAACCCTACTATCTACAAGAACACATGGAAACCAAGCAGCACTCTCCTGAATAATGAATGGGTGGGGTCAAGGAAGAAATAAAGAAAGAAACAAAAGCATTCCTGGAACTGAATGACAATGATAATACAATACAACAAAACCTATCGGATACCTTAAAAGCAGTCCTAAGAGGGAAGTTTATAGCCCTGGGTGCCTACATTAGAAAAACAAAAAGAGCACAAGTAAATGATCTAACACTGCAGCTAAAAGCACTTGAGAGGCAACAACAGATGAACCCTAAATGCAACAGACAGGAAGAAATAAAATCAGAGCAGAAATCAGTGAAATAGAAACAAAGAAAACAATACAAAAAAAAAAAAAAAAATCAATGAATCCAAAAGTTGGTTCTTTGAAAGAATAAACAAGATAGACCTCTAGCCCAGTTAACCAAAAGAAAAAAGGAACAACTCCAAATCAATACAATCTGTGATGAAAAGGGAAATATCACGACAATGAAAAAATCCAGAAAATCATACAAGAATACTTCAAAAACCTATACTCTACCAAGTTTGAAAGCCTAGAAGAAATGGATGAATATCTGAAATCCTGGGAATCACCAAAGCTCAACCAAGAAGAGATCGACAGCTTAAGCAGACCCATAATATATGAAGAAATTGAAGATGTAATAAGAAATCTCCCAACTACAAAAAGCCCAGGCCCAGATGGTTTTCATGGCAGAATTCTATAAAAGATTTCAAAAAGACTTATAACCATTATTACTCAAATTGTTTAGAAGGATACAAACAGAGGGAATTCTCCCAAATTCCTTCTATGAAGCCAGCATCACTCTATTATCAAAACCAAGCAAAGATACAACCAAAAAGGAGAACTATAGACCCATCTCCCTAATGAACACAGATGCCAAAATTCTAAACAGGATACTGGCAAATCGCATACAGATCCACATCAAGAAGATCATCCATCATGACTAAGTTGGATTCATACCAGAGATGCAGGGATGATTCAACATATGAAAATCAACAAATATCAACATATAAATGGACTGAAAGACAAAAACCACACCATCATCTCAATTGACACAGAAAAAGCCTTTGACAAAATCCAGCATCCCTCCATGCTTAAAGTCCTAGAGGGAATTGGATTGGAGGGATCATTCCTCAATGTAATCAAAGGAAACCCACAGCCAATATCATCCTAAATGGGGGATGACAGAAACATTC
Source organism: Rhizomys pruinosus (assembly GCA_009823505.1). Classification (NCBI taxonomy): domain Eukaryota; kingdom Metazoa; phylum Chordata; class Mammalia; order Rodentia; family Spalacidae; genus Rhizomys; species Rhizomys pruinosus. Next base: position 908,097 of record VZQC01007595.1, read on the forward strand.
CCTTTAAAGGTAGGAACTTGGCAAGGCTGCCCCCTGTCACTACTCCTCTTCAACGTAGTGCCTGAAACACTCGCTAGGGCAATAAGGCAAGAAAATGAAATTAAAGGAGTACAAATTGGAAAAGAGGAAGTCAAGCTATCTCTTTTTGCTGATGATATGATTGTTTACTTAAGGGCTGCTAAAAACTCCACCAGAAAGCTTCTAGAAACAATTAAGAGCTTCAGTAAAGTGGCAGGATACAAAATTAACCTAGAAAAATCAGTAGCCTTTCTTTACACCAACAACAAGCAACTGAAGAAGGAATTCAAGGAGACCTTCCCACTCACAATAGCCTCAAAAACAATAAAATACATAGGAACAAACCTAACCAAAGACACCAAAGATCTCTACAACAAAAATGTTAAACCCTTGAAGAAAGAAATTGAAGAAGACATCAGAAGGTGGAAAAATCTCCCATGCTCATGGATTGGGAAAATTAATATAGTAAAAATGTCCATTATACCCAAACTAATATACAGATTCAACACAATCCCAATTAAAATCCCCAAGAGTTTCTTCACAGGCTTGGGAAAAAAGTCCTTAATTTCATTTGGAAAAACAAAAGACCCCAAATAGCCAAAGCAACCCTGAATGAAAAGAGCAATACAGGGGGGATCTCTATACCAGACTTCAAACTATACTACAGGGCTGTAGTCATAAAAACAGCTTGGTACTGGCACAAAAACAGACTTGTTGACCAATGGAACAAAACTGAAGATCCAAACTTGACCACATACAATTTCAGCCACCTCATATTTGACAAGGGGGCCAAGACACAATGGAGGAAAGACAGCATCTTCAGCAGCAAGTGGTGTTGGGAAAACTGGATCACCACTTGTAGAAGAATAAAGTTAAACCCCTACCTCTTACCCTGTACAAAAGTCAACTCCAGATGGATCAAAGACCTCAACGTGAAACCCAAAACTCTGAAGGTGATAGAAGAAAAGTTGGCAGCAGACTACAAGACATAGGCATAGGAAAAGACTTCCTAAATCAGAAAGCAGCTGCACAAGAATTAAGGTCAACAATTGACAAATGGAACCTCATTAAACTCAAAAGCTTTTGTACATCAAAAAAAAACAATCAAGGAAGTAAAGAGAAAACCCACAGAGTGGGAGAAAACCTTCACAGCAGATACATAGGACAAAGCATTGATTTCCAGAGTATATAAACTACTCAAAAAACGAAGAAAGAAAACAAATGAATCACTCAAAAGATGGAGCAAAGAGCTGAACAGAGACTTCACAAATGAGGAATTAGAGATGGCTGAGAAACATCTTAAAAAATATTCAATGTCACTAATAATTAAGGAAATGCAAATTAAAACCACTTTAAGATATCATCTCACTCGGATAAGACTAGCTAGGATGAAGAAAACAAATGATACCAAGTGCTGGAGAGGTTGGGGTGAAAGGGGAAGGCTCATCCACTGCTGGTGGGAATGTAAACTTGTATAGCCACTATGGAAAGCAGTGTGGAGAACTCTTGGAAGACTCAAAATGAGCATACACCTGACCCAGTCATAGCACTCCTGGGTATATGCCCCAAAGACTCATCTTACCACAGAGATACATGCATATTCATGTTACTGCAGCTCTGTTCACAAAAACAAAAAGCTAGAACCAACCCAAGTGCCCCTCAACTGATGAGTGGATAGAGAAAATGTGGTACATCTACACAATGGAGTTCTATGCAGCAGTAAAGAAAGATGACATCATGAACTTTGCAGGTAAATGGATGGAACTAGACGATATTATGTTAAGTGAAGTAACACAGTCCCAGAAAAACAAATGACGAATGGTATCCCTCATCTGTGGATGCTAGTGCCAATTACCTAGTTGTAAGTATTTCTTGTGCATGGCCCCTTGAGTTTTTTTTTTCCCCCTTGAGCTTTTGTCCCAGTAGTCGGGAGTGATGTATATTGGAAAGAACAACAACAACAACAACAGAAAAGACTGCATCAAAGAACTGACTGAAGAGGTGAACTTCTGCTCAAAACAGTCAACTTCCACATCAAGAACTTTGAGAAAGACTGATGAAAAACATGTTTGGCAGAATGCATGAGCTCTGGTGGGGTGGAGGGGAGGGTGGTAGGGAGGCAGACACAGGTCTAGATTTGATTAGTAACATAATCTTTTAATATATATATGGGAAAAAAAAAGAATCACATATTGAAAGAAACATCACAGTACAACAAAAATCCTAAAAAGTTGTGGGCATTCCATTTGGCTGGAGCACTTAAGGAAGTTGGCTTCAGAAGCCCTGACAACCCCCAGCCCCCAGGGTGAGGCCAGGGTCTTGCTGGCTTCCTGCTGGCCAATGGATAAAGCCTGCCTCATTGCTCTGCCTTTGATGCTTTGGGCAAAACACTGTCACATTCCTGTAGTGATCTGGAGAACACACCTCAGTTCAGTGACCCAACCAGCTAGCACCCTGTATACTAACACCCTGTATACGCTGTACACTCTCCAACCCCCATTCCCACCTCACAAGGTCCAGTGAACAATATAAAAGGCCCTGACTTTTGCCAATAAAACAAGTTATTCCCTCTGAATCTCTCCTGGGTTAGTTCTTTCAGTGACCCTTCTGGGGCTCACCTCTCCCCCTCCTGGCTCCTGCCTGAGCCCAGGTCTCAACCATGCTGAGAAACACAGGGTCTGCTTGCAGGAAAAGAGAGGAAGCAACAGCAACAAAAAGTATGAAGTTAAAACCTATTACTCAAAATAATATTTCATCTACCACCTACAAAAGTATAGTTATAGCCAGGCGTGGTGGCGCACACCTTTAATCCTAGCACTTGGGAGGCAGAGGCAGATCTTTGTGAGTTCAAGGCCAGCCTGGTCTACAGAGCGAATTCTAGGACAGCTGGGGCTACAGGGAGACCCTGTCTTGAAAAGACCAACAACAACAACAAAAAAAAGTATAGTTATTTAAAATTATAATTAGAACTACACTATGCATGCTAAATGCTTAGCATGGTATACAACATAAACACTCAATGTTTTCTATTATTAAAAGCAGTATTACTTACAAAACTGAGTTCCCACTAAAGACCTTTTAAAGACTAAAGACTACAAAGGTCAACTCAACTGGAGATGTTATACATACCAAAAAGCATCCCAGCAAAAGGACTAAAGACCCCACGATTACCAGAACTGGATGGCCCATTAACTTGAGCGCTGAAACAAATGAGAAAAGGAATATTAAAATCAGATCATTTTCAGGCAGTCAAAATTCTGAGTAAAGTCCAAGCATGGTAGTACACACCATTAATACTACCACTTGAAGGCTAAAACAGATGGATTGCAAGTTTGAGGCCAGGCTAGGCTACATAATAAGATTTGGCTACATGTAAAAGCCTTGTCTCAAAAAATTTAAAAAGAGGGGTTGGAGAAGTAGCTCAGTCAGAAAAGTGCTTGAGGAAAAAAAAGACCTGAGCCCAAAACTCAACACACACAGAAATAAGCTGGCTTAAACCATATATGTCTGTAACCCCACAGCAGGGGTGGTGCCAACAGGAGATAGATCCCCAGGGTGTGCTGACCAATCAGCCAATAAGAGACCCTGTCTCAAAAAAGTAGAGTGGAAATTGACGGAAGAAAAAACTCAACTTCATCTTCTAGCTTCCACATGCACACCTGTATGTGTAAACGTACACACACACACTCAATCAAAACGAAGAATTAGAGCAAAGCATAGATATGAATTATTGCCCTTTCGAAGTGTTCAGGACATAATAATATATATAATTTCTGGTTCACTGGATCAACTGGCTTGGAAAAAAAATGTTTTATTTAAAATTATCCAGTACAGAAAATAGATGTTAGGTACATACAAATAAACCCTAAAAAGAGAAATCAAAAACTATGCACATGCTTGCAAAAGAAAATTGTCCCCAAACAAAAACAAACTTTATGAGAATAATCAAATTCTTACTGCCAGAACAATTTGTACATTGTATTTTCTCAAAGAAAACATACTTTTCATGATATGTAATCTGCATTACAGTATAGATGACATTTTCATACATGCATCTAATGTACCTGATCATATTCAATTCCTATTTTCCTGTCTTACTCCCCTCCTTGATCCTCCTTCTCCTAACTGTCCCCTTTCTACATTCATATCTTTTTAGACGGTCTCATACATATCCCAGGCTGGCCATTAATTCCCGATATAATCTAGAAAGCGAACCTTTAACTTCTAATCCTCCTGCTGGGATAAAGGTGTGCAAATACCACACCTGGTTTATATGATACTGGGGACTGAACCCGGGGCTTTGTACTGAGACATTTCCAGCCCTCATGTGTTTTTGTTTTACATTTTTTAGCACTTTTAAATTATACAAGTCCTAAGGGAGGGGACCTTTGTTCTTTTAAAATATTTTATTAGTATTACTTTTTGTGTATGAGTGTACTGCACCCATCTCATACAATGCCTGTAGAGGTCAGGAGAGGTCATCAGATTCCCTGGAACTGGAGTTATGGGAAGTTGTTAGCCACCACAGGGCTGTTGGGAACTGAATCAAGGTCCTCTGCAAGAGCGGCCAGTCTTTTAACTGCTAAGCCATCTCTCCAGCCCTTTATTCTTTTAAAGATTATCATTTTTATGTATGAGTGTTTTGCCTGCATGTATGTAAGTGTACCTGCTCTAGCAATGCTAGCAGAGTCCAGGACAGGGCACTGGATGGCATGGAACTGGAGTGATAGCTGTTGGCCATCATCTGGGGTCTGGAACCAAATACAGGTCCTCTGCAAGAGCAACCAGTGCTCTTAACTGCTGAGCCATCTTGTAAGCCTTTTGTTTTGTTTTGTTTTATTCTTGAAACCACTTGTTCATGTCTAACACAAAAAGCACCAAAAAAAAAAAAAAACATACTTTATTTTCAATAGGAATTCATGTACTAAATTTACAAAGTAAGCATTAAAACTACCTCCTCAATAAGCTAAAAATGAAAACTGAAGTTCTGAAAGAACTTCTACACTACAGGAACATTTTTTCAATTCATTTCCAATCCAATTACATAAGTATGACTCCAAAAAAAAGTTTTTTTAAGACATATGTCCACATGAATGCTGGTGCTCACTGAAGGCTGGGGTATCGGATTTCTTGGAGCTGGAATTACAGGCAGCTGTGAACTGTCTGACACAGGTGCTAGAAACTGAACTTGGTTCCCCTGCAAGAGCAGAATGAACTCTTAAATGCTGAGCCATCTCTCCAGCCCTTACTCCAAGAAATATTAATTTCGTTATTAGACCACTAAAGTATGCTTACTTTAGCTTTTATTATTTCCTTTTTTTCTCTTTTGTAATTTTAATTGAAGCACTGCTAATTCACTTTTTCTTAAACTTTCTCAAAATCACCAAATTTCCTAAGTTAATTTGGGTGGAAGGGGGGAAGAAACACCATCAGGAACTTCTCTCCAGAATGTTCATTCCTCCAAATGTCCAAATTGAAGATCTACTGAACCCAAAACTAAACTCCAAAAACAAAGCCCACAGAGATAAAAAGTAGTAAAAATCACATTGGGGGGGGCGGGGGGGTCAGTGCATTTTGCAGTCTGCTGTGCTAATTGTCCTTCAGCTGACTTTCAAAAAAATTAACACCCAAGCTCACCAAAATATACATTTTTCTCATTGGCTTTTTTAAATTAAAAATAATAATTAAAAAGAGAAAAACACTTGAAGGAATTCACAATCAATTGCCCAACTCATTTGTGATAGCATATTCAGCACATGGAGGTCAGAAAGGTGACTCGCAGCACATATTAGGACAGAATTTGGATCACATACCTTTTACTTCCAGCAGATGAAATTCGTATGTTTGGTTGCTCTGTGACATCATCATTTTCCGTAGGAGGTAAGTACCCTCGTCTGTTTCCATGTATCCTTAAAAACACATTAGCTTATAGAGCATGTCCTACAGACTGTGGATCTTCTTCTATCTCTTTAGGGTTTTAGCATTTGATGTTTTAAAATTAAAGTGAACAAAGTTATTGTGTTGACATTTTACTATGTACGCATTCTAAAATTAATTCAAATGAGATTTGCTTCAAGTATGATCTGCTGTATTTACTATAGTCAGAATTCAAATTAAATTTTTTAATTCAAAATTTATAGATACTAGGAATTACTTTACTATGCATAATACAAAGCTATTTGTCTGTTTTTAAAATTGTTTTTAAATTATTTTTACTTTTTATGCATATAAGTGTTTTGCCTGCATGAATGCAATGTACCACATGTATCAAATGTCTGCAGAGGCCAGAAGAGGATGTTGGATACTCTGGAACTGTAGTTACAGATAGTTGTTAGCTGCCATGTGAGTCCTGGGAACAAAACCCAGGTTTTCTGCATGAGTAGCCAGTGCTCTCAATGTCTAAGCTATCTCTCCAGCCCCAATACAAAGCTTAATAACTTAAAAATACAACTGATACTATAAGCCTCATGGGAAAGTTAACAAAGGCTAAATAGAAAACATTTAAAAACTGGCTGATACATGGTAAAAACTATTAACCTTCATTTTAATTACAAGGTCATAAACAACACATCAGAATGTATTTTCTTCCTAAAAATCCCATTTAGAAAATAATAGTGAAAATGTTTTTCAATTAATCTTTTTTTTTCCATTTGGCAAACACTGATTTTTCTAGGTTTAGTTTCTCATACCAAAGAAGGCATCATATCTTTTCACATTAAACATTTATTAGCATCCATGAAAATCAGCATTTCATTAGTCATATTTCTTTATGTGGCTGTTAACTATAATTCTCAAGAAGACAAATAGAAAGCAATGTGTTTGTTAAGGAATAATATATTTATACAATATTTAACATGAGTTTCATTGTCAAATTAACAAAACTGGTAATTTTCAGCTTAAAAGAAAAGAAACGACTCATTCTCCAAAGAAACAGAATATCACATTCTTTCTTCACTCGGCTTCCATCACAAAAGCCATGATCATAATCACCTGTGGAGAAAATCTATATGGATACTAATCTTAATGTACTTCATTAAAACTATCTTTTTCTGCTGGGGGGTGGTGGCATATACCTTTAATCCCAGCACTCCACTCAGGAGGCAGAGGCAGGAGGATCTCTGTGAGTTAAAGGCCAGCCTGGTCTATATAGTGAGTTCCAGGGAGACCCTGTCTCAAAAAGACCCCCCCCCAAAAAAACCCAACCTGTCTCTTTCTAAACTAAAGCAACAATGCTCAGATCTCTTTTAAAATAACACATCAACCTACTGTCATTCTCTATTTCTACCTCTTAAATAAAAAATAAATATAGGGCTGGAGGGATGGCCTAGCAGTTAAGAGCGCTGACCGCTCTTGCAGAGGACCCGGGTTCGATCCCCAGCACCCACATGGCGGCTGAGAACCGTCTGTGACTCCAGTTCCAGGAGAACTCCAGTTCCAGGGGAATCCGAGACCCTCTTCTGACCTCCGCGGCATCGCACGACACGGGTGCGCAGACCTGCATGCAGACAGTACATTCATACACATATAAATAAATAAATAAATAAATAAATAAATAAATAAATATAAAAATAAATAAATATAAACTCAAATTCAAATTAGTAATTAACAATGCTGTGCTGGATAGCTTTAGTGTCAACTTGACACACCTGGGTTGAGGGAGCCTCAATTGGGGAATTCGCTCCATTGGATTGGCCTGTGGCCACATCTGTGGAGTACTGTCTTGATTGTCGGGCAATGTGGGAGGGCCCAGCCCACAATGAGTGGTGCCATCCTGGGCAGGTTGTTGTGTACCGTATAAGGCGGCAGGCTGGGCATGAGCCAGGGAAGCATTCCTCCATGGCCTATGCTTCAGCTCCTGCCTCCAGGTTCCTGCCCTGAGTTCCCACCTTGGGCTCCCTGAGTGACGAACTGTGACCCGGGAGATGTAAGCTGAATAAACCCTTTCCTCCCCAAGTTGGTGTTGGTCAAAGTGTTTTGTCATAGCAATGGAAGACAAACTAGAACAAATGCCTTTTGTATTTAGTCATATTGGATCTATACAATATACATGCGCAGAAAATCTAGGCAGGCGTGGTGGTGCATGCCTCTAATCCCAGCACTCGGGAGGCAGAGAGGCAGAGGCAGAGGCAGATGAATTTCTGTGAGTTCAAGGCCAACCTGGTCTACATAGCAAGCTCCAGGCCAGCTGGGACTAAAGGGAGACCCCGTCTCAAAACAAAAAACAAAAAACAAACAAAAAACAAAAAACGGAAAGGGAAGGGAAAGGGAAAGGGAAAGGGAAAGGGAAAGGGAAAGGGAAAGGGAAAGGGAAGGAGAGGAAAGGAAATAAATCTAACCCAGCAGACCTGAGACGCTATCTTCAAAAAGAGCTGCTTGTATAAAAAGCCCTTGGTTGGCACATGACAACAGATTTTAGGAGGCTCCTACCAGTCTTAGAACCAATGAGAAGTTCACTATTCCAAAATGCTTTGCACAAACAACACAAAGATACCCACTTTCCTATACAAAGTCTGGAATTTTGGTTTACACTAGGAAAGGGGTCCCTGGATTAAAAACCTTAGGCACTTATTCTGAAATCAATGTTTTAGGAATTAAGTATGTTCTGTGCCTCTTCACTGGACCTTAAAAAGTAGCATCCGGTTTGCTTTTAATTGTGTTCCATGTACCTTTTTGCTTTGCTAATTTTCCTTTGTACCCATTAACTATAATGATTTTAGCTGTCAGCTGAGTGTGATAATCCATGCCCATAATCCCATCACTCAAGAGACAGGAAAACTGCCAAATATTTCAGGCTTGCCACAGCTACACAACAAGACTCTGTCCCATGAAAATCAAAATTAAATAAGTAAATAAATAAATAAATAAATAAATAAATAAATAAAGTCGCAGCTTTGAGTATAAATATACACAAGACTCATAAGTGATCCTACAGAATCTCGGAACACAGGAGTGGCCTTAGGAATCTGATGTAACAAACAAAGCAAATTCACTGATATGGTAAAGAGGTGTCTATACCATTTTTAAAAAGGTAGTAAGAAATGGCTTAGTGGTTAAGAGCATCCCACAGCTCTTGCAGAGGACCCGGGTTCAACTCCCAGCATCCACATGGCAGCTAAGAACTGTCTTTAAGCCAGGTGTGGTGGCGCACACCTTTAATCCCAGGGCTTGGGAGGCAGAAGCAGGCAGGTATCTGTGAGTTCAAGGCCAGCCTGGTCTGCAGAGTGAGTTCCAGGACAGCTGGGGCTACAGGGAGACCCTGTCTCAAAAAAAANGGTCTTTACTGACCATTGGCATGCTGTTTTCTGTAGATAAGCATAGGACTTTGGCATGGGGACAGCCTAGGGACAGTGGTCTGGCTGGTGTAATGAGGGCTGCACTACTTCTAACACCTGTCAACTCCTAGTGAGCTTACTAGTCTTCCTCAGTTTTCTCTAAGAACAAGGAAGCTTTGTCATTGCTTTGGAATCCCAAGGACCTGGGTCTGGCTGTCTCTGGACAATATGAGACCTAGGCAGTGACAAAAACCCACACGCAGTGTCCCAATCCAGCTCCTTTATCCTCCTGGAGTTGTAAGGTCTGTATGAACTATTCTCTCTTGCAGCTTACTTGGGTTTCTGGGCGGCTCTAATTGCTCAGATCAGCCCTCATTTTGGACACGCAGAGTATGAAGAATTTCTTTCTCAGCTTTTTCCATAAGGTACTCTGACCTTGGTGCCTAAAGCCAAAGTGGTTCCAGTTCAGTAAACAGTCTGATTTTCACGGAATATCTGTGGTTGAAGTTGACAGAACAATTACCTATTCATGAGGAGACTATGGTAGCCCATGCCAAACAGAATGAAAAATGAAGAAGGTCATCCAGAGGTCAAGGCCAGACACCTCACACGTTGGTAGAGACTGTCCAGGATATAATAGCCATGGTCAAATGCTTGCTCATTAAGAGAAAAGTTGGTATGGAAAAGTGTCTTCCATGTTGTAGGCCTTGTCCTAATTCAGGAACTCAAAGATTCCTTTGCTCGGTAAGTTAGTCAATATCATGTTCAAGAGACAGCTACGTGCTAGATACTGGTGAAAAATGGCGTGGAAGAGGGCAACCTTGAGAAGCTCATGCTGCCCGAGTGCTCTGAAGGAGCAGTGCATGGCGCTGTTGGTGGGTGAAATGGGTGCAGGGAACTGATAGTGTCATGGGAGTCAGAGAAGGGGGCCCAGAAGAAAGGGAAACGAGACAAGTTAATTAGGGCCAGAAGAGATAACAGCTGGGGTCGGGGAGCTAGGATGGGGCAACTGGGAGCTAACCACAGTATGGCTCTGTCCTGTGCTTGGGGAGGGAGACACTGTGCTCTGCAGAGGAGAACAAGGCTAGACCAACTGATGGAGGAGGCTGACAGGAGACACTTCCTGGAAGAAGTGGAGTTTAAGTGGAGCACTGAAGGATTCCGAGGGTGCTGTAGATGAAAGACGGCAAAACAGAACACATAGAGACCCAGAGAGAAAGAGAGCGTGGTGTGGCACATTAGAAACCCTGCAAGAGACTAAGGGCAAAGGAAGGACAGGAGGTGTGGAAGGGGGTGGAATCTGTGGTAAAAAGTAATACTACCAGAGGCATTGTTCTGGTGCCAAGTCCAAGCAGGGAGGTTCCGTCTGCTCTGGATATTGACAAAGTAATTGGATGCATCACAAAAGCGAAGTGGGAGGGGAGGGAACGGGAGGGGAGAAAAGTGACCTGATATTTATTAAGCACCTACTGGATGCCAGGTGCCCCTGGTCAAACTTCATTCCTTAAATGAATTCCTGGCAAAGTTGTGAGTCTAGTGAGAAGTGAGCCAGCATGCAGACTGTTCTTTCTGGCTTCTGGAATCATCTCATGCACCAATGTCCAAGTGTTTTGTTATCCCACAATACTACTACCCACATGGTAATAATCAAGATTGACAGATAAGGGCGCCTGGAGAGATGGCTCAGCAGTTAAGAGCGACAACTGCTCTTGCAGAGGACCTGGGTTCAATTCCCAGCACACACATGGCAGCTGAGAAACATCTTTAAGCTGGGTGTGTTGGCCCACGCCTTTAATCCTAGCTCTCCGGAGGCAGGTGGATCTCTGTGAGTTCAAGGCCAGCCTGGTCTACTGAGTGAGTTCCAGGCTAGCTGGGGCTATAGGGAGACCCTGTCAAAAAAAAAAAAAAAAAAAAAAAAAATCAACTTTACATAAACATTAATGGAATAAAGTCCATTTCATGTATGTTAAGTTGTCCTTTTACACCTGTATTTTTAACACCTGAACCTGGAGATGGCTTATCAGCCTGACTTTAAGTTACATAAGTTAATTTTATTCCAGCAAGTCACTGAGGAAACTGAATCAAGACAACCTGAGTTCTTACCTTGAAGTTTTTTTGATACTTATGACACATTCAGACTGTAAATATAAATCGATCCTGCTCTATCCATCTCTCTGCAAGATTTTGCTTGTTTTTCACTCCCCTACTCAGTGCAGTGGTTGAGACAAGGACTTCCCTTTTTTTTTTTTTTTTAATGTGTATGAATGTACTATCTGCATGTAGGTTGGTGCACCCGTGTTGTGCAATGCCGTGGAGGTCAGAAGAGGGAGTCGGATTCCCCTGGAATTGGAATTAAAGATGGTTCTTAGCTGCCATGTGGGTGCTGGGACTCGAACCCTGGTCTTCTGCAAGAGCTTTCGGTGCTCTTAACCGCTGAGCCATCTCTCCAGCTCCAGGACTCCGTTTTATAAAAAGGTTTCCCATGTGTCTTTACAGTAAGAGTCTACACCTTTCACTTTCTACCTGTACACTGGAGTCCTCATCCTGAGTCTTTTCTATTTTCCCCTTCAGCAGCACATAAAATGATAGGTCTTCACAAAACATGGTAGAATCAATGAAATAAGGTAAATGAAAAAAGAAAAACAAAGTGGTAAATACCTGTCATTTGTATATAGTCTCAAAAGTCTTCTATCAAAATCACTTTCATATCTAAACCTTTCGTCCATTTCTTCACTTACTGCAGGATCTTGGTCTGGTTTACAGAGCTGTCTATCAAGAACACGGTCCTCATTAAACCTCCGAACTCTTCTTTCTGGAAGGCCAGTTTTGCTGGCAAAGCTTTGATGTTTTGCACTGGAAAGGCTTATTTCTTCATTTGTTTTTTTAGGAATTATTCTATTCCTTAATTCTATTTCATTGTCTAGTTGTCGGTATCTGCCCTCCTCTAGTCTTCTTTGGTTTAGAAGCTCTTCATACATCTCTGAAGGAATTAAGACATCTCTCCTAGGACCTTCTGAATTTGTGTGCAATGGTTGGATCTGTGGTGGAAAATCTGTTTTAACTTGACTAACAGGACTTTTATATCTTTGACTCTTAGGCTGTTGAATTCAAAAAAGAAGGAAACAAATCTTAATGGGACATTATCATATAAAAGTTAAAGTCTCAAATCATATAAAACCATTATAATCTCAACTCTGATACTTAAACAGGTCATTAAAATATCTTTTTCTGGAAAAAAAATCAAACAAATTTTATTTTTCAATAAAACATTAAATATATACAAGCAATAGTAAAATAGGTAAAGGACTATAAAACTTGAACTAAAGTACAATTTCCTACGCCACAATGTATTAGAAGTATTTTAACATTTACATGTTACTTAAAATTATTTGAAATTAAATTCTTCCTCAACATAAAGGTGATAAACTTTGTAATAATATCAAATCTCATTAAATTTGGTAGAGGAGTATATGTGTGGGTGTTTGGGGGTGTGTGTGTGTGCAAATTTTTTTCTATTAGATATACCTTCATTCATTTTTAATTATTTTATTCCTTAACATATAACATATGATATATATGTATATACATCATACCTATAAATTGTTGATATTTTAATATTTTATTTATTTTTATGTGCTATGAGTGTTTCGCCTGCATTTATGTAAGTGCACCATGTATATGCCTGGTGCCTACAGAGACCAGAAGAGGGCATCAAATGCCCTGGAACTGAAGTTAAGAACGGGTGTTAGCTATCATGTGTGTGCCGGGAACTGAACCTGGGTCCTCTAAAAGAGCAGTAAATGCTCTTAACTTCTGAACCATCTTTCATCCCCCAACTGTCAATATTTTAAAAATCACTTTAGCCAGGCGTGGTGCCGCATGCCTTTAATCCCAGCACTTGGGAGGCGGAGGCAGAGGCAGAGGCAGAGGCAGAGGCAGAGGCAGGTGGATTTCTGTGAGTTCAAGGCCCGGTCTACATAGTGAATTCCCAGACAGCTGGGGCTAAAGGGAGACCCTGCCTCAAAAAGACCAAAAAAAAAAAAGAAAAGAAAAAACCAGGGATAGTCGGACATCATGTAATGTAGACCTGCACCTACATGTTGCAGTATGAAGTAGAGATGTTTCAGGCCCAGCTAAAACATCTCCACTTTATACTGCAATATGTAGGAGGACAGACTGCTGCAAATTTGAAGCCAGCCTAGGACATACTATGCTCCAAGCCAAAAAAAATTAATTAGAGCTGGGTGTGGTGGTACATGCCTTTAGTCCCAGCAATCAGGAGGCAGAGGCAGGGAGATCTCTTTGAGTTCCAGGCCAGCTAGGGCTACAGAGGTCTCAAAAAGACAAAAAAAAAAAAAAAAAAAAAAATTAAAAATTAATTAAAACTAAATTAAATCCACTTATCATGGCTGCTTTCTAAAATTAAATTTTCTGCGTGGTGGCGCACGCCTTTAATCCTAGCACTTGGAAGGCAGAGGCAGAAGGATCTTTGTGAGTTCAATACCAGCCTGGTCTACAGAGAGAATTCCAAGACAGCTGGGGCCACAGGGAGACCCTGTCTCGAAAACACCATAATAATAATAATAATAATAATAATAATAAAATTAAATTTTCCAAATTAAAAAAAGTTATTTTGGTTTTTTTGAGGCAGGTCTCCCTGTAGCCCCAGTTGGGCTGGAACTCAAGTCTGTAGACCAGGCTGGCCTCAGTCTCACAAAGATCACCTGCCTCTGCCTCCGGCTAGTAAAGGACTGCACCAACACACTTGGGTTTTTGTTTGTTTGTTTTTTGGTCTGAATCAAATATTTTTAGAGTAAGTTTTTTGATATGATGAGATAAAACAATTTCCAAAATTTAATTATTTAAATACCATGAGTTTATTTTCATTTGGCTTTAATTTTTCAAATATTTAAAATTTTTTTAAAAAGCAAAACATTAAAATTAATAAAACAAACTAAATACATAAAATATGTGGTCTTTCAAGAAACAGAAAACATTCAAGGGGCCAGGAAGATGGTACAGAGAGGATAATGTACTTGATAGATCTCCAGCCAAGTAAAAACCAGACAGGTGTGCCATCAGCCCGTAATCCAGCACTAGAAAGCAGAGACAGGGCACCTCTGGTGCAAGCTAGCTAGCTCCATTAACCCAAACTGTTAAAGCTCCATATCCTGGATCAGCAAGAGACCCCACCTCAAAAAATAAAATGGGGAGCAACAGAGGAAGGTGTCAACTGGGCCTCCACATGCAGGAGACATACCTGCACACTGCACCACCACACATGGAACACCAACAGACACATGCACACACATTCATATACAAATATAAAATATTCAGCCAGTGGTATTAAAATTTTCTTTAAAAGCAAAACATACCTCAGTATTCTTTTCTACCTGTGTGATCTTCTCAATGGATTCTTCCTTACCCCTGAGAAACTGATTATATTCTTTGTTGCGTTCAAGTTTCAATCTTTCCTTAAAAAATAAATCACAAGGCAATGTTAAACTTCAATCCCAAAAAAAAGAAAAAATTCCTTAATGTCAAATCAGAATCATGAAACACTAAATCAAATTTAATAATAGTTTCAAAAGAGAAGTCATTACTACAAACAGGAAAAAGGCTGATCACTACTGTAGCTCCCCAGGTCTCTTTTTCCCAATGTAGAGACATGAATATCTACTTTTTGGTTTGTTTTTATTTTTTATTTATTTATTTTTTATGCGTATGAGTGTACTTTCTGCATGTAGGTTGGTGCACCCGTGTCATGCAATGTATGAGTGTACTGTCTGCATGTAGGTTGGTGCACCCGTGTCATGCAATGCTGCGGAAGTCAGAAGAGGGTGTTGGATTCCCCTGGAACTGGAGTCAAAGACAGTTCTTAGTTGCTATGTGGGTGCTGGGAATCAAACCTGGGTCCTCTACAAGAGCAATTGGTGCTCTTAACCCCTGAGCTATCTCTCCAGCCCCATACTTTTTGGTTTATTAACACATGAAATCTCTTAATAGAATGGAATGACTCAGATTATTAAGCACTTCAATTATTGTTTTTCCTTTTCCAATACTGGGAATAAAACGTAGAGCTTTGTGCATGCTGGGAAAGTACTCAACCACCAAATTACATGGCCATCCTTCTTTTTACATTTTATTTTGAGACAAGGTCTCACTAAGTTGTCTAAGCTTGTCTTGAACTCACTCAATAGTCCAGGAAAGCCTTGAACTTGCCATCCTTCTGCCTCAGACTCCCAAGTAGCTAGGATTATAGACCTGCACTACCAGGCCCACGTGAAATATCTCCACTTTACATTGCAGTATAAATGATATTTTCCAAAGAGCTAGGCCCCCTAAGTCTCCAAACCCTAGATCTGTTTAGCAATAGCAATCCTAGACAAATCAGTTGCATTTAGCTAAAAGCTTTTATAGAGAAATCCTTCAGCTAGTAAATACGATAAGTTTTGTTTGCTGGGAGGTCTGGCAGATTCCCAAACACACAGCGGGTTACCTTCCTTCATCCCTTTTCAGGTACACACCCAAAGTACCTGATAGTAACCATTTTTTCCCCAGATAAAAGAAGGGCTCTCATATTTTAAACACAAAATGGTAACACTGTATGGACAGTAAAATAACTATAATAAAAATATTCTATTGAGATGTAAATATATTACATAGGGAAATTGTCTCAAATCCTAATATTTTCTTTTTTCTTCCTAATATTTTCAATGTCACAGAAACAACACAATCTAAAGTAGTTTTACAAAAACTAGGTCTGCTTTCTGAAACTTATTAACTGTCCATTTTGCCTTACATACTATTTAATGTCACTGTCATATCTTAAAAAGTAAAAATTTGTATTAGTGGAGTGGCAGAAACACACATTCAAATAGCCCCTACCTCATCCAACACATACACAAAAAAGCTCACTATTCTTTTTTTTTAAAGCTCGCTATTCTCTCACATCCAATTATGTTACTGATAACTAAATCACAGAGCGTTAACTTTGTGGCTCAGAAATCAATTCTGAAATCAATTCTGAATAGTCAAATAAATAAATCAGAGCAAAAGAATCAACATATCAGCAAAATAGATCACATATAATTAATAACTATAATGTTCAGAAAATCATTTTCTAGCACATAGATTAAAATAGAAGAAAAAGCATACTCAAAGAAGGAGAAACTATGTAACCTGCTATTGCACTAAAATTACAAGTATGTTCTCTCATGATTTTGAGGCTCAGGAAACTCCTACCCACATAACTACTCCTCTCCACCTACCTTGGCAGATAGCCTCTCACCAATAGGAAGAGAAACTCCCAGAGTAGATGGGTCTGTTTCACCCGTGGATAGAAAATTTTTCTGTATATATACACACATTAAAAATATATATTAGCTAATTACCTTTATAAAATGTTTCATAAATGTCTTTACATTTTTCTATTCTAAACTGCTATATTATGCATAGCAAAAGAATGAAACAGCAATGAAGTCAAAGACTATTAAGTCTAAAAAGCATGCAAAAAGTGATTATAAAAAGAATTTTCTTCAAACCAATAACACTCTGAAACAAAGAGTCGAGCTTTAACTTTCATTTCTAATGCACATGTATCTTTTGAATCCAGATGACTGAAAGCATGGAAACGAGAACTTTTCCAGCTTATATTCCTCTTCTAAATATACATTCTTCATCCTCAATGCTTTACTGGTCTTTTGAAAAGGTAAAATTTTAACATAAATATCTTTATGAATGCTTGCAATGTTTTTTCCTATGTTTGCTGCAGTTATGAAACCAAACATCTACATAAAACCCAAAAGACTAAACTGGGAACACTATTTCTTTGTGTGTCCCTCCATTCATGTTCATTCAGAATTTAAGTAAGGTAATGTAGTAATGAATTAGCCTGGGAGTCCACAGGCCTGGAGACCAAGCTTCTACAACCACCGCCCACACTTACAAGTCACAATACTGACAAATTGGTTAACTTCTGATACATTTTCTTCCACAAAGTGAAAAGGACACCTACCATGACTTGTGTACCAAAATTGGTAAAAATATCAAAAAAAGATGCAAAATGTAAAATCTCTTTCTTTTTTTTTTTTTTAATTTTTTTTTTTTTTNTTAATGGGACATTATCATATAAAAGTTAAAGTCTCAAATCATATAAAACCATTATAATCTCAACTCTGATACTTAAACAGGTCATTAAAATATCTTTTTCTGGAAAAAAAATCAAACAAATTTTATTTTTCAATAAAACATTAAATAATATTACAAGCAACATAAAATAGGTAAAGGCCTATAAAACTTGAACTAAAGTACAATTTCCTACGCCACAATGTATTAGAAGTATTTTAACATTTACATGTTACTTAAAATTATTTGAAATTAAATTCTTCCTCAACATAAAGGTGATAAACTTTGTAATAATATCAAATCTCATTAAATTTGTAGAGAGTAATGTGTGGGTTTTTGGGGGTGTGTGTGGTGCCAAATTTTTTTCTATTAGATATACCTTCATTCATTTTAATTAATTTTTATTCCTTAACAGTACTAAACATCTGATTATATATGTATATTTACAATCATACCTATAAATTGTTGATATTTTAATATTTTATTTATTTTTATGTGCTATGAGTGTTTCGCCCGCATTTATGTAAGTGCACCATCGTATATGCCTGGTGCCTACAGAGACCAGAAGAAGAGGGCATCAAATGCCCCTGGAACTAGAGTTAAAACGGGTGTTAGCTAATCCCCCCCCATGTGTGTTGCCGGGAACTGAACCTGGGTCCTCTCAAAGAGCAGTAAATGCTCCTTAACTGCTGAGCCATCTTTCAATCCCCCAACTGTCCATATTTTAAACAATCACTTTAGCCAGCGTGGTGCGCATGCCTTTAATCCCAGCACTTGGGAGGCGGGAGGCATGAGGCAGCGGCAGAGGCAGAGGCAGAGGCAGGTGGAATTTCTGTGAGTTCAAGGCCCGGTATAATAGTGAAGTCCCAAGACAGCTGGGGCTAAAGGGGACGACCTGCTCAAAAAAGACCAAAAAAAAAAAAGAAAAAGAAAAAACCAGGGATAGTCGGACATCATGTAATGTAGACCTGCACCTACATGTTGCAGTATGAAGTAGAGATGTTTCAGGCCCAGCTAAAACATCTCCACTTTATACTGCAATATGTAGGGAGGACAGGACTGCTGCAAATTTGAAGTTAGCTAGGGGACATACTATGCTCCAAGCCAAAAAAAATTAATTAGGAGCTGGGTGTGGTGGTTTTACATGCCTTTAGTTCCAGGCAATCAGGAGGCAGAGGCAGGGAGATCTCTTTGAGACTGAGGCAATCCTGGTCTACAAAGTGAGACCATGTCTCAAAAAAAGACAAAAAAACAAAAAAAAAAACAAAAAAATTAAAAATTAATTAAAACTAATTAAATCCACTTATCATGGCTGCTTTCTAAAATTAAATTTTCTGCGTGGTGGCGCACGCCTTTTCATCCTAGCACTTGGAAGGCAGAGGCAGAAGAAAGGCTCTTTGTGAGTTCAATCCCAGCCTTGTCTAAGAGAGGGAATTCCAAGGACAGCTGGGGCAACCGGGAGACCCTGTCTCGAAAACACCAAAAATAATATAATTAATAATAATAATCATAATAATACAATTAAATTTTCCAAATTAAAAAAAGTTATTTGGTTTTTGAGGCAGGTCTCCCTGTAGCCCAGTTGGGCTGGAACTCAAGTCTGTAGACTAGGCTTGCCTCAGTCTCACAAAGATCACCTGCCTCTGCCTCCGGCTAGTAAAGGACTGCACCAACACCACTTGGGTTTGTTTGTTTGTTTTTTTGGTCTGAATCACCTATTTTTAGCGTAAGTTTTTGATATGATGAGATTAAAACACATTTCCAATTTAATTATTTAAATACCATGAGTTTATTTTCATTGGCTTTAATTTCCAACTATTTAAAATTTTTTTAAAAAGCAAAAATTAAAATTAAAAAACACCGAACAATACATTAAAATATTGTGGTCTTTCAAAAACAGAAGCAAAACTTCAAGAGGGGCAAGGAGATGGTACAGAGAGATAATGTACTTGATAGATCTCCAGCCAAGTAAAAACCAGACAGGTGTGCCATCAGCCCGTAATCCAGCACTAGGCAAGCAGAGACAGGCGCACCTCTGGTGCAAGTAGCTAGCTCCATTAACCCAAACTGTTAAAGCTCCATATCCTGGATCAGCAAGAGACCCCACCTCCAAAAAATACATGGGGAGCAACAGAGGAAGGTGTCAACTGGGCCTCCACATGCAGGAGACATACCTGCACATGCACCACCACACATGGAAACACCACAACAGACACATGCCCCACACATTCATATAACAAAATATAACATATTCATCCGTGGTATAAATGTTTTAAAAGCAAAACATACCTCAGTATTCTTTTCTACCTGTGTGATCTTCTCAATGGTTTCTTCCTACCCCTGAGAAAACTGATTATATCTTTGTTGCGTTCCCGTTTCATCTTTTCCTTAAAATAAACACAAGGCCAATTTAAAACTTCAATCCAAAAAAAAGAAAAAATTCCTTAATGTCAAATCAGAATCATGAAACACTAAATCAAATTTAATAATAGTTTCAAAAGAGAAGTCATTACTACAAACAGGAAAAAGGCTGATCACTACTGTAGCTCCCCAGGTCTCTTTTTCCCAATGTAGAGACATGAATATCTACTTTTTGGGTTTTACTTTTTTATTTATTTTATTTTTATGCGTATGCGTTTACTTTCTGCATGTAGGTTTGGTGCACCCTTTTGTCATGCACTGTTTGAGGTACTGTCTGCATGTAGGTTGGTGCACCCGGTTCATGCAAGCTGCTGGAAGTCAGAAGAGGGTGTGGATTCCCCTGGAACTGAGTCAAAGACAGTTCTTAGTTGCTATGTGGTGCTGGGGAATCAAACCTTGGTCCCTCTACAAGAGCAATTGGTGCTCTTAACCATTGTGCTATCTCTCCAGCCCATACTTTTGGTTTATTAACACATGAAATCTCTTAATAGAATGGAATGACTCAGATTATTAAGCACTTCTCAATTATGTTTTTTCCTTTTCCATATAAAGGGGAGTAAAACGTAGAGCTTTGTGCATGCTGGGAAAGTACTCAACCACCAAATTACATGGCCATCCTTCTTTTTAACATTTTAATTTTGAGACAAGGTATCACTAATTGTCTAAGCTTGTCTTGGACACTCATCAATTAGTCCAGTAACGCTTGAACTTGCCTCCTTCTCCTCAGACTCCAAGTACTAGGATTATGACCCTGCCTACCGGCCACGTGACAATAATCTCCACTTTACATTGCAGTATAAATGATATTTTCCAAAGAGCTAGGCCCCCTAAGTCTCCAAACCCTAGATCTGTTTAGCAATAGCAATCCTAGACAAATCAGTTGCATTTAGCTAAAAGCTTTTATAGAGAAATCCTTCAGCTAGTAAATACGATAAGTTTTGTTTGCTGGGAGGTCTGGCAGATTCCCAAACACACAGCGGGTTACCTTCCTTCATCCCTTTTCAGGTACACACCCAAAGTACCTGATAGTAACCATTTTTTCCCCAGATAAAAGAAGGGCTCTCATATTTTAAACACAAATGGTTAACATGTATGGATCATGTAAAATATATATTAATAAAAATTTCTATGCGATGTAAATATATTACATAGGGAAATTGTCTCAAATCCTAATATTTTCTTTTTTCTTCCTAATATTTTCAATGTCACAGAAACAACACAATCTAAAGTAGTTTTACAAAAACTAGGTCTGCTTTCTGAAACTTATTAACTGTCCATTTTGCCTTACATACTATTTAATGTCACTGTCATATCTTAAAAAGTAAAAATTGAGCTTGGGAGGGCAGAAACACACATTCAAATAGCCCCTACCTCATCCAACACATACACAAAAAAGCTCACTATTCTTTTTTTTAAAGCTCGCCTATTCTCTCACATCCAATTATGTTACTGATAACTAAATCACAGAGCGTTAACTTTGTGGCTCAGAAATCAATTCTGAAATCAATTCTGAATAGTCAAATAAATAAATCAGAGCAAAAGAATCAACATATCAGCAAAATAGATCACATATAATTAATAACTATAATGTTCAGAAAATCATTTTCTAGCACATAGATTAAAATAGAAGAAAAAAAAGCCTCCTCAAAAGAAGGCAGAAACTATGTAACCTGCTATTGCACTAAAATTACAAGTATGTTCTCTCATGATTTTGAGGCTCAGGAAACTCCTACCCACATAACTACTCCTCTCCACCTACCTTGGCAGATAGCCTCTCACCAATAGGAAGAGAAACTCCCAGAGTAGATGGGTCTGTTTCACCCGTGGATAGAAAATTTTTGGATATATACACACACATTAACCATATATATTAGCTAATTACCTTTATAAAATGTTTCATAAATGTCTTTACATTTTTCTATTCTAAACTGCTATATTATGCATAGCAAAAGAATGAAACAGCAATTTGTGTGAAGGGTTCGTCGGGGGGGGGGGTTGGGTTCGGTTGGTGTCAAAGTTCGGGGTTCCGGGGGGGGGTCAGGGGGTGGTCGGGTCTGGGGGTGGGTTGGGGTGGGTTCTTGGGGTGGGGGTTGGGGGGTTTTTTTTTTTTTTTAGACCCTGTCTCAAAAAGCAGACTCTATTTTGGGGGTGGTGGGAGGTGGGAGGTGGGTGGGGTGGTGTCTCTGTGTGGGTTGGGTGTCTCGGGTTTCGTCGTGGGTGCTCAAGGGGGCGTTTCGGGGGGGGGGGGGGTGTTCCAATTTCCATAAGTTGCGTCCGTCGGGGTGTGTGGGGGGGGGTCGGGGGGGGTCTTCGTTGTCGGGGGGGGTCGTTTCGGGGGGGGTGGTTTCGGCTGGGTCTTCTGGGTGTCAAAGCTAGTGTGCATCAAATTGGTGTGGGGTGGGGGGGTCAGTTTCCAGGGTGGGGGTGGGGGTGGGTTGGGTGGGGTCAAAGGGGGGTTCGGTGGTGGGTCTCAGTGGTGGGGTCAAAGAGGGTCATTTCTGGTTGGTTTCTGGGGGGGTCGGGGGCTGTCGGGTCGGTGTGGTCAAATGTTGTCGTTTCGGTTCAGGGGGGGGTCTGGGGGGGGTCAAAGGTGTCCGGGTCGGGGGGGGGTGGTGGGTCGGGGGGGGTTTCTGTCAAAATTTCGTCCGTGGTGGGTGTTTGGGTGTGGTCCTTCGGTCGGGTCGGTCGTTCAAACGTGGGGTTGGGTCTGGGTGTTGGGTTGTTGTTCGGGGGGGGGGGGTGTTGGGGGGGGGTGTGTGGTTCAAGTGGTCAGGGGGGTTCGTTCGGTTTTGTGTTGAAGGGGGGGGGGGGGGGGGTTCAGTCGCTGGGGGCAGGTGGTTGGGCGGTCGGTAAGGTTCAAGGGGGGTCCGGGGGGTGGTCAGCGTGGTGATTCGGGGTCGGTTCAGTGGGGGGGCTGTCCGCGGTTTCCTTGTGTGTGTGAAGGGGGGGGGGTGGGCGGGTGGTGGGTTTGTCCGGGTGGGGGGGGTTGGTTTCATCAAGGTCAGGGGTGGGGGTCGGTCATTTTCGTTTTCTCGTCTTACAAAAAGGGGGGGTTTTCGGTCCTGTGGGGGTGTGGGGGTCCAAGGGGGGGTTTTCGGGGTTTTCGGGGGGGTGGGGGGCTCTGTGGGTGTGGGTTTTGGGTCGTTAGGTTCGTTTTTGTGGGGGTCCCGTGGTCATGGTCTCTTTCAAATGGGGGGGTCGGGGGGGGGTTTTTGGGTTCACAGATGTCGTCGGGGGGGGGGGGCTTTCAGGTTTGTGGGTGGTTCAAACGATGGCGTCACAGTTATTTTTTTCCAGGGGGGCTGGGGGTCAAAGGGGGTGGGGGTTGGTCGGGGGTTGGGGTCGGGGGTTGTTGGGTCAAATTTCGGTCCGGTTTCAGTCGGGGGGGGGCGGTCGCTCTCCTTCGTTTTCAGGTGGGGGTGGGTTCAAAGGGGGGGTCGGGGGTGGTTGGTCCGGTGGTTTCGTTTGGGTGGGTCGGGGGGTTCCTGTTTTGGTTGGGGGTCAAAGTGGGGTTCGGTGTTGGTCAAAGACTTTAGTCTAAAAAGCATGCAAAAAGTGATTATAAAAAGAATTTTCTTCAAACCAATAACACTCTGAAACAAAGAGTCGAGCTTTAACTTTCATTTCTAATGCACATGTATCTTTTGAATCCAGATGACTGAAAGCATGGAAACGAGAACTTTTCCAGCTTATATTCCTCTTCTAAATATACATTCTTCATCCTCAATGCTTTACTGGTCTTTTGAAAAGGTAAAATTTTAACATAAATATCTTTATGAATGCTTGCAATGTTTTTTCCTATGTTTGCTGCAGTTATGAAACCAAACATCTACATAAAACCCAAAAGACTAAACTGGGAACACTATTTCTTTGTGTGTCCCTCCATTCATTTTCATTAGAATTTATATGTATATGGTATGTTATAGTTAATAATTCAGCCTGGATTCCACAGGCTGGAGACCAAGCTTCTACAACCACCGCCCACACTTACAAGTCACAATACTGACAAATTGGTTAACTTCTGATACATTTTCTTCCACAAAGTGAAAAGGACACCTACCATGACTTGTGTACCAAAATTGGTAAAAATATCAAAAAAAGATGCAAAATGTAAAATTCCTTTCTTTTTTTTTTTTTTAATTTTTTTTTTTTTTATTATTTCTGTATGTGTACGAATGTACTGTCTGCATGTAGGTCTGTAAAATCTCTTTCAATACTTAAATAAAAAGATAGTAAAGGGGCTGGAGAGATAGTTTAAGGGCACTGGCTACTCTTGCAGAGGATCAGTTTCAGTCTTAGCACCCACATGGCAGATAACAACCATCTGCTACTCCAGTTCCAGGGGATCCAAGGCCCTCTTCTAGCCTCCATGGACACTGTACAATACACACAGAGGCAGGCAAAATATTTATATACATAAAATAAAAATAAAGAAATAAACATAAAAGCTAGTTTAAAAAAAATCCTCAGCTTCCAATACCACCACTTAGTAGTTAAATAAGCTGAAATAAGTCACTCTACATCTGTCTCCATTTCTTCAGCTATAAAATGGGCAATATCATCTCTACTACATTATTAAAACTAAATCAGGGGCTGGACATATGACTCAGCAGTTCAGAGCACTGGTTGCTCTTGCAAAGGATCCAGGTTCAATTCCCAGCACCCACATGGCATCTAACAACTGTTCCAGGAATCTGATGCCCTCTTCTGGTCTCCACGGGCACTGCACAACACAGGTACATTTCCCTACATGCAGGCGATACACTCATACACATAAAATTAAAATAAATTTTAAAAAACTACTTGTTAACCTAGCTAGGTCCTTGTTTTCATGTATTGATTAAATAACTGACCACTGAGTACTTTCCACATACTATCTGAAGTGACAAGGAAACAATGAAAAGTTTATTATGTTCCCTCTAGTTGGTCAGCTATTAACAAAACAGATAATATAAACAAGTAACTATAATATAATCTACTATCTGCTACAATGGCATTATATTCAAAATACTAAATATACTAGAACATACTGTTATCAAAATATTAATAAAGTCATTATAATGAAGTTTCAATAAATATAAATTTACAAATTAGTTGTGCTACAAAAGCTAATTTGAGCTGGGCGTGGTGGCACATGCCTTTAATCCCAGCACTCCAGAGGCAGGTGGATTTCTGTGAGTTCAAGACTAGACTGGTCTACATAATGAGTGAGTTCCAGGACAGCTGGGGCTATAGTACAGAAGACTCTGTTTCAAAAACACCAAAAAAAAAAGCTAATTTGAAATTTGACTTATGAAATTCTGCTAAGATTCTTTGTCAAAACAAACAAGACAAATGACTGCCTACATCCTTAACTCTGCTTACCCTCATAAATCAAAATACACTATAAACCTAATCACTTTGCAAAATTATAAATGAACAAAAAAGTCATTCCAACCCTCAATTGACAGTTATAAATCCTTATTTCTTTATTAATTCCTCACTCCCAACACAGGTTCAGGATAATATCTGAAATTCTAAATAAAACAGAAAAAATAAGCTTTACATTTTTTGAGGGGGGGTCTTTTTGAGACAGAGTCTCCCTGTAGCTTTAGCTGTCCCAGAACTCACTCTGTAGACCAGGCTGGCCTTGAACTCACAGAGATCCACCTGCCTCTGCCTCCCAAGTGCCAGGATTAAAGGTATGCGCCACCACACCTGGCTATTTTTTTTAATACAGGATCTAAGGATGTAGCTCTGTCTGTCCTGGAACTTGTTATGTAGACCAAGTTGATGGCAAATTCAGAGATCTGCCTGCTTCTGTCTCCTGAGAACAGGGATTAAATTATGCACCACTATGCCTGGATACAAAACTTGAATTTTTATTAGTTCAGTAAATGCTAAATGACTATTGTATATCCAAATTCTTTCATATATTTGGGGCTCATAAGTATGTTAGATTATAAATCTATAATCAAAATAAATTAATAAAGAAATAAAAAGAACAAGCTAAAGAGCATGTAAGTGTCTAGGGCATAAGGGTAAGAAAATGATCATCTTGTGTCCTTTTTAGACCATGTCTTAAGATGTACTTGCCGGGCGTGGTGGTGCACGCCTTTAATCCCAGCACTTGGGAGGCAGAGGCAGGTGGATCTCTGTGAGTTCAAGGCCAGCCTGGTCTACATAGTAAGTTCTAGGACAGCTGTGGCTACAGAGAGACCCTGTCTCAAAAAGACCAAAAAACAAAAAAAAAAAACCATTTTCTTAAAATGCATGATATCAGTAAGTCTTCAAAACGAAAACAAGTAGCGAAACAGAAAAGCTTAAGGTTCGGAAAACAGCTCTGAAATAGTGAAATTAATGTATTGTTTCACTTTGTTTTTAATTTTTTTTTATTAATTTTATTTATTTCTGTATGTGTATGAATGTACTGTCTGCATGCAAGTTTGTGCACCCGTGTCATGCAATGCCACGGAGGTCAGAAGAGGGTGTCAGATTCCCCTGGAACTGGAGTTCTCCTGGAACTGGAGTTTCAGACAGCTCTCGGCCGCCATGTGGGTGCTAGGGATCGAACCCGGGTCCTCTGCAAGAGCGTCGGCGCTCCTAACCACTAGGCCATCTCTCCAGCCCCATTTCACTTTAAAAAATTGTTCTAGCCGGGGTGGGGTGATGGCACACACCTTTAATCCTAGCACTTGGGAGGCAGAGGCAGGCGGATCTTTGTGAGTTCAAGGCCAACCTGGTCTGTGGAGTGAGTTCCAGGCCAACTGGGCCTTCAGGGAGACCCTGTCTCAAAAAGACCAAAAAAAAAAAAAAA
>VZQC01007595.1:946636-994054 GCA_009823505.1 Rhizomys pruinosus
CCCACACCCTTGAAATCCATTCCCAAATTATACTTAGGCTTCTGCCAAATGAATGCAGCAAACTCATTAAGTTTCTTTAGTGTGTAGCAGCACCTCCTCGTGACCACACTTTCTATCTCACCTTTAGGGCTTGCTTAGGCCTTGACTCTGGTTATAGGTCTAGAGGCAACAATTGCTGGGCCCTGAGGGACATTAGCTCCCAGTGGGAAGAGGAGATTAGTTTCCTCAGGCAAGGGTGGGGGGGAGGGATCTGCAGGGTGTGGATTCTGCTGAGGGTGGGAAGATTAATTTCTCAGATAAAGAAAATCCCTCAGAATCGGAGGGTTCAAAATCCTCATCATCGTGGTTCTCCCACACATCTCCATCCCAAGTTTCAGGGTTCCACAGTTTCCCCACCAGTGCTCTCACTTTGACTGCTGACACTCTTAGTGGCTGGGAATTAAATTTGCGTTGTAAATCAGCCAAACGTATAAAAAGGGCTCCAGCTTGATTTTCTGCCGCTTTAGCTCTTTGGCTGCTGAAGAGAAGATTCTCTTCCAGAGCACACTTGGAAACCTTTAAACTGTTGTTTCGAATCTGGAGCTGGTCAATTTTATCACTGAGCTCCTTATTTTCCTCTATCACTTTATCCAGAGATGCTAGGAGCAACCAGGCAACATCATTATTTTCCTTATTTTCCCGCAATTCCTCAAACGTTTTATATATAGAGACACTAAATTCCTTGCTCCTCACAAGAGGCGAGTTAGGTGAGTCAAATGGATCTATCTTCATAATTACATCAAATAGTCTGCACCAAGGATTATCATTCCTCTTCATGCTACCAGGAGAGCCTTCAGTAACTCTAGGCTTCATTGGGTTGGAGAGCTGGCTCCAGAAACTACCAAGCCCACTAAAGAAATTCATCCTTTCAATTCTGTTTCTCTAGAACCACTTCTGGTACCAAAATCTGTATTAGTCAGGGTTCTCTAAAGAAACAGAAGCAACAGGATGAATATATAGCTATATACAAATTTATTGATTTGCTCACATGACAGAGCTCAAGGAGTCCAACAGTAGCCATGGCACACTGGAGAGGCTGAGAATCCAGGGAACTGCTCAGTCCGCAAGGCTGGATGTCTCAGTGGTCCCAATCTGGTGCTGAAGGCCCAATGGATTCCAGGAGATCTGCCAGTCTCAATACACGCTGGGATCTGAAGGGTTGATCACAGCAGCAAGACAAAAGAGAGGCAAGCCGCAGGAAAAAAGGGACCAGCTCCCTCTGCCATGACCTTTAATACTGCCTGCCAGCAGAAGGTAACGCCAACATCTGGGGTGGGCCATCCGGGTTGAGGTAGTCCAATCTGAAGATCTTTTTCTCTTATTTGTTCATCCCTAGTCCAGTCAAGTTGACACCCAGGATTAACCATCACACCATGCTTCATTCATCCTCATTCTCATTCTCATTCATCCCCCCCCCCAATCTGTCTCCCTTTCCCATAACGAACTCACCATAAATAAATTTTAAAATTTTTCAGAAAAATAAAAATTATCACTTTTAAGTTTGAGAATTTGGCTCAGTTGGTAGAGTACTTGCCTACCATACATGAAACCTTGGGCTGGATCCCCAGCATCACATAAACCAAGCATGGTTTAATAAGCACTTAATAAGGTAGAGGCAAGAGGATCAGAAGTTTAAGATCCTTGACTAAACAGAGATAAACAACATGTGTTGGATAAAACTTTCAAAAATAAAGATCATCACTTTTAAAAGGCACAGAAGAAATAACTAATAAATTATAA
This sequence comes from Rhizomys pruinosus, assembly GCA_009823505.1. Lineage (NCBI taxonomy): Eukaryota > Metazoa > Chordata > Mammalia > Rodentia > Spalacidae > Rhizomys > Rhizomys pruinosus. Next base: position 948,416 of record VZQC01007595.1, read on the forward strand.
ACTGTCAAGAAAATCACTATTTTTGCATTCCACTTCTTATAATGCAAGGAAGTGATTGATGGGGACATGTCATGGATGTGTTTTCTTACTCCTTTATTATATATGCCACTGAACTGTTTCGGGAAAAGGCCAAAGTTGTGCAAGCATAAATAGATGCCTCCTGTTTTTATAGGGCATTAAATTTACTTTCCACTATAAATACTTTGAAATTATCTTGCGGGGCTGGAGAGATGGCTCAGCGGTTAGGAGCACTTACTGCTCTTGCAGAGGACCCAATTCACAACACCCATATGGTGGTAAGAACCATCTTGGGCTGGGCATGGTGGCACCCACCTTTAATCCCAACACTGGGAGGCTGAGGCAGGTAGATCTCTATGAGTTCAAGGCTAACCTGGTCTACATAGCGGGCTCCAGGCCAGTTGGGACTAAAGGGAGACCCTGTCTCAAAAAGACCAAAAAAAAAAAAAAAAAGAAAATGATAACTAAGCCAAACTCAGCTCAATTTAGAATTCCTTGGGGATAATGGTTTGTTTTTTTTTTTTTTTTTTGTCTTTTTTTTTTTGAGACAGGGTCTCCCTGTAGCTCTGGCTGTCCTGGAACTCACTCTGAGACCAGGCTGGCCTCGGACTCAGAGAATCCGCAATGCATCTGCCTCCCAAGTGCTAGGATTAAAGGCGTGCGCCACCACGCCCGGCATTTATTTATTTCTGTATGTGTATCAATGTACTGTCTGCATGCAAGTTTGTGCACCCGTGTCGTGCAATGCCGCGGAGGTCAGAAGAGGGTGTCGGGTTCCCCTGGAGCTAGAGTTCTCCTGGAATCGGAGTTTCAGACGGTTCTCGGCCGCCATGTGGATGCTGGGGATCGAACCCGGGTCCTCTGTCAGAGCGGTCGGCGCTCTTAACCGCTAGGCCATCTCTCCAGCCCCGGGGATAATGTTTCTAACAGGTAGGGACACATCTCACACGTGTTCCTATCAACTCACTTGAAAGCATCTAAAGTACTCCATACGCTTAGAATTTAGACAACTCTCTCCTCACAAAGAAATGTGTTATTTCTTTTTTTGTTGTTCTTTTTGAGACAGGGTCTCCCTGTAGCTCTGGCTGTCCTGGAACTCACTCTGTAGACCACGCTGGCCTTGAACTCACAGAGATCCCCTGCCTCTGCCTCCCAAGTGCTAGGATTAAAGGCGTGTGCCACCGCACCCAGCCTAAGAAATGTGTTATTTCTTAAAGTACAGAATTTAAGTGTAAAGAGAGAAAAAATAGGGGCTTTGCTTTCAGTTTTTAATTTTTCAAAGGTGTGTACGTGTGCATGCATGTACAAGCATGCACATGCCTCAGACGCCTGATGGAGATTAAAGGACAATTCTTTGGAGTCAGTTCTCGCCTGTTACCTTGTGCTTGAGACTCAGGGATCAAACCCAGGTCAGCAGGTCCAACCCCAAGCATCTCTATCTGAGCCAAATCTCGGGCTTTTTTTTTTTACCTTGGTTTCTTCGTTATATAAAATAATGAATGTCATGAAATCTTGCCACATTCATTTCATCTCACTTCAGAATGGAGCGTACTACATATGGAACTAAATCATAAGATCCAAAGGGAAAAAAGAAAAAAAATGAAGAAAAAACTAAAATATCCATGAAAGCCCATGCTATGGTAAAAATTCTGTAATACCTAGCACACAATATATATCCATCAAGTGTTTACTAAATAATCTGTAAATGGTCACTGACAGCACACCACTTTAATGCTAGCACAAAGAGATAAAGGAAGAAAAGTTCAAGGTCAGCCTCACAAATACTAGCTTAGAATACATAAGATCCTGTCTCAAAAAAAATAATAATAATAGTAATAATGTGCAAGTGAAGACATAAATGGTTAAGCAAGAGGAAGGAATGAGAAGTAAGGATCAAGAATGCCATCCTCTCACTGTCTCGTTTCTGCTTTGGGACAGTCTGCATATAGAGGAGGCATGGGAACTAATAACCAGAGTGACCTATCCAGCTACAAGAGGTCACAATGGACATCTAGTGTGTCAAGGAGAAAATGACAACAATGCTCAAAGATCATACTTTCCTTTAAGCTCAACTTTCCCAGGCTGGAAACAATTTGCAGCTTTCTGAAAAATCATGTATTCAAGGTATCTGTTACTACTGTTTTTCAATTCTATTTTGTAGGCTTACCTAGAAGAACTGGAAGAAAAATGTGATTCTTTACTTATAAATTACTGTTCCTATTAAGTTCAACTTTGTAGACAACCTTACATAATGCCTCCTGTACTATTAATAATTCTATTATTAGCCAGGAGTGGTGGAATTGGAAGAAAAATGCTTTTAATCAGCACTCAGGAGACAAAAGTGGATGGGTATCTGTGCGTTCAAAGCAAGCCTGGTCTGCATAGTAACTTCAGGTCAACAGGGGCTACATAGTGAGACCCGATCAAAAATATTTTGTTTTTTGCTTTTTATCGTTTTGTTTGTTTTTAGTTTTCTGAGACAGGGTCTCCCTGTAGCTCCAGATGGCCTGTGACTCTCTACACAGGGGAGGCTGGCCTTGATCTCACAGAGATGGACCTGCCTCCAGCTCCACAAAGTGCTGGAATTAAAGGTATATTCCACCATACCTGGCTCAAAAATATTTTTTAAAAAGAATTATATTATAAATTTAAGGTTTAGTCAACAAAAAGTACCACTCAATTCTTATTTATGTTATGTCATCTGGTACTAACTTTTTTTTTTTTTTGTCTTTTCTACACAGGGTTTCCCTGTAGCCCCGGCTGTCCTGGAACTCACTCTGTAGACCAGGCTGGCCTTGAACTCATAAAAATCCGCCTGCCTCTGCCTCCCGAGTGCTAGGATTAAAGGTGTGCACCACCACGCCCGGCTGGTACTAAAATTTTATGACATTAGAAGTAGGTCATAACAAAATTAAGGGGCTGGTGAAATAGCTCAGCAGAAGCCTGATGCAAGCCTGATGGCCTGAGTTCAATCCTCAGAACCCATGGTGAAAGGAGAGAACAAACTCCCAAAAGTTGTCCCACTTCCACACCCCACCACAGCACATATATCACACACACACACACACACACACACACACATACACACACACACACACACACAATTAAATAAATAAAATTAACTATATGAAAGAATTTAAATAGTCTACAAATTTGTAAACATTCAGGGTGGCATCTTAACTTGAGCTAAGAAACACAGTGAAACTGTTGTCTTCTGATAATTCTAGTGGCAAGCATTAGTGTCACTTTAAAGTGATGTCACTTCAAGTAACCATCAGTGACACTGATGGTTAACATTATGCTTCAGGACTAACAACCACAAGTATTAGGCATCTAGAATTGCTGTGGCAAGCACCTGAACCTATTGAGCCACCTCGCTGGCCCACACATGATAATTTTAAATGCAAGTTATATAGTCATCACAATTGTCATCTCAAATATAGCTTAGATCTTGAATTCTATGTAAGGAAACAGAGGGAAAAAGTCAAGAACAAGAACAGAGCTTGCTGAGATGACAAGCAACAGAAAAATTAGATTATAAATTGATTGTAAGCATATTCAGAGCCCATGACATCTATGCCAAAATGTCCATGTATTAGTCACTTTTCTGTTGCTGTGATAAAACACCATGACCAAGGAACTTATAAAAGGAAGAGTTTATTTGAGCTTACGATTGACGGTTCCAGGGAATTAGAGTCCATTGTGGCAGGAGGCATGGCGGCTGGAGACTGGAGCAGCAAACCGAGGGTCACATCTCACAAAGAGCACAGGAAGCAGAGAGAGAGCAACTGTAGACCACGAGGCTTGTTAAACTCACTAAGCCTGCCCCCAGTGACACACTTCCTCCAGCATGGCCACACACCCCAAGACCTCCAAAAACAGCGCCAACAACTGGAGACAAACGTCTGAATACCTAGAGCCTATGGGGGACACTCATTCAAACCACCACAGTCCAGTATGAAGACATATATTTCAATCTGAAGCTCATAAAAAAAGAAATTGAGGTAAAAATGAGATTTAGAATAAACTAGGCTTTGAACACAGATTTAGAAATCAGATTTTGGAGCTGGAGACATGGCTCAGCAGTTAAGAACTCTGGCTACTCTTGCAAAGGTCCTGGGTTCTATTCCCAGTACCCACATGGCAGCTAACAACTGTCCTTAACTCCGGTTCCAAAGGAAATCCAATGCCTTCTTCTGATCTGTGTTTATAACTACAGAGCCATCTCTACAGCCCCATCTTTGATTTTTTTTGTTTTTGTTTTTGTCTTTTTGAGACAGGGTTTCCCTATAAACCAGGCTGGCCTTGAACTCACAGAGATCACCTGCCTCTGCCTCCTAAGACCTGGCATTAAAGGTATATACCCCCATGCCTGGCCTAAGACAGCTCTTAGCTGCCATATGGGTGCTGGGAATTGAACCAGGGTCCTCTCCAAGAGCAGTCAGTCCTTTTAACCACTGAGCCATCTCTCCAGACCCTTGATGTTTTTTTTTTTTGGGGGGGGGTTTCAAGACACGGTCTCCCTGTAGCCCCAGCTGTCCTGGAATTCACTCTGTAGACCAGGCTGGCCTTGAACTCACAATGATCCGCCTGCCTCTGCTTCCCAAGTGCTAGGATTAAAGGCGTGCGCCACCACGTCCAGCCAAGACCCTTGATTTTTTTAAACAAAAGCAAGTCTACCATTTTGATTCAACAAAAGCAGTTTTTGACAGTTATCTGTCAAGCTCACACATACATACATAACACAAATATTCTATTCAAATTTTGCCAGTAATTTTTAGTTAAATTATATATTTCCTAGAAGTATTTCCAATAAATCAAACAGTATCAACAAAAGAGGTACAAGGTTCTCACTGTGTCACATTTCATATTCAGCCCATACTACCATATATAAGATTTCAGAAAGTAGTTACTAGAAATCCTTCCCTCCCTCCCTCCTTTCCTCCCTCCCTTCCTCCCTCTTCCTTCCTCTTTCTTTCTTCCTTCCTTCCTCTTTCTTTTCTTTCTCTTTCTTTTTTTTTTTGGGGGGGGTCTTTTTTTTTTGAGACAGGGTCTCCCTTTAGGCGCAGCTGGCCTGGAGCTCACTATGTAGACCAGGCTGGCCTTGAACTCACAGAGATCTCCCTGTCTCTGCCTCCAGAGTGCTGGGATTAAAGGCATGCACCACCATGCCCAGCCTCTCTTTTTATTTTGACATGGTAAACCTCTTTCACAATGCCCTGCCAAGAATCCCTTACATCAATTCGGCATGTCTAATCATACCTAAGGACCCCTTGGTCTGTTGACTGTTTGGCGGTATGTTCTCCTTAGCCATGGAGACTAACATTTCACTGTTTCCAGAAAGCTGCTCCAATGCCTTTCCCTGAAAGAGATGAAGGGGTTGGGGAAAATGATGAAATGAAAAATTAATCCCAAAATTTATTAAACTTTAATTAAATAGCTTGACAAAATAGAGACTGAAATACAAGATTTGAGAAATTAACCAAAGATACTTAAATACTGTAATAAATGTTCTCATTATATAACTTATATGCCTATAAACAAGTAAATCCCTATTAAATACCACACAATGTATCAGATACTAGAAAAATATGAGTTAAAAAAATAGAAAAGCTTTTATTATCAAAGAACTAACATACTATTGGGAAGACACAAAATAAACTAATACATGGGGCCAGAGAGATGGCTCAGTGGTTAAGATCACTGGCTGCTCTTACAGAGAACTTGGGTTCAGTTCCCAGCACCTATACATTGCTAACAACCATCCTAACTCTAGTTCCAGAAGATCTGACACTGACTTCTGACTTCCATGGGCATTTCACAATAGGGGTGCACTTACATACAAGGAAGCAATATATTCATGTAAATAAAATAAAAATAATAAAATATTTTTAAATAAACACAGTACATAATTATTGTATACCCACAGAGCTTGGAATGCATTGGCAAAGTACCACAACCAAATTTATGAGCTATAGGTTCAATGAGAGACCTATTGTAAAAAAATAAATAATAAATAAGGTAGACAGGCTAGATAAAATGTTTAGTGGTTAACAGCACTGGCTGCTCTTGGAGAAGACCCAGTTGGGTTCACCCACTTATTTTTAATTCCAGGGATCTGACACCCTCCTTGAGGCACTGCTTGGTACAGGTACACTTATATGCAGGCAAAACACTCATATACATAAAGTAAAAATAAATAAATCAGAACAAACTACTTAACTCCCTTGAGCCTTGTTTTCTTGATCTCTAAAACAAAACAAAACAAAACAGTAACAAAAAAACACTATCTAACTGACAGGGATGTCATGTCTAAGTGAAATGATATATATATATATATAAATTCTTGGCATAACTCCTTTTACATGTTAGATGATTATAGAAGAAAGACAACCATGGACCACAGATTATGGTTTAAGAAAACAAGTAACTGACTCAGTGCCAAGAGTCAAAGCCTCATTCTACCAACTCTGTCATCTTAATCTCATCATTTAACTTCCCCAATGTTTCAGTTTACCCATCTGGGAAATTACAATAAAAGTACTTATTTCAGCCTGGCATGGTAGTGCACACCTATAATCCCAGCACTCAGGAGGCAGAGGCAGGCAGATCTCTATGAGTTCAAGGCCAGCCTGGTCTACACAGTAAGTTCCAGGATAGCTGGAGCTACAGAAAGACCCTGTCTCAAAAAGACCCCCCAAAAAAATTACATTTTTCAAAGATTACTTTGAAATATAACCTTTTAAGACTATGCCTTATACATAGTTAGCATTCAGTATTCCTAAATGTTAAATTTTGTAAGTAAAATGTACAATTAGAGTATCCAAGTTATCACCTCAATTTTGTTATCCTTATGTGGGACTGATGTTAAATTAATGAGACACTGAGATAACAGGTAAACTAAAAATGACTTGGGCAAGCCAATACATATGGTTAATCTCATTATAACAGAATATATGGTACAGACTCTATCTTGTGGCCATTTCTAGCCTATGACATCCGTCTAGAATAGTGCAGTACCCTGAAAGCCTACCATAGTATTAGCACAAGCTCAGTGTTTGCTAAATGGATAAATCATTCTTCTATCAAAATGAGAAAAGTGTTAAGAAAAATTTTCAGATACTGCTTTCAGAAACCACTATATTAACAAATTTGTTGTAAAAAAACAAATATGTATAGGGGCTAAAGAGATGGTTCACTGCTTAAGAATACTTGCTGCTCTCACAGAGGACCAGTGTTCAAATCCCAGCACCCACATCTAGTGGCTCACAGCCACCTGTCACTCCAGCTCCAGGGAATCAAAATAATCTCTAGCCTCCATGAGCACCCATACTTCTATACACACTCACCCAGGCATGCACACATAATTAAAAAGAATAAACAACGAATGGTATCCCTCATCTGTGGATGCTAGCGCCAATTACCTAGTTGTATGGCAAACTGAGCAACGTTAAATGTGATCTGAAAACTATGCTCTTATATTGTGAATCCCTTAAAAAATAAATTAATTAATTAAATTAAAAAATAAAAACAGGGGCTGGAGAGATGGCCTAGTGGTTAAGAGCACCGACTGCTCTTTCAGAGGACCCAGATTCGATCCCGAGCACCCACATGGCGGCCGAGAACCGTCTGTAACTCCAATTCCAGGAGAACTCCAGTTCCAGGGGAATCCGACACCCTCTTCTGACCTCCGCGGCATTGCACGACATGGGTGCACAAACCTACAGGCAGACAGTACATTCGTACACATATAAAAATTTAAAAAAATAAAAATAAAATTTTTTTAAATAAATAAAAAATAAAAAGGGGCTGGAGAGATGGCCTAGCGGTTAAGAGCACCAANTCTATCTATTGAGTGGGTCATATGTTTTCTTTCTTCTTTGTTTTTTGAGTAGTTTATATATTCTGGAAATCAATGCTTTGTCAGATGTATCTGCAGTGAAGGTTTCCTCCCACTCTGTGGGTTTTTATCTTTACTTCCTTGGTTGTTTCTTTTGATATACAGAAGCTTTTGAGTTTAATGAGGTTCCATTTGTCAATTGTCAGCCTTAATTCTTCCGCAGCTGCTGTCTGATTTAGGAAGTATTTTCCTATGCCTATGTCTTGTAGTCTGCTGCCAACTTTTTATTATATCGCCTTCAGAGTTTGAAGTTTCACTTTGAGGTCTTTAATCCATCTGGAGTTGACTTTTGTACAGGGCGAGAGGTAGGGGTTTAATTTAATTCTTCCACAAGTGGTGATCCAGTTTTGCCAACACCACTTGCTGAAGATGCTGTCTTTCCTCTATTGTGTCTTCTTGGCCCCCTTGTCAAATATGAGGCGGGTGAAATTGTATGTGCTCAAGTTTGTATCTTCAGTTTTGTTCCATTGGTCAACAGGTCTGTTTTTGTGCCAGTACCAAGCTGTTTTTATGACTATAGCCCTGTAGTATAGTTCGAAGTCTGGTATAATGATCCCCCCTGTATTGCTCTTTTCACTCAGGGCTGTTTTGGCAATTCTGGGTCTTTTGTTTTTCCAAATGAAATTAAGGACTCTTTTTCCAAACCTGTGAAGAAACTCTTGGGGATTTTAATTGGGATTGCATTAAATCTATACAAGAGTTTGGATAGAATGGGTATTTTTACTATATTAATTTTCCCAATCCATGAGCATGGGAGGTTTTTCCATCTTCTGATGTCTTCTTCAATTTCCTTATTCAGAGGTTTAAACTTTTTGTTGCAGAGATCTTTGGTTATGTTTGTTCCTAGGTATTTTATTGTTTTTGAGACTATTGTGAGTGGGAAGGTCTCCTTCACTTCCTTCTTCAGTTGCTTGTTGTTGGTGTAAAGAAAGGCTACTGATTTTTCTAGGTTAATTTTGTATCCTTTCACCTTACTGAAGCTCTTAATCATTTCCAGGAGTTTTCTGGTGGAGTTTTTTAGCATCCCTTAAGTAAACAATCATATCATCAGCAAATAGGGATAGCTTGACTTCCTCTTTTCCAATTAATACTCCTTTAATTTCCTTTTCTTGCCTTATTGCCCTAGCAAGTGTTTCAAGCACTATATTGAAGGGGAGTGGTGACAGGGATCAGCCTTGCCAAGTTCCTACTTTTAAAGGGAATGCTTCTGTCGTTTCCCCATTTAAGATGATATTGGCCGTGGGTTTCCTGTATTTGGCTTTGATTACATTGAGGAATGATTGCTCCAATCCAATTCCCTCTAGGACTTTAAGCATGAAGTGTTGCTGAATTTTGTCAAAGGCTTTTTCTGTGTCAATTGAGATGATCGTGTGGTTTTTGTCTTTCAGTCCATTTATATGCTTGATGATATTTATTGACTTTCATATGTTGAACCATCCCTGCATCTCTGGTATGAATCCAACTTGGTCATGATGGATGATCTTCTTGATATGGGTCTGTATGCAATTTTCCAGTATCCTGTTTAGAATTTTTTTTTTTTTTGGTGTTTTCGAGACAGGGTCTCCCTGTAGCCCCAGCTGTCCTGGAACTCACTCTGTAGACCAGGCTGGCCTTGAACTCACAAAGATCCGCCTGCCTCTGCCTCCCAAGTGCTATCTAGGATTAAAGGTACTGTATTTCACTGTTCTCTTTTGCCTTAACATTGTTTAGTGCAACCCATCTTCTATCTACCTTTTTTTTTTCTTTATTTTTGAGACAAGATCTCCCAACTGGCCTTGAACTGCTATGTAGACCAAGCTAGCCTCAATCTCGCACAAATCCCCCTGCCTCTGCCTTCAGCATGCTGGGATTAAAGTTCTGCACCACCACATCCAGCCTATCTACCTCTTTTCGTAGACCATTCCTCATCTGAAGTTTGCCTCTGTTTCTATATGACGAAATTCACATTACACAATCTCAACAAGAATATTCCTTAAATGATGTGTGTTTCTCAAGGTGTCACTCAGTAGAGAAACAGGTAACCACTCACTTTTTACAAAGTGAGTCTATTTTATTAAGGAAGTCAAGATGTTTCATTTCTCTACTGTTCTACTATCAACAACAAGCACTCTTGAGGAAATACTTTTAGACTAAGTAAATATCCTACTGCTGGTCAAAATCTCTCCCTACATTTAGCATGGATTAGTGATTTTTTTTATGCATCCAATCTCTGATTTACAGACTATAAAATGCTAATATTGTAATTCCACTACATTAGTTTACCATCAACACTCATCATTCTATTATAAACAAAAGACCTATATTCATCCCATTTATTTATTAGCTTGTATCAATGTGGAATCATGAATTCTTTTATTATCTAAGACCTTATTTCTAAATTCATAAGTGATTTTAAAACTGAGTAGTAACTTACATATGATAAAACACTCATTTTGTTAATAGTACCAATGCATTATAGTGAATCCCTAGTTGTTCAACTTACCACAATTGCATTTTACAATGTTTCCATCACCTCAATGAGACAGTATCACTCTCTAGACAAGATCAACAAAATGCCAGAAGCCAAGGTGAGTAAAAGAATCATATCAATCTTCAAAAGCTACAGCCAAACCAGACTTCGAACTATATTACAGGGCTACAGTCATAAAAACAGCCTGGTACTGGCACAAAAACAGACCTGTTGACCAATGGAACAAAACCAAAGATCCAAACCTGAGCACATACAATTTCAGCCATCTCATATTTGACAAGGGGCCCAAGAAGACACAATGGAGAAAAGACAGCATCTTCAGCAAGTGGTGTTGGCAAAACTGGATCACCACTTGTAGAAGAATGAAATTAAACCCCTACCTCTCGCCCTGTACAAAAGTCAACTCCAGATGGATTAAAGGCCTCAACGTGAAACCCCAAACTCTGAAGGCGATAGAAGAAAAAGTTAGCAGACTACAAGACATAGGTGTAGGAAAAGAATTCCTAAATCAGACAGCAGCTGCACAAGTATTAAGGTGGACAATTGACAAATGGGACCTCATTAAACTCAAAAGCTTCTGTACATCAAAAGAAACAATCAAGGAAGTGAAGAGAAAACCCAGAGTGGGAGGAAACCTTCACTGCAGATACATCCGACAAAGCATTGATTTCCAGAATATATAAACTACTCAGAAAACAAATGACCCACTCAATAGATGGAGCAAAGAGCTGAACAGAGACTTCACAAGTGAGGAATTAGAGATGGCTGAGAAACATCTTTTTGTTTGGTTTGTTGGTTGGTTGGTTTTTTGTGTTTTCTTTTGGTCTTTTCGAGACAGGGTCTCCCTGTAGCCCCAGCTGTCCTGGAACTCGCTCTGTAAACTAGGCTGGCCTTGAACTCACAAAGATCCGCCTGCCTCTGCCTCCTAAGTGCTAGGATTAAAGACGTGCACCACCTCGCCCAGGGAGAAACATCTTAAGAAGTGTTCAACATCACTAATCATTAAGGAAATGCAAATCAAAACCACTTTAAGATATCATCTTACTCCAATAAGACTGGCTAGGATCAAGAAAACAAATGATACCAAGTGCTGGAGAGGGTGTGGGGAAAGAGGGACACTCATCCACTACTGGTGGGAATGTAAACTTGTACAGCCACTATGGAAAGCATGTGGAGAACCCTTGGAAGACCTTGGAATGAACTTGCCACCCGACCCAGCCATACCACTCCCTGGGCATGTACCCCAAGACTCACCCACCGCAGAGATACATGCCCAGTCCATGTTTATTCAGCTCTCTTCACAATAGCAAGGAGCTGGAACCAACCCAAATGCCCTCAACTGACGAGTGGACAGAGAAAATGTGGTACATCTACACAATGGATTCTATGCAGCAGTAAAGAAAGATGACATCATGAACTTACAGGTAAATGGCTGGGAGGTTAGAAGATACCATGCTGAGTGAAGTAACCACTCCCAGAAAAACAAAGAACGAATGGTATCCCTCATCTGTGGAGCTAGCACCAATTACCCTAATTGTATGGCAAAATGAGTAACGTCAATGTGATCTGAAAACAACTGTGCTCTTACATTGTAGAAACCCTTAAAAAAAAAAGAAAAAAAAAAAAAAAAAAAAACGACAGCCAAGAGTAGGGACACAAGCCGTTTTCTTAATCCCAGTGCTCAGGGGGCAGAGGCAGGTGGATCTGTGTGAGTTCAAACCTGGTCTACATAGGGAATTCCAGGCTAACTGCAGCTACATAGTGAGACCCTCCGCCCCCCCAAAAAAAAAACCTAGCTACAGGGAAATAGAAAAGAATAAGAAAATCATTAAAACTATAGAATCAAGCACAAGGGACATTCGAATAATAAATAAGTGAAAATCCCAGTGGGCTGGGATGACTGCTTCCCTATGAATTGTTGATCATGGATGCCTGTAAGACCCCCAAAACAAACAACAGGCTATTGTCACATGCTATTGACTGCCCACAAGAACTGGTGATAAGATCTTACTGCTAAGAGACAAGCATATTTTTAGCCACAGGACATGGAGAAAAAAATTAAGAATTGAGTTGGAACTAAGCTACAAGCTTCTTGGATAGCTTTTATAGTGCCAGAGAAAAAGATTACCATGGTCTTGTACCCAAGGCTGAACTCTACATAGTACAATACCAACCTGCCAGAAAAGATGTACCCCCTGGTACATGGATGTTATGGAGTAATAAACCTGGTTTCTGACAGGTTTAAGGCCATTCCATAAGAGTGAATCAGGGGCTGGAGAGATGGCCGGGGAAGCGGTTAAGAGCGCAGACCGGTCTTGGCAGGACCCGGGTTCGATCCCCAGCCACCACATGTGGGGCTGAGAGGCCGTCAATGAAAACGTACCATTCGGCAGAAGAGACTCCAATTCCATGGAGTCTGAGCGACAAAGGGAAGAACGCTCTTCTTACGCTGGTGCGGGTGGTTTGACAAACAAAAAGGAAGTGCATGGATAAGTGCACAGATTGTGGGCATAAGGCGGCAACTCAGAGGAAGAGAAGATGGTCGGGGGGTACGGGTAGCCAATACTTGCAGGTGTCATGTAATAGGAAGTCGAGCCAAAGAGACAGAGTGCCCCTTGGAAAAGGCATATTCCTCATATTAATTTCGCCATAGACGCTGTCCTCATACAAGACCCCGTAACGTAGCTTTACATAACCTCGTCCAAGTTCGGCGCTTTGCAGCTCTGGTGCACACAGTTGAGAGTCCGGCTCGCAGCGTCAACATGCACAAGTGCGATCTGTGTTGTATCTTGGAGTNTAAAAAAAAAAAAAAAAAAAAAAAAAAAAAAAACGACAGCCAAGAGTAGGGACACAAGCCTTTTCTTTAGTCCCAGTGCTCAGGGGGCAGAGGCAGGTGGATCTGTGTGAGTTCAAACCTGGTCTACATAGGGAATTCCAGGCTAACTGCAGCTACATAGTGAGACCCTGCCCCCCCCCAAAAAAAAACCTAGCATACAGGGAAATAGAAAAGAATAAGAAAATCATTAAGAAAACTATTAGTCAAGCACAAGGGACATTCGAATAATAAATAAGTGAAAATCCCAGTGGGCTGGGATGACTGCTTCCCTATGAATTGTTGATCATGGATGCCTGTAAGACCCCCAAAACAAAACAGGCTATTGTCACTGCTATTGACTGCCCACAAGAACTGGTGATAAGATCTTACTGCTGAAGAGACAGCATATTTTATAGCCACAGGACATGGAGAAAAAAATTAAGAATTGAGTTGGAACTAAGCTACAAGCTTCTTGGATAGCTTTTATAGTGCCAGAGAAAAAGATTACCATGGTCTTACCCAATGCTGAACTCTACATAGTACAATACCAACCTGCCAGAAAAGATGTACCCCCTGGTACATGGATGTTATGGAGTAATAAACCTGGTTTCTGACAGGTTTAAGGCCATTCCATAGAAGTGAATTCAAGGGCTGGAGAGATGGCCTAGCGGTTAAGAGCGCCGACCGCTCTTGCAGAGGACCCGGGTTCGATCCCCAGCACCCACATGGTGGCTGAGAGCCGTCTGAAACTCCAATTCCAGGAGAACTCCAGTTCCAGTGGAGTCTGACACCCTCTTCTGACCTCTGCGGGGTTGCACATCATGGGTGCACAGATTTGCATGCAGACAATACATTCGTACACATACGTAAATAAATAAATAAATAAAAATTTTAAAAAAATATTTTAAAAAAAGAAGTGAATTCAAGCCTGGTACTGTGAACCTAGTCAAAAGCCTGCAGCTTGGGGAGGTCATACGCACAGGTGGAAAGCTATTGTTGTTCTTTTGTTGAACACACTGTGTCTATCAAATGGCCTTCTAAATATGTTTATGCCCACAGATCAGTGCTGCTGTCAGCTTTGGCCACAGGAGCTTCTTTTGTAGTAATCAATAGTTAATGCAGAAACTCATAACTGGAAGAAAGCAGGCTGAGCACAGAGCAGAGCAATGGGCTGGCCAGGACTCAGCCAGGCCCATCAGAACCACACACAGGGCAGGTATGAGGCAGCCTCATCCATGATAAAAACACCAAAGTGAGTGTCCACACCTTCCTGGGAATCCCTTTTGCCAAACCACCTGTAGGACCACTGAGGTTTGCACCTCCTGAAGCCCCTGAGCCATGGAGTGGTGTGAGAGATGGGACTTCACAGCCGGCCATATGTCTGCAAGGTGTCAATATGCTAAATATAGAGGGTCTGGAAGAGATGGATCTGATTCCGTCTCATATCCCTGTGTCTGAGGACTGCCTACATCTCAACATCTACACACCAGCTCATGCCCATGAGGCTCTAACCTGCCTGTGATGGTATGGATCCATGGTGGTGGACTTGTTATAGGCTCAGCTTCTATGTACAACGGATCCTTACTGGCAGCCACTGAGGACGTGGTGGTGGTGGTCATTATCCAGTACTGTCTGGGTGTCTTGGGCTTCTTCAGCACTGAGGACCAGCATGCCAGAGGCAACTGGGGCTACTTGGGCCAAGTGGCCACCCTACCCTGGGTCCAGCAGAATATCACCCACTTTGGAGGCAACCCTGACTGTGTCACCATTTTTGGAGAGTCAACAGGTGACACAAATCTATCTACACTTGTTGTGTTCCCCATGTCCCAAGGACTCTTCCATGGTGCTATCATGGAGACTGGGGTGGCCCTGCTGCCTGACCTTATCTCTGATCCTTGTGAGGTGGTCTACAGTATGGTGGCCAAATCTGGATGTGAGGCTGTGGACTCCAAAGGCCTTGTGCATTGCCTGCGAGGCAAGAGTGAAGAGGAGATTCTGGCTGTTAACAAGGTCTTCAAAAATCATCCCTGGTGTGGTGGATGGGTAGTTCCTACCCAGGCACCCCCAGGAGCTGTTGACCTCTGTGGACTTTCACCCTGTCCCCAGCATCATTGGTATCAACCAGGATGAGTATGGTTAGACCATCCCCATGTTCATGGGCCTTGCTCCTATAATAAAGAACATAACCAGAGAGACTCTGCCGACTGTTTTGAAGAGCATAACAGCACAGATGAGGTTACCTCCTGAGTGTAGTGACCCGCTACTGGAGGAGTACATGGGGGACACTGAGGACCCCCAGACCCTCCAACTACAGTTCACAGAGATGATGACAGACCTCACCTTCGTGATCCCTGCACTCCAAGTAGCACACTTTCAGCGTTCACTTGCCCCATCTACTTCTATGAATTTGAACATCAGGCCAGCTTTGCCAAGTACATAAGGCTACCCCACATGAAGGCTGACCATGCTGATGAGGTTCCCTTTGTCTTTGGATCCTTCTTCTTGGACACCAATCTTGACTTCACTGAAGAGAAGGTGCTGAGCAGGATGATGATGAAGTACTAGGCCAACTTTGCAAGACATGAGAACCCCAACAGTAAGGCCCTACCCTACTGGCCTGTGTTAGGCCAGGATGTACTTTAAGCTGGATGTCAAGACTGCTGTGGGCCATGCTTTGAAGGTAGAAGGCTGCAGTTCTGGACCAAGACCTTGCCCCAGAAGATCCAGGAACTAAAGGGGGCTCAAGACAAGCACACAGAGCTATAGTATCCTGTGTCAGGAAACGTGTGTGAGCTGAAGTGCTAATTAGACCACCCTGGCATTCTTAAAGCCCATTGAGGAGTCTGGTTTGATTCAAAGATTTACATAAACATTCCTAACCGCAGAACTTGTCCATTCAGCCAACATGTACAGCAAATCCTCTGCATGCTCTCCCTATGCCACTGGGCTGGCAGTCAATAAATGCTCCTAGATTAAAAAAAAAAAAAAAAAAAAAAAGAACCCATAACAGTCAAAATAATGAAACTTAAGACACCTGAAATGCTCAGTCATAAATGGGACATTTACATCACCCCTCCAAACTCAGGAAACATCACAGAAAGAGGAGGTAAAAGAATCTTAAGGAAAAAAAATAGAATCTTAAGAGTCAGAGGATGGTGTAGGGTGCTCTGGGACACTGTATTCTGGTTATGGTTTGGCCACTGCACTCAAAGAAACTGTGATTATCAGGGCTGGAGAGATTGGCTCAGCAGTTAAGAAGCTACTGACCTGCTCTTGCAGAGGACCTGGGGTTCGATTCCCAGCACCCACATAGCGGCTAAGAACCATCTTTAAAGCCCAGCATGGTGGCCACATCACCTTTAATCCCAGCACTAGGAGGCAGAGGCAGGCAGATCTCTGTGAGTCAAGCCAGTCTGGTCTACATAGTGAGCTCCATGGCAGCTGGGACTAATAGTGAGACCATTTAAAAAAAATGGAGAGAAGATGAGATGAGAGAGAGACAGATGGAGAGGAGAGATGAGAGAGAGAGAGAAAGAGTAAGAAATGATTAATCTACACATATGACATGCCCAAGACCTGGGCTCAGCAATATTCCGTTATGGAGGGGATGGGGCTCAAGAGGCTCTACTTCCCCCTGGAGGATCTATGGGCAGTTAAAAGCTGCTGGAGGAATAGGGAAATTTCTTCAGTGGCATAACCACTGACTGGTAAGATGCCCATGCTCCTATAATCCTTATCTAGCTCACACAAGTAACCCTAATTAAACTCTTGGGTCACCTAAAAAAGACATGAAATTAGAAGGGAGACTAGCTGGGATAAGATCATCATCCTTTGGCTTTTACATTCTTTTATCCTCTCTTTCGTGATGTTCCCTGAACCTTGGAGGGGTGATATAGATGTCCCTCTTAAAAAAATACTGAGTGATTCCCAGGGCCCAGCAAAAAAGGACCAAGTTTCCAGAGCCCTAAAGACAAGGGGTAACACACCAAAACATGGACTCNCTTGTTGGTTTGGTTTTGTTGTGTTCTTTTTGGTCTTTTTCGAGCTAGGGTCGTCCTCTGAGTCGCCCCAGCCGTCCTGGAACTAGCTCTGTAAACTAGGCTGGCCTTGAACTCACAAAGATTCCGCCTGCCTCTACCTCCAAGTTCTGGGATTAAAGACGTTGCACCACCTTCGCCCAGGGAGAAACACCTTAAGAAGGTGTTCAACATCACTAATCATTAAGGATATCGCCAAATCTAAAACCACTTTAAGATATCATCTTCTTTAATTGACTGGCCTAGGATAGAAAACAAATGATACCAAGTGTGAGAGAGGTTGTGGGGAAAGAGGGACACTCATCCACTGATGGTGGGAATGTAAATCTGTACCAGCCACTATGGAAGCACTGTGGAGAACCCTTGAAGACCTTGGAATGAATATCTTGCCACCGACCCAGCCATTACCACTCCCTGGGCATGTACCCCAAGACTCACCCCACCGCAGATATACATGCCCAGCCATTATTCAGCTCTCTTCACAATAGCAAGGAGCTGGAACCAATCCCAAATACTCCTCAACTGCGATGTGGACAGAGAAAATATGTGGTTGGTTTACATCTACACAATGGAGTTCGTTGCAGCAGTAAAGGATACTAGATGACATCATGAACTTTACAGGTAATGGCTGGAGTTAGAAGATACCATGGCTGGAGTGATCAGTAACACACCAGTCCCAGAAAAACAAAATGACGCTAATGGTCTTATCCCTCATCTGTGGATGCTAGCACGCCAATTACCTAATTGTATTGGCAAACTGAGTAACATCAAATGTTATCTGAAAAACAACTGTGCTTCTTACATTGTAGAAGAACCCTTAAAAAAATAAAGAATAAAAAAAAAAAAAAAAAATAAAACGACATCCAAGAGTAGGGACACAAGCCTTTTTTAATCCCAGTGCTCAGGGGGGCAGAGGCAGGTTGGATCTGTGTGAGTTTCAAACCTGCGTCTTGACATTAGGGAATTTCCATGGCTAACTGCAGCTACATATTGAGACCCTGCCCCCCCCCAAAAAAAAACCTAGGCATACAGAGGAAATAGAAGAAGAAATAACGAAAATCGATTAAGAAAACTATTAGTCAAGCACAAGGGACATTCGAATAATAAATAAGTGAAAATCCCAGTGGGCTGGGATGACTGCTTCCCTATGAATTGTTGATCATGGATGCCTGTAAGACCCCCAAAACAAAACAGGCTATTGTCACTGCTATTGACTGCCCACAAGAACTGGTGATAAGATCTACTTGCTAAGAGGACAAGTCATATTTTATTAGCCCATCAGGACATGAGAAAAAACATAAGAATGAGTTGAACTAAGTCTATCAAGCTTCTTTGGGATTAGCTTTTATAGTGCCAGATGAAAAAGATTACCAATGGTGTTAACCCTAATGCTGAAACTTCTTAAACCAAGTACTATATACCAACCTGCCAGAAGATCTGTACCCCCTGGTACAACTGGATTGTTTTATGGCGAGTATCAAATCCTTGGTTTGTGACAGGTTTTAAGAGCCTATTTCCATAGAAGTGTAATTCCAAGGGTACTGGAGAGTATGGGCCTAGCGGTTTGTTTTATAGGCGCGACCGCTCTTGCAGAGGTACCCGGGTTCGATCACCAGCAGCCACATTGGTGGCTGAGTAGCCGTCTTGCAAACTCCAATCCAGAGAGAACTCCACGTTTTCCAAGGGATGGAGTCTGACACCCTCTTCTGACCTCCTCGGGTTGCAATTTCCTCAATTGGGGTGTGCACAGGATCTTTAGCATGCAGGACAATCATCTTCGCTACCATCATTACGTAAATAAATACAAATAAATAAAAATTTTAAAAAAAGTATTTTTTAAAAAACGAAGGAATGTGAATTCAAGCCTCCGGTACTGTGAACCTAGTCAAAAGCCTGCAGCTTGGGGAGGTCATACGCACAGGTGGAAAGCTATTGTTGTTCTTTTGTTGAACACACTGTGTCTATCAAATGGCCTTCTAAATATGTTTATGGCCCACAAGATCAGTGCTGCTGTACAGCGTTTGGCATCAGCTGAGCTTTCTTTATGTAGTATATATCAATAGTTAATTTGCAGAAAACTTCTATACTTGAAGAAAGCAGGCTGAGCCAGAGCAGAGCAATGGTGCTGGCCAGGACTCAGCCAGTCCCATCAGGACCACACACACAGGGAAGGTGCGAGGCAGCCTCATCCATGATAAAAACACCAAAGTGAGTGTCCACACCTTCCTGGGAATTCCCTTTGCCAAGCCACCTCTGTGGACCACTGAGGTTTGCACCTCCTGAAGCCCCTGAGCCATGGAGTGGTGTGAGAGATGGGACTTCACAGCCGGCCATATGTCTGCAAGGTGTCAATATGCTAAATATAGAGGGTCTGGAAGAGATGGATCTGATTCCGTCTCATATCCCTGTGTCTGAGGACTGCCTACATCTCAACATCTACACACCAGCTCATGCCCATGAGGCTCTAACCTGCCTGTGATGGTATGGATCCATGGAGGTGGACTTGATATATAGCTCAGCTTTCTAGTGTTACCAACGGATCCTTACTTGGCAGCCACTGGAGGACTGTGGTGGTTACGGTGGTGGTCATTATCCAGTACTGTCTGGGTGTCTTGGGCTTCTTCAGCACTGAGGACCAGCATGCCAGAGGCAACTGGGGCTACCTGGAACAAGTGGCCACCCTACGCTGGGTCCAGCAGAATATCACCCACTTTGGAGGCAACCCTGACCGTGTCACCATTTTTGGCGAGTCTGCAGGTGGCATAAGTGTGTCTTCACATGTGGTGTCCCCCTTGTCCCAAGGACTCTTCCATGGTGCCATCATGGAGAGTGGGGTGGCCCTGCTGCCTGACCTTATCTCTGATCCCTGTGAGGTGGTCTACAGTATGGTGGCCAAATCTGGATGTGAGGCTGTGGACTCCAAAGGCCTTGTGCATTGCCTGCTAGGCAAGAGTGAAGAGGAGATTCTGGCTGTTAACAAGGTCTTCAACTCTATCCCTAGTGTGGTGGATGGGGAGTTCCTACCCAAACACCCTCTGGAGCTGTTGGCCTCTCCTGATTTTGATCCTGTCCCCAGCATCATTGGTATCAACCAGGATGAGTATGGTTAGACCATCCCCATGTTCATGGGCCTTGCTCCTATAATAAAGAACATAACCAGAGAGACTCTGCCGACTGTTTTGAAGAGCATAACAGCACAGATGAGGTTACCTCCTGAGTGTAGTGACCCGCTACTGGAGGAGTACATGGGGACACTGAGGACCCCTCAGACCCTCCAACTGCAGTTCAAGAGATGATGGCAGACTTCACTTTGTGATCCCTGCACTCCAAGTAGCACACTTTCAGCGTTCACTTGCCCCATCTACTTCTATGAATTTGAACATCAGGCCAGCTTTGCCAAGTACATAAGGCTACCCCACATGAAGGCTGACCATGCTGATGAGGTTCCCTTTGTCTTTGGATCCTTCTTCTTGGACACCAATCTTGACTTCACTGAAGAGAAGGTGCTGAGCAGGATGATGATGAAGTACTAGGCCAACTTTGCAAGACATGAGAACCCCAACAGTAAGGCCCTACCCTACTGGCCTGTGTTAGGCCAGGATGTACTTTAAGCTGGATGTCAAGACTGCTGTGGGCCATGCTCTTGGATAGGATGAAGGCTTGCAGTTCTGGACCAAGACCTTGGCCCCAGAAGATCCGAGGAACGTAAAGGGGGCTCAACGACAAGCACACAGATGCTATTAGTATCCTGTGTCAGGAAACGTGTTGTGAGCTGAATGTGCTAATTAGACCACCCCTGGCATTCTTTAAAGCCCATTGAGGAGTCTGGTTTTGATTCAAAGATTTTACATAAACATTCCTAAACCGCAGAACTCGTGGTCCATTCAGGCCAGACATGTACAACGCAAATCCTCCATGCATGCTCTCCCTATGCCACGTGGGGCTGGCAGTCATATAAATTGCTCCCTATGGATTATAAAAAAAAAAAAAAAAAAAAAAGGAACCCATAACTAGTCAAAATAATGAGAATATTAGACACCTGAATGCTCAGTCATAAATGGGACATTTACATCACCCCTCCAAACTCAGGAAACATCACAGAAGAGGAGGTAAAAAGAATCTTAAGGAAAAAAAAAGAATCTTAAGAGTCAGAGGATGGTGTAGGGTGCTCTGGGACACTGTATTCTGGTTATGGTTTGGCCACTGCACTCAAAGAAACTGTGATTATCAGGGCTGGAGAGATGGCTCAGCAGTTAAGAGCACTGACTGCTCTTGCAGAGGACCTGGGTTCGATTCCCAGCACCCACATAGCGGCTAAGAACCATCTTTAAGCCAGGCATGGTGGCACACACCTTTAATCCCAGCACTCAGGAGGCAGAGGCAGGCAGATCTCTGTGAGTTCAAGGCCAGCCTGGTCTACATAGTGAGCTCCAGGCCAGCTGGGACTAAAAGGAGACCATTTAAAAAAAATGAGAGAGAGAGAGAGAGACAGAGAGAGAGAGAGAGAGAGAGAGAGAAAGAGAAAAGAAACTGATTATCTACACAAGACATGCCCAAGACTGGGCCAAGCAATATTCCGTTATGGAGGGGATGGGGCTCAAGAGGCTCTACTTCCCCCTGGAGGATCTATGGGCAGTTAAAAGCTGCTGGAGGAATAGGGAAATTTCTTCAGTGGCATAACCACTGACTGGTAAGATGCCCATGCTCCTATAATCCTTATCTATGCTCCTCTAAGTAACCCTAATTAAACTCTTGGGTCACCTAAAAAAGACATGAAATTAGAAGGGAGACTAGCTGGGATAAGATCATCATCCTTTGGCTTTTACATTCTTTATACCTCCTCTTCTGTGATGTTCCCTGAACCTTGGAGGGGTGATATAGATGTCCCTCTTAAAAAAATACTGAGTGATTCCCAGGGCCCAGCAAAAAAGGACCAAGTTTCCAGAGCCCTAAAGACAAGGGGTAACACACCAAAATATGGACTCATTTTCCACTCCACCTTCACTGGCCGAGCAGCTGCCAAGAACAAAAGCAGTATTGGATCACAAATTGATTGCTTCTCTGAGGTGTCTACAAGTGCATTTGGGGAGAATCTCCAAGAACAAGTTGAGGAGCAGTTGTCTTTCTATGAGACTGGAGAAATTCCATGGAAAAAATCTAGAAGTCATGAAGGAAGCAATGGTTCAGGCAGAGGAAGCAGCTGCTGAGATTACCAAGAAGCTGGAAAAACAAGAGAAAGTTCCAGAAAACACCTCAGGAAGATTACATTTCCTGGGTGGAGAAGCATGCCCACAACAGATAACCTGCCCAACTCCATGATTAGCCCCAATAAAAATCACACACACACAAAAAAATTACATTTTGCAATTAGCTTAGAAGGTGTTATACAAGCTGCTGAGGGAGTAAAGTATCAAAGGTCCTATCCAGCATGGGACCCTGAACACTACAATACTGACCTCACGGCAAGATGTGCCCACAGCTGCAACGGTGGCATGGCTGTTATGGGGAGTAACCAAATGCTTTTCTTATTTATTTATATTTTATGTGACTGTGTTGCACAATACCAATGGAAGTCAGAAGAGGGCACCAGATCCCCTGGAACTGGAGTTAATGATGGTTGTTAGCCACCATGTGGTTGCTGGGAACTGAACCCAGGTCCTCTGAAAGATCAGCCAGTGCTCAACCTCTGAGCCATCTCTCCAGCCCCCAAATGCTTTCTGATTGGATTTAGAGCCTGCTCCAAAGCAGTTAACTCATACCTAATACAGTAAATCTAGACAAAAGCTTGGGAGGTCATAAGTCCTAGTAAGGAATCTATTGCTATTTTGCTATATCATGCTGTCAAATAGATCTGCACTGCTCTAAACCTTGATCAGAGAATCTTCTTTCTGTAGTGGGCAGTGGTTAACACATACTTATAACTGGCCAAAGTGCTCAGAATTAAGTGACCATGAGTGCTCAGGCCTAAACAGTACATCTGTATTGTACAACCCCCAACCCAAGGCTTATGGATGATCAAAAAGAGGGAGTAGAAAGAACATAGGAGCCAGCAGATAGAGAGGAGTGCTGTGAGATGCTATCTTCTGGGTATGTTGTGGCAACCACACTCATGAGTTCACAGCAGCTGTGGTTAGCTGCACAAATCCTAGACAAGATCAAGCTGATCTAAACTCCAGCAGGGATGGGGTTGAGGCTCCCAAGGACACAGCCGTAGCTCAGGACCTACTGAGAGCTGACTGCTGCTGGAGGAGGAAGAGTCATTTTTTCCTTTGGGGATGTGGCCACTAGTAGGCTACCCATGCTCCAGCTGATGGTCCCACACCTATAGTGTTGCACACATGGCCATGCTCGAGGTGATGGTCCCACACCTATAGTGTTGCACACATGGCCATGCTCCAGCTGATGGTCCCACACCTATAGTGTTGCACACATGGCCATGCTCCAGCTGATGGTCCCACACCTATAGTGTTGCACACATAGCCATGCTCTCCAGCTGATGGTCCCACACCTACAGTGTTGCACATATAGGCAGCACTAACTGGATTCAGTGGAATACAAAAATATAAATGTTTTGTTTTTTTTGAGACAGGACCTCCTTTAACCCCAGCTGGCCTGGAACTCACTTTGTAGACCAGGCTGGTCTTGAACTCACAGTGATCTGCCTGCCTCTGCCTCCCAAGTACTGGGATTAAAGGCGTGTGACCACATCTGCCCCCCCAAAAATAAACTTTTTAAAACTTAAAAAAAAAAAGGGACATGAAGTTGAGAGGGGGATGTCTGAGATGTGAGGAGGAACTGGAGGGGTGGATGTGATCAAAATACATTGTGTACAGGTATGAAGGTCTCAAAGAATAAAAAATGTAAAAGTACCAAAAAAAAAGGATTGTATATATGTAGTCTTTTGTGTTTGATGCCTCCACTTCATGGTTTTGTGATCCATTCATGTACTTGCATATATCAATGAGTAGTTTGATTTTTTTTCATTATTACTAAGTCATTGTCCAGAGTCTGGCAGCTCCTGCTTAGCAAGCATGAGAGCCATGGCTTTCATACCCAACATGCTGAAAATAAAGTAAAAGCCAGGCCAGCCAAGTTTTCTGTGGAAACAACATGTTCTGTCTACTTTTTCATCTGCCAAGGATATCTGGGTTATATCCACTTTTCATCTATTTGTGGAAAATAAAGCTATGAAAAGATGCTTGGCAGCATACTCATTAAATAATGCAAATTAAAATCACACAGAAATAGTAACTTCACACTCAAGAGAGTCACTAAGATTAAGACACTAAATAATGTTGAAAATACCAAACCGTGCTGAGGAGATATAAGGGACTGCAATCTCATAAAATTTGTGTGTAAATGTATGTGAATGTGTGTGTGAATGGTGCAGCCACTATAGTTTTTAATTTAATTTTTTTGGTCTTTTTGAGACCGAGACTCTCTGTAGCCCCAACTGGCCTGGAACTTGCTATGCAGACCAGGCTTATTTTTATATTTTATGTGTATGACTGCTTTGCCTACATGTTTTTTTTTTATCTTTTTTTAATTTATTTTTTTATGTGTATGAATGTACTGTCTGCATGTAGGTTTGTGCACCCGTGTCGTGCAATGGCGCGGAGGTCAGAAGAGGGTCTCAGATTCCCCTGGAACTGGAGTACTTCTGGAATTGGAGTTACAGACAGTTCTTAGCCGCCATGTGGGTGCTGGGGATCGAACCCAGGTCCTCTGCAAGAGCAGTCCGTGCTCTTAACCGCTAGGCTATCTCTCCTGCCTACATGTTTTTAAGTGCACTGTCTGTGCTTAGAGACCAGAAGAGGGCACTGTACCCCCAGGAACTGGAATTGCGGACACTTATTAGCTGCCATGGGTGCTGGGCACTGAACCTAGGTCCTCTGCAAGAGCAGCCAGTGCTCTTGAAGCCATCTCTCCAGCCCCGTGACTACATTCTTAAATATCTCTCTTCTGCACTCTCACCACTTGTGCTTATCTACATTCTTGAGAAATTTTTTAAAAATAAAAACATGTCCACATAAAAACCTATACCTTAAGAAAGAGGGGGGTAGAGGGGGAGAGGGGGAGAGGGAAAGAGGGAAGAGGGAGAAAGGAGGGGAGAGGGAGAAAGGAGGGGAGAGGGAGAGAGAAGGGGAGAGGAAAGAGGGGGAGATTTCAATCCCAGCACACACTTTAAATATAGAGCCTTTGCCTCCTTTCCTCCCTCCCTCCCTCCACCCCTGTTACAATACAAGCCAACACAAGGTAAGATGTTGCCTCTGTCCTTTCTCTCTCATACAGTGCACATTTTCTCCCCACCATTGGGTAACATGAGAAATGGAAAATGATCCCCCTCCTCAACTATGGTATTATGCTAGACTGCAGTGAGGAGGTAGGGTGGGGGAATAAAACATAACTCTTGCTCTCAAATTTAGATAATATCTATCCCCTGCCACAATGACTCACTGTCTATCAAGACTAGGATTTAAGGAGTAAATGGGAGATAGCCCCAAATAATTCAGCAAAGATACCAAGAAAATAATTTAAGTATGTCCAGGACTCAGAACAGAAACCAGGTGGACATAAGGATTTAGCATTACTTTTAAATACTGGGAGTGGAATGTGGTGTTGCACACTTGTAATCCCAGCACCTGCGGGGATCCCCATGAGTCCAAGACCAGCAACAACTTGGCCATATTATATGGCAAGACACTGTCTAAAAAAATTATTATTGATACTGAGTTTTTGAAGGGCCATATAAATTTATATGTATGTATGTTTGTTACTGGGGTTTGGATTATAGTTTCTTTTTTTTTTTTTTTTTTTTTACTGTAGCTGTTTTATTAACTACAATGACTAAATAATCATTCATGTAACAAGCTAATGTTTCTCTCCTGAGGTAAGTGATCATTCCATTCAATGAAGAAAAAACAGAGAGAACCCTAGAGACTGTGCATGTAGATAATGTGTATGTTCATTGTTACCATCATAAATAATTAATGCTGACTGAGGATCAGAGGTAGTCACTGCTTCATGAACAGAAGAACAGCCTTTGCTGCTTTCTAGAGACCCATAATGGTCAGAGATGACATCAACAAAACAAAGACTGCAATGCAGGTAAAAGAAGTGACAGATTATTCATTTCGGTCTAGATTATAACACAAATATATAAATTAGGTGATTCCTTATGAGATAAAGAACAATACTGATGGACTAGATACATAATAATGTCAAGATTGAATAGCAGGCTACTTTAATTGCCTAGGTGATTCTTAAACATTCAAGTGTTAATGAATTCTTGAACATCATATTTCAATTATTCTAGTTCCTATTTTTCTCCATTAGCATCAAACATTACTATTTCTTGATGAAAATGTATTAGCTTTTTTACTAAATTAAATCTTTTTTAATATATATTTTGTACAAGATTATCAAATCTAGACCCATGTCCCCCACCCTATTCCCCCACCCCACCAGAGCTCATGTATTCTGCAAACATGCTTTTCAAATCTCTCATTCTCAGTCTTTCTCGATAGGTTCCTCTACCATGTGGACAGTTGACTGTTTTGAGCAGAAGTTCACTGTTTCAGTCAGTTCTTTGATGCAGTATTTTCTGTTGTTGTTGTTGTTTCCAAAATGCATTATGTCCAACTGCTTTGTACAGAAGCTCAGGGGGCCCTACACAAGAAATACTTACAACTGGGTAATTGGCACTAGCATCCACAGATGAGGGATACCATTCGTCGTTTGTTTTTCTGGGACTGTGTTACTTCACTCAGCATGATGTCCTCTAGCTCCAGCCATTTTCCTGCAAAGCTCGTGATGTCGTCTTTCTTTACTGCTGCATAGAACTCCATTGTGTAGATGTACCACATTTTCTCTATCCATTCGTCAGTTGAGGGGCATTTAGGTTGGTTCCAGCTCTTTGCTATTGTGAAGAGAGCTGAAATAAACATGGCCGTGCATGTATCTCTGTGGTGGCGTAAGTCTTGAGGGTACATGCCCAGGAGTGGTATGGCTGGGTCGGGTGGCAAGTTCATTCCAAGTCTTCCAAGGGTTCTCCACACTGCTTTCCATAGTGGCTGTACGAGTTTACATTCCCACCAGCAGTGGATGAGTGTTCCCCTTTCCCCACAACCTCTCCAGCACTTGGTATCATTTGTTTTCTTGATCCTAGCCAGTCTTACTGGAGTAAGATGATATCTTAAAGTGGTTTTGATTTGCATTTCCTTAATGATTAGTGATGTTGAGCAGTTCTTGAGGTGTTTCTCAGACATCTCTAATTCCTCGCTTGTGAAGTCTCTGTTCAGTTCTTTGCTCCATCTATTGAGCGGGTCGTTTGTTTTCTTTTTTCTTTGTTTTTTGAGTAGTTTATATATTCTGGAAATCAATGCTTTGTCAGATGTTTCTGCAGTGAAGGTTTCCTCCCACTCTGTGGGATTTCTCTTCACTTCCTTGATTGTTTCTTTTGATGTACAGAAGCTTTTGAGTTTAATGAGGCCCCATTTGTCAATTGTCCACCTTAATTCTTGTGCAGCTGCTGTCTGATTTAGGAAGTCTTTTCCTATGCCTATGTCTTGTAGTCTGCTGCCAACTTTTTCTTCGATCACCTTCAGAGTTTGGGGTCTCACGTTGAGGTCTTTGATCCATCTGGAGTTGACTTTTGTGCATGGCGAGAGGTAGAGGTTTAATTTCATTCTTCTACAAGTGGTGATCCAGTTTTGCCAACACCACTTGCTGAAGATGCTGTCTTCATTGTGTCTTCTTGGGCCCCTTGTCAAATATGAGATTGCTGAAATTGTATGTGCTCAGGTTTGGATCTTTGGTTTTGTTCCATTGGTCAACAGGTCTGTTTTTGTGCCAGTATCAGGCTGCTTTTATGACTATAGCCCTGTAGTATAGTTTGAAGTCTGGTATAGAGATCCCCCCTGTGGTGGTTTGAATG
The DNA here is from genome assembly GCA_009823505.1 of Rhizomys pruinosus. Taxonomy (NCBI): domain Eukaryota; kingdom Metazoa; phylum Chordata; class Mammalia; order Rodentia; family Spalacidae; genus Rhizomys; species Rhizomys pruinosus. The sequence continues at coordinate 976,592 of VZQC01007595.1, forward strand.
AGTGTCCCCCATAGGCTTTAAGTATTCAGACATTTTGTCTCCAGTTGGTGGCACTGTTCTTGGAGGTCTTAGAAGGTGTGGCTGTGCTAGAGAAAGTTATGTTATTGGGGGCAGGCTTAGTGAGTTTAACAAGCCTTGTGGTCTCCAGTCACTCTCTCTGCTTCCTGTGCTCATTGTAAGATGTGACCCTTGGCTTGCTGCTCCAGCCCAGGGCCACCATGCTTTCCACCACAATGGACTCTGATTCCCTGGAACCGTCTATTGTAAGTTCAAATAAACTCTTCCTTTTATAAGTTCCTTTGCTCATGGTGTTTTATTACAGCAACAGAAAACTGACTAATACACCCCCCTGTGTAACTCTTTTCAGTCAAGCCTGTGAAGAAACTTTTGGGGATTTTGATTGGGATTGTGTTAAATCTATACAAGAGTTTCGGTAGAATGGACATTTTTACAATGTTAATTTTCCCAATCCATGAGCATGGGAGGTCTTTCCATCTTCTGATGTCTTCTTTAATTTCTTTCTTTAAGGGTTTAAAATTTTTAATGTAGAGATCTTTGGTTAGGTTTGTTCCTACGTATTTTATTGTTTTTGAGGCTATTGTGAGTGGGAAGGTCTCCTTCAATTCTTTCTCTGGTTGCTTGCTGTTGGTGTAAAGAAAGGCCATTGATTTTTTTTTAGGTTAATTTTGCCACTTTGCTGACGCTGTTAATAATTTCTAGGAGTTTTCTGGTGGAGTTTTTAACATCCCTTAAGGAAACAATCATATCATCAGCAAATAGGGATAGCTTGACTTCCTCTTTTCCAATTAGTACTCCTTTAATTTCCTTTTCTTCCCTTATTGCTCTAGCAAGTGTTTCAAGCACTATATTGAAGAGGAGTGGTGACAGGGGGCTGCCTTGCCGAGTTCCTACCTTTAAATGGAGGGAATGTTTCTGTCATTCCCCATTTAGGATGATATTAGCTGTGGGTTTCCTGTAAATGGCTTTGATTACATCGAGGAATGATCCCTCCAATCCAATTCCCTCTAGGACTTTAAACATGAAGGGATGCTGGATTTTGTCAAAGGCTTTTTCAGCATCAATTGAGATGATGGTGTGGTTTTTGTCTTTCATTCCATTTATATGTTTGATGTTTATTGATTTTCTTATGTTGAACCATCCCTGCGTCTCTGGTATGAATCCGACTTAGTCATGATGTGGGTCTGTATGCAATTTGCCAGTATCCTGTTTAGAATTTTGGCATCTGTGTTCATTAGGGAGATGGGTCTATAATTCTCCTTTTTAGTTGTATCTTTGCCTGGTTTTGGTAATAGAGTGATGCTGGCTTCATAGAAGGAATTTGGGAGAATTCCCTCTGTTTGTATCCTTCTAAACAGTTTCAGTAATAATGGTTGTAGGCTTATTTTGAAATGTTTTATAGAATTCGGCCATGAAACCATCTGGGACTGGGCTTTTTTTAGTTGGGGGGTTTCTTATTACATAGAATCTTCCATTTCTTCGTGTATTATGGGTCTGTTTAAGCTGTCGATCTCTTCGTGGTTGAGCTTTTGTGATTCCCAGGATTTCAGATATTCATCCACTTCTAGGTTTTCAAACTTGGTAGAGTATAGGTTTTTGAAGTATTCCCATATGATTTTCTGGATCTTTTCCTTGTCTGTTGTGATATTTCCCTTTTCATCATGGATTGTATTGATTTGGAGTTGTTCCTTCTTTCTTTTGGTTAACTGGGCTAGAAGTCTATCTTGTTTATTCTTTCAAAGAACCAACTTTTGGATTCATTTTTTTTTTTTGTATTGTTTTCTTTGTTTCTATTTCACTGATTTTCTGCTCAGATTTTTGTTATTTCTTCCTGCCTGTTGGGTTTAGGGTTCATCTATTGTTGCCTCTCAAGTGCCTTTAGCTACAGTATTAGACCATTCACTGTGCTCTTTCTGTTTTTCTAATGTAGGCACCCAGGGCTATAAACTTCCCTCTTAGGACTGCTTTTAAGGTATCCCATAGGTTTTGTTGTGTTGTATTATCATTGTCATTCAGTTCCAGGAATGCTTTTATTTCTTTATCTCTTCCTTGACCCATTCATTATTCAAGAGTGTGTTGTTTAGTCTCCATGTGTTCTTGTAGGCAGTAGGGCTTATTCTGGTGTTGATGTTGAGCTTTATTGCACTTTGGTCTGAAAGAATGCATGAAATTATTTCAATCTTTTTGTATTTGTGGAGGTTTCTTCTGTGTCCCAGTATGTGGTCGATTTTGGAGAATATTCCATGGGGTGCTGAGTAGAAAGTGTATTCTCTGGTATTAGGGTGGAATATTCCACAGAGGTCTATGAGGTCCATTTGGTGTATCATATCGTTCAGTTCAGATGTCTATTTATTCTTTGTCCTGTTGACCTATCCAAAGGACTCAGTGGGGTATTGAAGTCCCCTACTATGAGTGTACTGGGGTTAGTCTGTGACTTGTGGTCCTGGAGAATTGTCTTTATAAAGTTTGGTGCACCAGAGTTTGGTGCATATATATTCATAATTATGAAATCTTCTTGGTGAATTGTTCCTTTGATAAAAATATAATGGCCTTCTTTGTCTCTTCTGATTTTTTTTACTTTGAAGTCTATTTTGTCTGATATTAAAATAGCAACACCTGCTTTCTTTTTGGTACCATTTGCTTGGAATATTTTTTTCCATCCTTTCACTTTAAGGTGGTGTCTGTCCTTGAAGGTAAGATGTGTTTCTTGTAGACAGCATATGGATGGATTCTATTTCCTAATCCAATCTCCCAGTCTATGTCTTTTGATAGGGGAATTTAGTCCATTAATATTTAAGGTTATGACCGATAGGTTTGTGTTGCTTCCTTTTGCCTTATTACCCATTTGCGATTTTGGTTTAGGTTTCTACTTCTGCAGTTATGCTTTTAGTGATTTCTCTTTCTAGGTTCCTGGGGATGGTTGTTCCTTTCTTCTGTCCTTTGAATTGCTTCAAGTATTCTCTGAAGGGTCGGTTTTCCGGACATGTATTCTTTCATCTTGTCTATGTCATGGAAGGTTTTTCTCTCTCCTTCAATTGACATTTTTGCTGGGTATAGTAACCTGGGTTGGCATCTATTGTCCTTTAACACTGGGAATGCTTTGCTCCACGTTCTTCTTGCTTTCATAGTTTGTAATGAGAAGTCAGTTATAATTTGATAGGTTTCCCCTTATAGGTCACTTGTGGCTTTAAGGATTTTGTCTTTGTTTTGGGTGTCTAACATTTTAACTATGATGTGGTGTGGAGAGTTTCTTTTCTGATCTTGTCTGTTTGGAGTTCTATGTGCTTCTTGTATTTGTATTGGTTTGTCTTTTTTTAGTTTGGGGAAGTTTTCATCTATTATTCTGTTGAAGATCTGATCAATACCATTCTCTTGGGATTCTTCTCCTTCCTCTATTCTTATGATGCAGAGGTTTGATCTTTTCATAGTGTCCCACAGTTCCTTGTTGTTCCACTTTTGAGTATTTTTAAATTTTTTATAATCTTTACTTGAGATTTTTAGTTGTTCTGTGTTATCTTCCAGGTCCGATATTCTTTGTCCTGCTTCCTCCATTCTGCTTCTGAGGCTTTTTCCATTCCTTTCCTCTTGATTGGATGAGTGTTTGATTTCCTTTTTCATTTCCTCTTCTGATTTCTTTAGTATTTCTACTTCCCTTTGGAGCTTCTCAATCTCTTCCTGTAGCTCTTTGCTTCTCTGGTTGGTTTCCTTATCTTTTTCAGCACGGGATGTTTTCGGTGTTTCTACTTCCTTCTGGAGTTTGTCATTCTCTCTCTCTAGGTCCTTCTTGAGTTCTTCATTCTCTTTTCTTAATTCTTTTATTTGCTCTTTATAATCTTGGAGTTCTTTAAGTATGTTCACAATTGTGTTTCTAGTATCTGTGTCCTGGGCCACCCCCAGGGGGATCCCACTGTAGGAATCTTCCATAGGGTTGTTAGAGCTTGGTGCGGGATTATCCTGCCCCTTTCCCGTGTTGTCTCTTCTTCATGTTCCTGGCATATGGGCTTCTCCTTGCCTGTATTCCAATGTGAGTCCCAAATGCCTCTTCACTGTGTTGAAGGCTTGCTTTGCTTCCCTCCTTCAGATGCCTTGGTAATCCCAATTGGGGGGGTTGCTCTTTAGCCTGCACCCCGGTACCTGCACTTCAGCTGGTCTTGGGCGATCTCAGATCTCAAGATTCACACAACCCTACCCTTTATACCAGCTGGGAGGATAACTCCGCCCCCACAGCCACAAAAGCCAATTAAGCCAAAGACAACTAAATTAAATCAAACAATGATCAACCTTGCTAAAGCACCCAGCTCCTACCTACCTTCCTGCGCTTCAGCTGGTCTTGGGAGATCTCAGATCTCGGGATTATAGCTTCTATCACTTGCCTAGTAGGTGTGAGACAGAGTGCAATCCCCAGCACTTAAAAAAAGTTGTGGGGTTTTTTTTGGTTTGCTTATTTGTTTTAAAGTTTAAGCTGGGTGTGACCCTACGGCAAGAGAAAAAAAGCCTAGGTTAGACTCTCCAGGAAGCAGGCAGACGAGGGCAGACACCTGCAGCACAAGACAGGGAAAGATGGCATTTCTCACTTATCCCCCAGAAGTCTTTCCAAATAAGGAGTCCTGGGTATGATGGCATGCATATGAGCAACTGACTCCCTGTGGGTACATCCAGTTTTTTATAAAACATTGAAAATTTTGCTAAGAAGCATATACTCTGTTGCTGGGGGAAAAGTGCAGAAGTTGGAGAACAGAGACATACTGGTGACAGACTAAACACCAGAACCACTTAAAGTCTGCTAGCAGCTACTAGCAATACATCATTAATGGTGATGGCCGGCAGCCTTTGCTTATGCAAAATTGCTAACACACTTGCTCAGACACTTCTGTCTACCACTCCCAGAAGCACATCAAAATATACTCAAATATGGTGGAATTTGCTTTTTTGTAATAGTTAGGTGATGTTTATCTGAAAACCTCATTTGAGAAAAAGTGTATTAGTACATCTATACCAACCTGCTCCCTTCCCAGATTATCCCTGAAGCAAGAAATCCAAATGATCATCTCTGTGGAGCATTTTAGCAGATACTTAAAATGGGAAGAAAAAGGCAGCATGTAACTAGTTTCCAAGTGACTCTTTTGCTTATGTACATGACGAGCCATACTTCCACATAAAACCCAACTTCTCTGGATAATTAGCTGTTATAGACTTACTAGTTTTAGGCCCTTCCATGGTGCAAATTGGTTGAAAACGACATGACAGTTACTAAGAATTTAATCCTCGGGACCGACGCGATTCCTCAAGCACATAAAGGCACTCAGCAGCCAAGTTTGAATATCTGAGTTCTGTCCCTGAGATTCCCACGTAGGAGAGGAGCGACTCCCAAGAGTTGTCCTCTAACCTTCACATCACGTTGTGGTAAGTGCACACACACACACACACACACAAATTAACTTCTTTTTAAAACACCTCGTCTCAATTTACAAAATCAAGGTAGACAGAAAGAAGTCCTGGCTCAGCAAGTAACCACAATGAGAATATATAGCAATGACCTCACGGGCACAAGGTGAAGACTTGTTTTACTTGCAAATGTCAAACATTAACCAGACCCCAGGATGCAGGGACGAGCACCCGGCAAGGCTGAGCAGCCCTAGCCGCTGGGCCAGAGAGAGGAGGCGCATCCGGCCCAGGCACAGCTTGTACTCTCCAGGCACCGGGGGTGGCAGATTCTTTGGGAAGCGTCACCGCGTTGTCAGGCAACCGGCTCCCAACAGCCATGGCGGCGGCCCTAGTGGTGGCCTGGGAGTCCGCAACCGGTACCCAGGGCACCGCCCCCAACCCCGCAGCCGCGAGCCCCGCACCCCGGTACGGAGCACAGCCTCCGCCTGGCAACCTGCACCCTGCAACTCGCCCCGCCCCCGCCGGCGCCCGCAGACCCCGTCGTCAAGGAACCCCGCCCCCATCCCGGGACCGGGTCACCTCCCGACCGGGGAACACAGATACCCCAAACCTCCACAGCGAAGTCCGTCACCCCGCAACCCCGCTCCGCCCAGCAGCCTCGAGAGCACCCCCACCCGAAAACCTCTGTGACACGGACTACACACAACCTGCGTCCGGCGCCGCGAATCCACCCGAAGCTGTCTCACTGCACTCGCCTTGGTCCAGCCGCCCGCGGACTCACTCCAGCGACGCCCCGCGGTCCTGCCAGGCTCTCCGCAGTACGTGCCTTGGGTGACCGCCGGGCGCGAAAACAGTGTGACTGCCGCCCGCCTGGGTCTCCGCCCCTTCCGCCAACGTCCAGGCGTGGCCCCACCCCCAGGAGCGCTTCTGCTACCCGCCCAGCTTTGTGCCTAAGGAGGGAGCTCTCGGTGAACCCCAGCCACCACTTCCCAGGCTAAAATCCATCCCAGCCCCACCATGCACAGGCCAGTCTGGGGACCACTGTAAGAACCTGGAAGTATATCCCGAATCTAATTGGCTATTGGCTCTCTCCTTGGAGGAATAACCCATGGCTGATGCCACAAGCCTACATCCTCTACAGGTTAGGAGATGTTATAAGCCACAGTAAGACCCTGTCATATTTATCAGGGGGTAAAAATGTAATTCATGGATTAACATATCATCCAAACATATGTGTCTATGCCAAAGTAACCTACCATAACTATTAGTGCTGCTTAAATACCTATATATCTAATTGCTTGTGCTTCATTAGTAGGATCGAAAGGTTACTCCTGAACAAACTGTCAGCCCATGAAAGGAAACAGCCAGAATTGACCAGAATCCAAGTCAACAGCTCCAGAGAGAGAGGACAGTTTTACTTCTCATCCACCTGTGCCCCTTTTCTAAGCCTAGGGAACAATCTGCGGAAGAGGGGGCGTGGTAGAATGTAAAGGCTGCGATTGGGGTGAACGGTGAAACTACAGCGATGTAGTCTGGACACTCATTTGATCAACTTGATTGAACAAACAACCTGTCAACCTCCACTGAATGGTGGGACTGTGGGGGTTTGGGCACAACAACAGTCTGTAGATTGGTTTTGGCACGAAGGATGCTTATACACATGGATCATCACTTATAGCTAAAAAAATGAAAAAAAACCTGAAAGATGCAGGACAGTTATGGCAGAATACATGATCTGGGATGGTGGGGTGGGGGTAGGGGGAAGGGAAAGGGAAATATGCCTGATCTGAATTGGAAAATGATGTAGAAAGAATGCACAAACCATCAATAAAATTAAATTAAAAAAAAAAAAAAGAACTGGAAGGAGCTGGGCGTGGTGGCACACGCCTTTAATCCTAATAGAACTTGGAGGCAGAGGCAGAGCGGATCTCTGTGAGTTCCAAGGCAGCCTGGTCTACAGAGTGAGTTCCAGGGCAGCTGGGGCTACAGGGAGACCCTGTCTCAAAAAGACAAAAAAAGAACCTGGAAGGAAAGAAGAGAGGGAGTGAGCGAAGACTCCTGGCATTCCTCTTGACAACTTTGCGTCCTGAGTTTTCATTACCATTTTTTCAACCGGTTACAGTCATTCTGGGCACCTCAAATCTGAGTGCCCATAAGATACCACTAGAAACAGAGATCTTTATCTTCTTAGGAGAGTGGAATTAATGGTCCTAGTATCTGTTTTTTTTTTTTTTTTTTTTTGGTCTTTTTTGAGACAGGGTCTCCCTGTAACCCAGCTGTCCTGGAACTCAACGCTGTAGCCAGGCCTTGAACTCATAGATCCGCCTGCCTCTGCTCCCAAATGCTAGGATTAAAGGCGTGCACCACCACGCCCGGCTTTTTCCTTTGTTTTTTTTTTTTTTTTAGTATTTTTTTTTTTTTTATTTTTATGTGTATGAATGTACTGCCTGCATGTAGGTTTGTGCACCCGTGTCGAGCCCCGGACGTCAGAAGAGGGTCCCGGATTCCCCTGGAACTGGAGTCAAAGATGGTTCTCAGCCGCCATGTGGGTCCTGGGGATCGAACCTGGGTTCCCTGCAAGAGCAGTCGGCGCTCTTAACTGCTAGGCCACCTTAACCGCTAGGCCATCTCTCCAGCCCAGGTCCTAGTATATCTTTATGGCCCTACTACTATCTTAATTCACACTGTAAGATTTGATTTTTTTAAAAAATGCATGAGAAAGCAAAAAAAAAAAAATTTGATTTTAATTTTGGTTTTATTTTGACACAGGGTGTCATGTAGTCCAGGCAGGCCTCCAATTTGTTATGTATCCAAGGCAAATCTTAAACTCCAGATTCTCCAGCCTCTACCTCTCAAATGCTTGAATTACAGGAGAGTGCAGCAAAAGCTTACATGGTTTGTTTAGTCTCTACTTTCTTTTGTTTGGAGCTTTCTTGTTTCTTTTTTTAATTTTGACTTTTTGAGACAGTTTCATTAGCCCAGGCTGGCCCCGAATTCACTATCATTGGGAGGCTAGCCTTGAACTCGTCCTTCTGCCTCCACTTCCCAAATGCTCAGATGACATGCAAGTGTTACGATGCTAGGCTAAAGGCCATCTCCAGCTTCCAAAGTCAATGTCAAAACCACAGGCTTTGGTAGAGTCGAAAATTCTGGGGAAGAGGGGTATTAACCACTTGCCTATCCAATGTCCAATACCTACATTAGGAACAGAGGATACAATTGCAAAGCTGTGAAAGATTCCCACGTGATCAAACACATTGTTAACAAAGTAATGTAATTTATAGAAGCAGGTACAGAGCTGGAGTGGTTATTGTCAAGAATTGATGGCAGAGATCTCTGAGCTGTTCTTGGTTTGGTGTTGGTTGTTGTTTTTCTTTGTTTGAGACAAGGTCTCACACTGTATCTCTGGATGACCTGGAGCTCACTAAGTAGACCAGGCTGGCCACAAACTTCCAGAAGTCCAACTGCACCCACCTCTCTGGTGCTGGAATTAAAGAGTGTGCCACCCGCCCGGCTTTTTTAAAAGATTAATATGACAGCTGGCTTGATGGCACACGCCTTTAGTCCCAGCCCTCAGGAGGCAGAGTCAGGTGGATCTCTAGGAGATCCAGGGTAGCCTGGTCTACATCATGAGCTCCAGGTCAGCTGGGACTAGTGAGACCCTGAAAGAGAGGAAAGGAAAGAAAAGAAAAAGAGAAGAGGGGAAGGAAGGGGAGGGGGGAGGAGAGGGGGAGAGAGGAGGGGAGAAGAGGGGAGAGGGGGAGGGAGGAGAGGCTGGTTTGAATCCCAACACCCACAGGACGACTAACAACAGTCCATAACTCCAGTTCCAGATCTAACCCCCTTCTCTGGTCTCTGCAGGCACTCACGACATGGGTGCATTTACATACAGGCAATAAATAAATAAATAAATAAATAAATAAAATTAATGTTAAGAATATTACATTTTTGCCGCGTGTAGTGGCACACGCCTTTAATACCAACACTGGGGAAGCAGAGGTAGGTGGATGTCTTTGAGTTCAAGGCCAGCCTGGTCTACATAGTGAGTTCCCAGACAGCTGGAACTATAGGGAGATCCTGTCTCAAAAAGAGAAAAATTACATTTTAAATACTTAAAATATCTTCACCTCCAAAATCAATGACTTACATATTTTTCTAAAGATATCCTAATTTTAATTTTCCAGACTTTATTTCATTAAAAATAACCTACAACCTCACAAAAACAACCCCCATCCTACCTTAAATCTCCACCCACAGCCAAGATGGCGCCTAGCGCCTGCGCAGTACGAATAGCAACGGCCGATTCCTTTCCAGTATGTCAGCAAGCCCTTCTTCCGGCGTGAAAGACTGTACCATTCCCACACCGAAACTTTACGTTTGCCCCAGTTCACACAGACACTTTTCCAAGACGCTGTGTTCTCGTTTCACTTTTCGCAGTCTCCTTAGCTCTCACAGCTGTGGCTGTCTATGTCGTCGCGTCCCCGACGCGCCCCTGCCATCCGAATGGTCTGCGCCAACTTCCCCTCCCGCTCTAAGTGTCATGGCTACCTGGAGAGTCTAGTGGGAGCCTGCACCCGCGGTCGGGAAGGTCCAAAGCCCACACCTGGAGACCTAGCGAAGTAAAGTTGCGTCTCGGTCGCGGAAGCGACAGCGTCTCCAGTTCCCAGGCGATGGCGGCGTCCGGGAGCGGTATGGCACAAAAAACCTGGGAACTGGCCAACAACATGCAGGAAGCGCAAAGTATCGATGAAATCTACAAATACGACAAAAAACAGCAGCAAGAAATCCTGGCGGCAAAACCCTGGACTAAGGAGTGAGGAGGTCCCTGGCAAGGAGAAGGGGAGGGGTGGCATGAGTGTTAAAGACCCCAGAGGGTTGGCGTTGGGCGGGGGTTGAAGGTGGCTTTTCTTGAGAGGGGCGAGGATAGAACACACTCCCGATTTGGATCTGCCCTTATCCTGGTCTCTGGGGCCTGTTGTGATTCCTGTTGCAGAAACTTTCTTTAACCGACTTGCCTCCAGAGGGTGTAAGGCGGTGTCTTGGGGGTGGGGGTGGGGGTGGGGGTGGGGGGGTCACTTTCTCAACATCATTACTTTCATAAGTGCCACACACTGTGCCTTGAACCTGGTGTACACATCACTTTGTGGCAGCTCTCAGGTGATCCCAAGCCGAGGAGTCCAACCTTGTTTTTAGAAATCGACTCTGCAGGCCAGTGGTCTCAAAATAGCTTTTCATAGATTTTTTTTTTAGCAGATGTTTTAAATTGCCAGTAACTATTTTAGAGACTTGCCACCTTAAATATTAAGGTGGCACCGGCCTCTTAAATATTACTACACCAATTCACATAAACCAGAAATTAGAAAAATAGAGCTTAAGCCCCTTTGCTCTTTAGTAAAATGTACGTATTCCTGAGACTGATGACAAGTCAAAAATTCTTTAGAGCATATTTTACAGCGAGGGTCAAAACATTACAAAAGGCTGCTGTCTAAACTAACTGCCTCACAGCTTTTTTTGCAAAGGTAGCTTTTAACTGTCAGTAATTATTTTCACAGTATTTATTGAGGATTAATATTAGCTGGACACTGAGATAAGGATTTTCCTGTACTATATTTTTATTCTCTGCAAATAGAGAAGTAAGCAAACACATCCAGAAGCCGTCATAATCATACTGAAATCGTGAACTCTTTGAGAAGCAACAGACCCAAAATCAAGTCTCACAACTGTCACTTAGTTTAATGCCTATAGGAAACTGTCTTCATTTATCCTGAGAATGGCATAAACCCGGCTATTGGTGAGGTCATGAGAGTAGATGAGGTAATTTATAGAGTGCATCTGGATGAACATAGGCACAATGATGGTTGTCTTTTTCCTTTTCCCAGTAAAGGGAGGAGCCAAATGTTTAATGTATACCTTGACTCCCGAGACGAGACCTCTATATCTTTCAGCTTGTGGTTGAAATTTATCAAAAGCTGGGAATTAAACTTACTTGCTTTGTGTCAGGACTAAGCTAAACACTTTATGTACTTTGTTCCATCCTAACAACTATGAAGTATTTTATTTTCAGATAAGTAATCCAAAGGACGGACATTAAGTGGTCCTGCTGCCTCAGTTAAGGGATATCTGTGACAAGATTGAAACCCTAAGCGTGGCTATCATAGGCCACACTTGTAAAAATTAGGTCCCAGGGCTACAGGAATGACTCAGTGGATAACTGCTCTTGCCATGCAAACATGAAAACCCCTTGTAAAAAAGCTGGATAGCTTTAATGTCAACTTGACATGCCTGGATTGAGGGAGCTTCAGTTGGGGAATTGGCTCCATTGGACTGGCCTGTGGCCACGTCTGTGGAGGACTTTCTTGATTGTTGAGTGATATGGGAGGGCCCAGCCCATTGTGATTGGTGCCACCCCTGGGCAGGTTGTTGTGTACTATATAAGATAGCCAGTTGAGCATAGGCCAGGGGAGCAAGCCTGTAAGAAGCATTCTTCCATGGCCTGTGCTTCAGCTCCTGCCTACAGGTTCCTGCCCTGAGTTCTTACCTTGGACTTCCTCAGTGATGAACTGTGTGACCTGGGAGATATAAAACAAATAAACCCTTTCCTTCCCCAAGTTGGTATTGGTCAGAGTGTTTTGTCACAGTAATTGAAGAGAAACTAGAATAGCTTCGTATACCTGTAACCCCAGCACTGGAACCACAGAGGCAGGCAGATCCTGGAGGCTAACTGACTAGCCAGCCTAGTTAAAACAGTAAGCTTCTCCAGTTCACTGAAAGACTCTGCCTCAAGGGAATAAAACAGAAAACAATAGAGGAAGCCTCCCAACAGCCCCCTGCCTCCACATGTCACCCAGTGTCATGCTGATATGCATACACCACACTCAGAGACATGACACATAAGAAATAAGGATGATTTCGGTCAGAAGGTTAGGCCTCAGAGGGAATCAGAGATATGATTCCAGATTAGTGAAGAAGAAAAAAACTATTGAATTGATTGTGCTACTCCTCATTTGAATAGTATCTTTAAAATTTCAGACCCTTTGCCTAAGAGAGGCAATACTGTGACATTTGTTTTCAAGCACCTTGTAGAAATGACTTTTTCTTCCTACATTCTACACTTCCTTTCCATCCCTTAAATCCCTTCAGTAGTTCAAAAACTGTCTTTTGAAATTGTCCATCAAATAAGAACTTTAATCACACTGTTATTTTGTTTTGTAGTCACCATTACTTTAAGTACTGCAAAATCTCAGCATTGGCTCTACTGAAAATGGTAATGCATGCCAGATCTGGAGGCAACTTGGAAGTGATGGGTTTGATGCTTGGGAAGGTAGATGGTGAGACCATGATCATCATGGACAGCTTTGCTTTGCCTGTAGAAGGCACTGAGACCCGGGTAAATGCTCAGGCTGCTGCGTATGAGTACATGGCTGCCTACATCGAAAATGCCAAGCAGGTAAGAGTGTCGTTTCTTAAAGTTTAGTCGCTGTAAGGGTCTCAAGGTGACTTTTGAGTTTCTGAACTTAACACTATCTTCTTCCCATTAAGGGTTTTTTGTTTTGTTTTCTTTCGTTTTCCATTTTGGTCCTTGTGAGACACAGTCTCCCTGTAGCCACAGACTGGCCTAGATCTCACAGAGATCCACCTGCTTCTGCCTTCTGCCTCTCAATATAAAATCTAAAATTTAGCTGGGTTTAAAGGTGTGTGCCACCACAGCCCCCTAAATTTTTTCCCCCCCGAGACAGGGTCTCCCTGTATCCCCAGCTGTCCTAGAACTCACTCTGTAGACCAGGCTGGCCTTGAACTCACAAAGATCCGCCTGCCTCTGCCTCCCAAGTGCTAGGATTAAAGGCGTACGCCACCACGCCCGGCTAAATTTTATATTTTAGATTGCACAGTTTCTGTGTAAAGTGTATATTTAAAAGTCTGATGAGATTTATAACATAGATTTGGCACAAGTGGGATTCCCCCCCAAAAAAAATTTTTACGGTGTGTTTAGAATCAAAAGTTTAGGTGCTAGAGAGAACACAGTTGTAGAGTTCATGCTTAGCTTAACATTTGGGTACAGTATCCCCAGAAACCTCCCTCCCCCACTGCCCTCCAAAAAAGTTTAGGACTAAATTAAATATTCCTGAGTAAAAAGCCAGCTAAATAGATGGCACCCCTATTACTGGACCATATAAACCAACTTTTTTTTTTTTAGCTACCTATGTATTTACTGACATAGAGCATATACCAGAATTGTCAAATAAAACAACAAAGTGTAAAATGTAGTATGTGATGCATTATTTATGCAGATGCGTTTGTTAATCTACATGTATTAACAAGAATCTCTGTAAGAATATGGAAGCAACTGGTTATAGAGGTAAGATCTGGCCTGAGAAACCAGACAGGCGAGGGAAGAGCTAATGGGAAGGAGACTGAATAGCCTTGTTTGGATATCTTGATAGTTTTGCACACTGCGAATGCACCATCAGTCCAAAAGGTCTTTAACTTGAAAACATGTGACACTAAAATTTGATACCATTCTGCATGAAATGTAAAGGACATCATCTCTGAGATTAAACCAGACCTCAGGCCAGCTTTTTTTCTTTTATTTGTTAGGTTGGCCGCCTTGAAAATGCAATTGGCTGGTATCATAGCCACCCAGGTTATGGCTGCTGGCTTTCTGGGATCGATGTTAGTACACAGATGCTTAACCAGCAGTTTCAGGAACCCTTCGTAGCAGTGGTGGTAAGTTTGTGCATGCAAGCTGAGTGTGTGCTTGTTGTTTGGGGGGACGGGGGTGTTGTTGGGTGGGTTGGTTGGTTGTTAGTTTTTGAGGCAGGGTCTCACTGTGTATAGCTTGCTGACCTTAAACATGATATGTAGACTGGACTGATCTAGAAATCAAAGAGATCCACTTGCCTCTGCTTCCTAAGTCATGGGACTCAGGTGTATTCCCCCACACTGGCACCCAATTCTTTATTTTTTTTATCAGAGTTTTAGAGTGTGTGTGTGTGTGTGTGTGTGTGTGTCTGTGTGTGTCTGTGTGTCTGTGTCTGTGTCTATGTGTGTTTGTGGATGTGTGTTATGCACTTGTGGTAGTCCCTTCTCTCACCCAATTCTTTATTTTTTTATCAGTTTTAGATTTATTGTGTCTGTCTGTCTGTCTGTCTGTCTGTCTGTCAATATATGGTATGCACTTGTGGTAGTCTCTTCTCTTACCGTGTAGGTCCTATGGATGGAAATCGGGCTTGGTGACAAGTGCTTTTACCCACTGAGTCATCTTACTGGCTCTATTTGATTGTTTTTTGGTTTATGTTTTGTTTTGCTTTAGTGGTGCCTGAGGTCATACCTGGCCTTGAATTATAGTAGGTACTGGGAATAAGCTCTGCCACTAAGTTATATTATTCAGTCCTCAGTACTTTAGATTTTGTTTGGTCTTTTTGAGAGCCAGGAACTGTGGGATCCACATACCTCTGCCTCCCGAGTGCTAGGATTAAAGGCATGCGCCACCAATAAGCTAACAAAGGCACTTGCTGCCAAACCTGATCACCCAAATTCAATCCCCAGGACCCACATGGTGGAAGGAAATACTCAATTCCTGCAGGTTGTCTTCTGATCTCCGCACATGCATGCACACACACAGTAAACAAAATGTAATTTTTAAAAAGTTGTTTTAAAGAGACTAAGTTCTTTGTGAAGGTTTACAAAAGAAAGAATACTGAAAAATTTAAACAGCCTAGGTTTGAATGACTTCTACCTCTTAGAAATTAGTACTTTGCTCAAGTACCTTGACCTCCCTCCATCTCACACCCTATAAGAGGAGGGTAATTCATAGCACCTGTATCAGCTCAGCTCCTCTAGACATTCAGTCAATGTTGACTGAATTTTCTAAGAAGAAATTGCTGCAGCCATTGTTAAATCCAGAGAGGTTAGATGTCATCAAGGTTTCTGGGAAAGTAGAAAACTGTTCATCTACTGAAGAGCAAGAGGGAAATTTTCTGGATAGAGATGAGCAAAACCTTAAAAAAATTCTCTTGGTTTTGGTTTTTTTTTTGTTGTGGTGGTGGTTTGCTTTGTTTGTTTTAGAGACAGGGTCTTTCCATGTAGTTTAGCCTGGAATTTTAAACTTATGGCACCATCCACAGCTCAAATAATACTAAGTACTCTTTTGAAAAAAATATTTGTTATAAAAAAAAAGAAATATTTGTTATTTTTACTTTATGTGTATGAGGTAGGTGACCCATGTCATGCAGTGCCCTCGGAGGTCAAAAGAGGGACCCAGATCCCCTGGAGTTACAGATGGGTGTTAGCTGCCATGTGGATGCTGTGAACTGAACCCAAGTCCTCTGCAAGAGCACCCAGTCCTTTTGACCTATATTTCCAGCCCCAATAATAATATTCTTAGATGATTATAGCAGTAACTAAGTCTAATTTCTGTGAAGCATTTCTGTAGTTACTCATTTCATTGATTTATTATATGATTATTATGAATATTTTTCTTGTTTGCTTATTTGTTGTGTGTATGTAATGGTATATGTATATATGTAGTTTTAGGTTTGTAATGTTTGAATAAATGAAGGTATATGATTAATATTGATCAATATTAAGTATATATCTCTTGTAGATTGACCCAACAAGAACAATATCTGCAGGAAAAGTGAATCTTGGCGCCTTTAGAACATATCCAAAGGTAATTTTGTATGGGGAGAGTTTGGGAGACATAGCTAGGCTAGCCTTACACTTACTATGTAGTTAATAATGACCATTTTGTGTTTGATTTTTGAGATAAGGTCTTCTTGTAGCTCCAGCTGGCCTGGAACTGGCATATAGACTAGGCTGGCCTTGATTCTGGGACTAAAGGCATGTGCCACCAGGCCTGGCCTTTAATAATACCTTTAATTTCTGACTCTCCCACCTCTAACTCAGGAGTGCTGGGATTAAGGGTGTACACTCCCACACCCAGTTTTTGCAGTGCTAGAGATTGAACCTAGAGCTTTTGTGATTGCTAGGCAAGCACTGTTTGAACTAAGCTGAATTTCCAGTCTCTCAGAACTAACTTTTTGTTGAGCCAGGGTCTCCCTATGGCCCCAGCTGGCCTGGAACTCACTTTGTAAACCAGGCTGGCCTTGAATTCAAAGAGATCCACCTGCCTCTGCCTCTCAAGTGCTGGGATCAAAGGCATGCACCACCACACCTGGCTTTGATTTTTTTATGTCTTTATAATTTTATATATTTATATTGTATTTATTATTTTTTGTGTATGAGTATATTGTCCACATGTATATTGTACACTGCCTAAGGATGTCAGAAGAGGGCATTGGATCCCCTGGAACTACAGTTATGGATGGTCGTTACCAACCTTGTAGGTGCTGGGAACGGAACCTGTGTCCCCTCCAAGAGCAGCCAGTGTTCTTAACTACTGAATCATCTCTCCAGTCCCCATAACTTTATTTTTTAATCTGCATGTATGAGTGCAGGCACACATGAACAGTTGAGAGAACAACTTTGGGTGTCAGTGCTCTCTTCTGCCTTGTTTGAGACAGGATCTCTTACCATGGGCTGCTATATACCCCATGCTGCGTGCTGGGGATGCTCCTGTCTCATCTTACCAGCAGCACTGGGAGTACAAATTCGCAATACCAACCCAGCCCAGCTTTATGTGGGTTCTCGAGGGAGAGCTAAACTTAGGTACTAACATTTGCACAGCTACCATGTTTTTATTTTTTGACCCCTGTGCTGCCAATGCTAAGCAAGACTACCACTGAGTTGTATCCCAACCTATGCAGTATCTTTTTTAAAAATCTAGAACAATTTAAAAATATTTACAAAATTGCAGACTACTCAGTAGCAAAAGGTAACATTTATGTTATCTATTAATCTCACTAGAAAAACCAATCTTAGCCAGGTGTAGTAGTGTATACCTTTGGTCCCAGCACTTAAAAGGCAGAGGCAGGCAGATCTCTGTGAGTTCCAGGCCAGTTGAAACCAACTAACTTTCTTTCTTTCTTTCTTTTCTTTTTTCTTTTCTTTTCTTTTCTTTCTTTCAGAAAAGGAGGCAGGGAGGGAGGGAGGGAGGGAGGG
>VZQC01007595.1:1014310-1064242 GCA_009823505.1 Rhizomys pruinosus
CAGGAGGGAGAAGCAGGCAGCTCTCTGAGTTCAAGGCCAGTCTGGTCTACATATCGAGCTCCAGGCTAGCTGGGACTAAAGGGAGACCCCGTCTCAAAAAAAAAAAAAAAATTAACCTAGAAAATCAGTAGCCTTTCTTTACACCAACAACAAGCAACAGAAGAAAGGACTATAAGGAGACCTTCCCACTCAAATAGCCTCAAAAACAATAAAATACCTAAGAATAAACCTAATCAAAGACACCAAAGATCTCTAAAACAAAAAGGAATGAGATTGAAGAAGACATCAGAAGATGGAAAGACCTTCCATGCTCATGGATTAGAAAAATTAATATAGTAAAAATGTCTATTCTACCCAACCCAATGTACAGATTCAGTGCAAATCCAATTAAAATCCCCAAGAGTTTCTTCACAGACTTGGGGAAAAAAAAGTCCTTAAATTCATATGGAAAAACAAAAGACCCCAAATAGCCAAAGCAACCCTGAACAAAAAGAGCAATATAGGAGGGGTCACTACCAGACTTCAAAGTATATTACAGGGCTATAGTCACAAAAACAACCTGGTACTGGCACAAAAACAGACTTGTAGACCAATGGAACAAAATTGAAAATCCAAACTTGAGCACATACAGTTTCAGCCACCTCATATTTGACAAAGGGATCAAGAAGACTCAATGGAGGAAAGACAGCATCTTCAGCAAGTGGTGTTGGCAAAACTGGATCACACTTGTAGAAGAATAAAATGAAACCCATACCTCTCACCCCATACAAAAGTCAACTCCAGATGGACCAAAGGCCTCAACGTGAAACCCAAAACTCTGACAGAAGAAAATATTGGTAGCAACCTATAAGAAATAGGCGTAGGAAAAGACTTTTTAAATCAGACAGCAGCTGATTGTCAACCTTATTTTGGTTGACAATTGACACCTCATTAAACTCAAACACTTCTGTACAGCAAAAGAAACAATCAGTGAAATGAAGAGAAAACCCACAGAGTAGGAGAAAACCTTCACCAGTGATACATCTGACAGAGCACTAACTTCCAGAATATATAAACTACTCAAAAAAAAAAGAAGTAAGAAAACAAATGACCTATTCAAAAGATGGAGTAAAGAGCTGAACAAAGACTTCACCAGTGAGGAATTAATGTTGTCTTATCAACATATTAAAAATTGTCCAAAAATCATTAATAATTAAGGAAATTCAAATTAAAACCACTCTCAGATATCATCTCCAATAAGACTGGCTAGGATCTAGAAAACAAATGATAGCAAATGCTGGAGAGGTTGTGGGGAAAGGGACACACTCGTCCACTGCTGGTGGGAATGTAAACTGGTACAGCCACTATGGAAAGCAGTGTGGAGAACCCTTAAAAGACTCAAAATGAGCCTACCACCTGACCCTGTCATACCACTCCTGGGTACATACCCTCAAAACTCATCCTACTGCAAAGATACATGCACAGCCATGTTTATTGCAGCTCTCATCACAATAGCAAAGAGTTGGAACCAACCCAAGTGTCCCTCAACCAACGAGTGGGTATAGAAAATGTGGTGCATCTACACAATGGAGTTCTATGCAGTGGTAAAGAAAAATGACATCATGAACTTTACAGGTATATAGATGGAACTAGAAGATATTATGCTAACTGAGGTAACACAGTCCCAGTAAAACAAACGACTAATGATATCCCTCATTTGTGAATGCTAGCACTAAGTAAGGCAAACTCAGTAACATTAATGTTATATTTCTCTTTAAAAGCAACTGCTCTTAGAATGTGATTCCCTTAACGTGCTCTAGAATTAACCTACTACTTATTTTCAGACTTTATAATTTTGGTACAAGGGTAGAGGGTGTGTTTGCATA
The DNA here is from genome assembly GCA_009823505.1 of Rhizomys pruinosus. NCBI lineage: Eukaryota > Metazoa > Chordata > Mammalia > Rodentia > Spalacidae > Rhizomys > Rhizomys pruinosus. The sequence continues at coordinate 1,016,176 of VZQC01007595.1, forward strand.
TTTTAGAGTAATATAAAATTAAAAGGGAAAATGTGAATCCGAAATATGATTTGGAAATAGCAGTTTATTTTCAGATGACATGATTTTAGTACATGTGTGACATATATAAATGCATTTGTTGAAACAATATGGATTGGAGGGAACAACAACAACAAAAGAACTGGGACAGGAAACTGATTGAAGCAGTAGAATTCTTCCCCCCAAAAAAAAATAATCCTCTGCTTTGAAAAACTTCAAAGACTCAGAAGGGGATACAGGACATGTATGGCAGACTGCATGAACTTGGGAGGGGCAGGGGCCATGGAGGGGGAATTGAGTCTGGATTGAACTGAGAAGTGATGTGTGAAATGCACAGAACTTCAATAAAATATTTATATACACACACACATTGTTCAAGGCCGGGCATGGTGGCACATGCCTGTATTGCCAGCACTAGGGAAGCAGAGGCATATGCATCTCTGAGTTCAAGGCCAGCCTAGTATACATAGTAAGTTCCAGGACAGGTGGGGCTACAGGGAGACCCTGTCTCAAAAAGACAAAAAAAAAAAAAATTTTTTTTAAAGAAAAATAGTGTTCACTCCCATGTTTTACTCACTGCTTCCTTTCTGTCTTAGTTGAAAGGCTTTCACTTACTTCTGAAGTCTTCAACTTCTTTTTATTTCTCAGTGTTGTACTTTAATCAAGAGTCTTTTTGTTGTTGTTGTGCCCACGTGGCTTCATCTTTTGTACCACTAACTTAATGGTCTCATAGTCTCAGCTTTTCTTTCTTCCTCTCTGCTGGCTCCAGTGGCTTCCTCTGTAGTCTCCATGCCTCTAGTTTTTCTCTTATACTTGATTGTACTTCTACAGCCAGAGTCAAAACAAAAAACAACAACAAAAAAGACCCCTTTGGTGTATCACTGCTCTGCAAAGCACCTTCTATGAGCCCCAAGAACCTAAAGGATAACTTTGCCAGCTTTCATGTAAATGCTTTCCACTGTCAGAACCCGCTATAGCTTTCAGGTTTCCCTCACATAATTCTGTTCTTGCTCACTGTCCAGCCAAACTCTTAGATGTGCTCTCATACCACTGCACAGGTCATAGAGGTCACAGGACCCCCACCCCCACCCCATCTGTTTGAGACTGGGTCTCCCTGTAGCCCCAGCTGACCTAGAACTCTTGCTCTTGCTGTGTAGACTAGGCTGGCCTTGAACTCACAGAGATCCACCTGCCTCTGCCTCCTGACTCCTGGGATTAAAGGCTTGCACCACCATGCCCAGCTATCAGGACTACTTTTGTGGAGGTTGTTCTTTCCTACTTTTATGACTTTACTTGGATTCCAGGGATCCAATTCAGGTTGCCAGGATTGTGTGCCAAGTGCCTTTCCTCACTGAACTATCTCAACAGCGCACCATAGACTTTTATAAGCTACCTTGTGGCTTCTCAAGCAATTGAAGCTCCAAATGACCAGTTGAGTTCTACTCCTAAGCAGAATCATTATTGGAGCTGGAGAGTAGCCTCACCAGTTAAGAGTACTTGCTCCTCTTGCATAGAAACCTGGGATTCCCAGTACCCAATGACAGCGTGGAGCTCATGACCACCTGGAACTCCAGTTCCAATGGATCTGATGGCCTGCCTTCTGGCACATAGATGCAGGCAAAACACTCCTACACATAAAGACCATAAATATTTCTTTGTTTTTTCCATATTTTTGAGACAGGTCTCCCTGTGTCCCCAGGCTGTTCTTAAACTCACAGAATCCACCTGCCTCTGCCTCCTAAGTGCTGGGATCAAGGCATACACCACCATGCCCCACGGACCATAAATATTAAAAGAAAAAATATTTATTTTTAATATTTAGCTGGCGGGTGGTTCATTATATTTAACTTTTTCGGTCATAGGAATGGTAAATTCTTCAAAATGAACAAGTTTCTTGTGCTTCTTGATATCCATTGGTTTACAGAACCTACTAAGATAATTATTATTTTAAAAAATAATGCCAGACATGGTGGCGCATATCTATAATCTCAGCACTGGGGAGACAGAGGCAGGTGGATCTATTGTGTTTGAGGCCAGCCTAGTCTACATAATGAGTTCCAGACCAGCCAAAGATTCATAGTGAGACCCTGTCTTTACAAAAAAAAAAGTATGTTTTTCAGACATTTATCCAAATTTCCTTTGGCACTCCCTAATTATAAATTAAGCATTTTTGGAAGCAGTAGAAATTATTCTAGGCACCTCAGGACCCACTTTAAGGTATGCTTTTCCAAAAGCGGAAAAGCCTAACTAAAGAAAGGCAGGAAGGGGGAATCAACATATCATTTTCAGTGTTTTTATAAAGATTAACAAAATTGTAGCTGACTCTAGACAGGGAGATCATTTAACCTACATGTTATTAACTGGAATTTATGAACTCAACTTGAATTAATATATGTCATTTAGAAATTCTGATTATTGGGGCTGGAGAGATAGCCTAGCGGTTAAGAGTGCTGACTGCTCTTGCAGAGGACCAGGGTTCAATCCCCAGCACCCACATGGCAGCTGAGAACCGTCTGTAACTCCAATTCCAGGAAAACTCCAGTTCCAGGGGAATCCAACACCCTCTTCTGACCTCCATGGCATTGCACGACACTGGTGCACAAACTTACATGCAGACAGTACACTCATACACATACAAAAATAAATAAAATTTAAAAAAAAATTCTGATTGTTGCTATTTAGAAATTTCTGGGTATTGCAAAATGGAAAAAAAAAAAAAACATAAAACAAGGATGGTTAGTGGACAAAAGATTTGAAACCACATCACTGAAGAAAAAGGAAACTAGCCAGGCATGGTGGCACATGCCTTTAATCCTAGCACTTGGGAGGCAGAGGCAAGCAGATCTCTATGAGTTCAAGGCTAGCCTGGTCTACAGAGTGAATTCCAGGACAGCCAGAGCTACAGGGAGACCCCATCTCAAAAAGACCCCCCCAGAAAAAAAAAAGAAAAGAAAAAGGAAACTATATTTGCCTATTGACCTGCTGATCTACATAACTATCTGAATAAAAAATAAAACTTGCTTAAATGTAGCCAAGATAATTACGTGATATAACTACATGCTTTTTACTTGCCAAATTTATGCTTTTGTTTCATAGATACTATGCCTTAGAAGTCTCATATTTCAAATCTTCTTTGGATCGGAAACTCCTCGAGCTTTTGTGGAATAAGTACTGGGTGAATACATTGAGTTCCTCTAGCCTGCTTACTGTAAGTACCATTCTTGTGAGGCTCGAATTGAATTTACTTTGGGTTTTAGTTTTTAAGATAGTCTTACTCTGCAGCCCAAGCTGGTGGTCATGATCCTCCAATCTTAACCTCTTATTTTTTATGTTTTTTGTTGGGGGGGTTGGTCTTTTGAGACAGGGTCTCCGTAGCCCCAGCTTGCCTGGAACTCTCTGTGTAGACCAGGCTGACCTGCTTCTGCCTTCTGGGTCAAAGGTGTGTGTGCGCCACTTTTACATTTTTTTAATTATATTTATTTCTGTGTGCATGCAAAAAGAGCACCCATTTGAAGGTCAAAGGAAATTCATGGGAATTGGTTTTCTCCTTCTACCATATGGGTCCCAGTGATCAAACTCAGGTTGTTGGTTAGCAGTAAACACCATTACCCACTGAGCCATGTCACTGTTCCCTGGCCTCAGCCTCTTGATTGTATAGACCAAGAGCAATCTGAGCCTTCATATAAAGACAAGCAGTCTATCTTCTCGGCCATCTGGCTGCTTGACCTTGTATTCCAGCATGGTATATATGAGAACATTTAACTGGGAAGTGTTTAAATTACGAAGCAACAAACAAACCTGCTGAGACATCTCACTGGCCCCAAATTTTCAGATGTTTTGAGGCAAAATCTTGCCTTATACAGCCAAGACTAGCCTGGAACTCATTCTATAGCCAAGGCTGGCCTTGATAAAATTATAGTTCTCAAACCCATGAGATGGCTCAATGGGTTAAGACACTTGCCAAGAAGGCCGATGATCTGAGTTCGTTCCCCAGGACCCACATGGTAGAAGGAGAGAACCATCTCCTCAGAGTTGTCCTCTGACAAGTGTGCTGTGGTATACACACACACATGCACAATAAATAAGTGCAATTAAAACTTTTAAGTAATGCTAAAGAGGTGATTCCATGATTAAGACCTGACTACTCTTATAGAGTACCTGAGTTCAGTTCGAAGTACCCTTATGGCAGCTAAAAACCAGTAATTCCAGTTCCAGGGGACCTGGTACCCTTGGACTCTACAGGCAATGTATGCACATAGTTCACTTACATAAATGCAGGCAAAACATTCATACACATAAAATAAAAATTAGAGAAATATTTTTAAGCTTCTTTAAGTAAAAAATCACTATTCTCTTTTCTCTGCCCATCATAATTCTCTTACATCTACTTCCCATGTACTGGGACATGTCTATAGACATGTACCACTACACATGGCTATGTATTGGGATTATAGACATGTTCTACCACCATGGCTTGCTTGTGTATTTTAGACTATTAGTAAAAAAATACAAAAGTCTTTTAAAAGTTTTTTTTTTCATTTAAAAAGTATTTTTAAAAGCATTACAGTTAGCCAGGCATGGTGATACACACTTGCAATCTTGACTACATAGTATGTTATAGGCCACCCTGGGCCACATGAGACACTGTCTCTCAAAAAAATAAAAATATTACACTTAAGGCTGGGAATATCATTCAATGGTAGAACATGCTTGCCTAGCATGTATAAGGCCCTAGGTTCAATCTCTAGCACCACACATGATATTTTGTTTGTGTGTGTTTTTGCATATCACAGTTAAATGTATACATATAACTTGAATTCTTTCTTTGTAAAATATATAATATGAAAGAAAAACAGTAAGCATAATAGACCTCAAATGTAGGTATGAATGTGAGCATACAACAATACTCTAATAAGAACAATCACAAAATTAGCTAAAAATTATGAAGCCTTTGCTACATGCCATGAACAGTCCTAAGAGCTTTATATAGGTTCATTTTCATAATGGCTTTAAGATAAAAATTATTGCCACCCAGAGAGCTAGGAAGCACGCTCCAGGCTTCCCAGCTAATGTGCGGCAAGATCAGAACCTTCCCTCATGTATGTGTCCCTCAGAGCCTTCCGTAGTAACAGTACTAGATTTAAGCAAAGAAAGAAGTTCCAAACTTAATCTTGAAATTATTTCTTAAAAATCTGCAAAGTAGGGGCTGGAGAGATGGCCTAGCCGTTAAGAGCGCCGACCGCTCTTACAGAGGACCCAGGTTCGATCCCCAGCACCCACATGGCGGCTGAGAACCGTCTGAAACTCCAATTCCAGGAGAACCCCAGTTCCAGGGGAATCCGAGACCCTTTTCTGACCTCTGAGGCATTGCACGACACGGATGCACAAACCTACATGCAGGCAGTACATTCATACACATACAGAAATAAAAAAATTTTTTTAAATTTTAAAAAAAATCTGCAAAGTAGGGCTGGAGAGATGGCTCACTGGTTAAGAGCACTGACTGTTCTTGCAGAGGACCCGGGTTCAATTCCCAGTACCCACATGGTGGCTAAGAACCATCCTTAAGCCCGGTGTGGTGGCGCACGCCTTTAGTCCCAGCACTCAGGAGGCAGAGGCAAGCAGATCTCTGTGAGTTCAAGACCATCCTGGTCTACAGAGTGAGTGCCAGGCCAGCTGGGGCTACAGGGAGACCCTGTTTCAAGAAGACAAAAAAAAAAAATCTGCAAAGTAATTGATGGATTTTAGAAGCAGATTTTCCAGCTGTAATCAACTTCTTCACTGTTTATTCCATTTATAGTTGAATTCTTTGTAAGTAAAAATGTTCTAGGTAGAAGAAAATTAATTTATGTTAAAAATATAGGGTTTGCTGGGCATGGTGGCGCACGCCTGTCATCCTAGCACTTGGGAGGCAGAGGCACTCGGATCTCTGTGAGTTCGAGGCCAGCCTGGTCTACAGAGTGAGCTCCAGGACAGCCAGAGCTACAGGGAGCTTTTTGAGACAGCTACCCTGTCTCAAAAAGACCAAAAAAATAAAAAATAAATAAATAAATAATAAAAATACAGGGTTTTAGACAGAGCTAGTCGTACACACTGTAATCCCAGCTACTAAGGACTAAAGTTCATGAGGCCAATGTGGGGTTATAACTGAATGATAGAGTACTTGCATAATTAGTACATGATCCCTGAGGGCAAACTTAGCCCTGGAGAAAAACAAAAGAGAGAATTTTTTGTAACAGCATCCTTGTACCATACAATGACCCAATACCATTTTCTCCACAGAATGCAGACTATACCACCGGTCAGGTATTTGATTTGTCTGAAAAGTTAGAGCAATCTGAAGCCCAACTGGGACGGGGGAGTTTCATGTTGGGTTTAGAAACACATGACCGGAAGTCAGAAGACAAGCTCGCCAAAGCTACTAGAGACAGGTAAGAGCAGATCCCTGGACTCCCAAGTCCCTTATGGTTCAGTGTGATTCCGTTTAAGATGATGCCTGAATTTTGTCTGCTTAGACCTTTAAAATTGTTGACATATGAATTTAAATTGACACTTTGAAATTTTAGTAGACACTAGGTAAAATATTAAAGGTTTAAATCAAAGATCTTAAAATATTACAGAAAATGCCTACTCCCTTTTCAACACAGTATAAAAGGAAAGGTTTTCGGGGCTGGAGAGATGGCCTAGCGGTTAAGAGCACCAACTGCTCTTGCAGAGGACCCGGGTTCGATCCCCAGCACCCACATGGCGGCTGAGAACCGTCTGTAGCTCCAATTCCAGGAGAACTCCAGTTCCAGGGGAATCTGACACCCTCTTCTGACCTCCGAGGCATTGCACGACATGGGTACACAAACCTACGTGCAGACAGTACATTCATACACATAAATAAAAAACATAAATAAAAAAATTTAAAAGAAAAGGAAAGGTTTTCATTCACTCACTGGGTTTTTTTAATAAGAAAAAAAAGCTTTTAAACCATGCCTTAGCATTTCCTATCTTAATCATTTTCTAAAGGATTAAATTAAGATTTCTTAAACCTGCCAAATTTTGATTTTTCATAAACTTTTCCATTCTAAGGTATTATAGAAAAGATTCAAACTTTTCTTTTGAAATGTTCTTTTTGCAGTAATTTAGTATCCCATAACAATGCATAGACTATACAGGGTTGTAAAGACTATCCAAGTAACATTTACTTCAACAAAACTTTGAGTTTTAGGGGCTACAGAGATGGCTCACCAGTTAAGAACCCTGGCTGCTCTTGCAGAGGACCTGGGTTTGGCAGCTAACAATCATCTATAACTCCAGTTCCAAGGGATCCGATGCCCTCTTCTGACCAATGGGCATTGCACAACATGGATGTACTTACATATATAACAAGCAATACACTCATAAAATAAAAATAATAAACGTATTTTTTAAGTTTGAGTTTTAATGTGATAAAGGCAGAAAGGAAGAGAGAACATTTTTATGTTTCTATAAACTGATTCATTGGTATCCATTTTGAGGCTATTCTGTAGGAAAAAGAAGGGAAGGGAATGGAGTTTACTTTGGGAGCAGAAGTCAAGTAAATCTTATTCTTATTCCCAAATATATATCTTATTCTTACACTGAGGTATAGTTCAGTGGTAGAGCACTTGCCTAGCATGCACAACCCCAAGGATTCCATCCCCAGCCCCACAAAGCTTAACAAGAAACACCTCATTCTTCATGGGCAAAAACAAGTTAGATTTTTCTTTGGAGGTAGGTGTCATATTATTTGATTGGCTTTCTTTATGTTTATAGTTTGTACTTTTTTTAATTTTATTTACTCTTGTATATGTATGAATGTACTGTCTGCATGTAGGTTTGTGCACCCGTGTCGTGCAATGCCTCGGAAGTCAGAAGAGGACGTCAGATTCCCCTGGAACTGGAATTAAAGACGGTTCCCATGTGGGTGCTGAGGATCAAACCCGGGTCCTCTTCAAGAGCAGTTGGCACTCTTAACCGCTAGGCCATCTCTCCAGCCCCTATAATTTGTAATTTTATTTACATTTTATTTTCAGTGCTGGGGATGGAACCCAGGGCTTACATCTGCTTAGCCACACTCAGTTACATCCCCAGCCAAGTTATTATGAAGTGAAAGTTTACTTACAGGATTCTTCAGTTATAAGAAAAGTAGAAAGAGCCGGGTGTGGTGGCGCATGCCTTTAATCCTAGCACTCGGGAGGCAGAGGCAGGCGGATCTTTGTGAGTTCAAGGCCAGCCTGGTCTACAGAGCGAGTTCCAGGACAGCTGGGGCTACAGGGAGACCCTCTCTCCAAAAGACAAAAAAAAGAAAAGTAGAAAGAACAAAGGTAGTAACAAAAGTAAAAGAATTTCTTTCTTTTTTTTTTTTTTTTTTATTTTTATTTTTGATGTGTCTGAATGATTGTCTGCCATGCAGGTTGTGCACCCGTGTCGTTGCAATGCCGCGGAGGTCAAAGAGGGTTCCGGATTCCCCTGGAACTGGGAGTTCTCTGGATTGGGGTAGTTACAGACGGTTCTTAGCCGCCATGTAGTGCGCTGGGGATCGAACCGGGTCCTCTGTAAGAGCGTCGGTGCTCTTAACGCTAGGCTATTTCTGCAGGGCATAGTGGCACACACCTTTAATCCTAGCAAAGGCAGGCAGATCTCTGTGAGTTCAAGGCCAGCCGAGTCTATATAGCAAGTTCCAGGCCAGCTAGGGCTATTCAGGGAGACCCTGCCTTAAACAGACCAAAAAAAAAAAAAAATTATTTCTGGAGTAACTTTATGAGAATTACATCTCCTCTGAATACTGATCGGGTTCAGTGTTTTACTTTTTTTTTTATCACTTATGAAATCTAAGTCCTTCACCCACTAAACTTGTCGCTACAATTATTTCAAGAAAAAGAAACAGAATTCTTTTTTTTTTTTTTCCTTTTTTTTGGTATTTTTGAGGCAGGGTTTCCCTTTTAGTATCAGCTGTCCTGGAGCTCACTCCATAGACCAGGCTGGCCTTGAATGCACAGAGATCCACCTACCTCTACCTCCCGAGTGCTGGAATTAAAGGTGTGTGCCACCACGCCTGGCTTTTTTATTTTTTTTAATTTATTGTGTATGAGTATAATGCCTGTATGTATGTAAGTGCACCCATTGTCATGCAATGTCCACAGAGGCCAGAAGAGGGAGTCAGATCCCCAGGAACTGGAGGTGGTTAGCCACCATGTGGCTACTGGAATTTGAATCTGGGCCTTCTGCAAGAACAGCCAGTGCTCTTAATCACTAAGCCATCCCTCCTGCCACTAATTTTTTATAAGTGTTTTTGCCTGCATGTATATAAGTGCACCCATTTTGTGCAGTGCTGGTGGAGACCAGAAGAGGGTGTTTAAGGTCCCTTGGAACTGGAGTTACAGATAGTCGTTGGCTGCCCTGTGGGTGCTGGAAACCAAACCCATGTTCTCTGCAGGAGCAGCCAGTGCTCTTAACCACTGAGCCATCTCTCCACCCCTAAAGAAACAAAATTTTTAAAAACTTTTAATTATTCCAAGGAATAACAGATTTTTTGTTTATATTTATCGTGTGTGTGTGTGTGTGTGTGTGTGTGTGTCCAAGTTGAGGTCAAAGGTCAGAGGACAACTTTGGGGAGTCTGTTCTCTCCTTCCATCATGTGGAGTCAGAGTATAGAACTCAGGTTTGCAGCACTTTTATCCTACTGAGCCATCCTTCCAGCTCCAGGATATCAGATTTTAATGGAATGAGTATATAACATAGATTGACATATAATAATATTGATATATAATACACAATTTTAGTTGCCTTCTAAAACAACCTTTCTCAAACCGTTAGAAGCAAAGCAAAATTAACTTATGAATTATATAAAATATGACACTGTCATTCTTTTATGAAGGTTGTAGGAAGTAATGCTCAACAGAAAAAGCAGAAGGTAAAAAATCACAAGGGGAAAATTGTTGTGATTTGAGGAATGTGAATAAAACTGAAAATCATAATTGAAAGTTCAAGGATGGACAAAGGGGAAACATGCATGTTTGAAGCAGCTTTCAGTTTGTGACATTATATGTTTCTTCTTTCCAGCTGTAAAACCACCATAGAAGCCATCCATGGATTGATGTCTCAGGTTATTAAGGATAAACTGTTTAACCAGATTAACGTCGCTTAAATTACCACTGAGTACTTTTACCTGAAAGCTGGTAACCAGTTACCAAAAATCTTGATTAGAAGAATAAGGTGCTCTGAAGTGTCTTGGATATTAACATGCTTTAATAAAATTCTGTGACGTGAAAGTGTCCTCTTATTGTTTTGTGGGTAGGGTTGTATTATGAGAGAAAAATGTTTATTAGACTATTTCAATTTTTTGAGGAGTCTTTCCTATCAAAATTAATCAAACAATTTCAGTATTTCATCATACAATGATCAGAAACACTTCAATTTTGTTCGTACATTCTTTTGACAATCTATTAATAGAATATGACTTGCTGGGTGTGGTGGCACACGCCTTTAAGCCCAGCACTTGGGAGGCAGAGGCAGGTGGATCTCTTTGAGTTCAAGGCCAGCCTGGTCTACATAGTTTCAGGCCAGCTGGGGCTAAAGGGAGACCCTGTCTCAAAATAATAATAATAATAAAATATAACTTAATTTTTTAATTTTCTTTTGCTTTGAATCCGGGTCTTACTACACAGCCCTAGCTGGCCTCGGACTGACTATGTAGCCCAGTTTGGTCCTGAACTCACAGCAATCCTCCTTAGCCTCCCAAGTGCTAGGACTATAGGCACATCCCACCACTCTTGGATGAACATTTTTATGTCCCTATTAAACATTAGCCAAGTTCGAACATTTTACTTTCCTAAAAAAAAACAATTTAGAGACAATCCAGTACATGGTATCTAGCCATTCAGATATGTGCCAAGCAGCAGTGTTACTTTCTGGAGATAGGTTTGGAACTAAGACATGCCACAGAAAGATTAAAACTAAGCTGACAAGAACTTAAGTATGCTGCTTTGAAGAGAGTGAAATGCGAGGAGGAGCTCTTGGAAGAATGCTTACTGCAGAGGGTTAGTAAGGTAGACGCCCTGAAGATCACTTGAAAGCATGTCCAGCCAGAAGAGTGAGTGCAGAAGTGCTAAGTAAGATGTTGTAGGTAGAAGAACACATCAGTGAGCAGAAGAGTAGCAGAAAGCAGGGAACTGAGTTTCAGCTATGGACTCCAGATTATCAGTAGCATGTGGGAAGTAACAAGAGATGACTTCAGAAGTGGGACAAAGGTAGATCCTACAAGGCCCTTGGAGTTGCTCCTAACACCCTTCTTTAAACAGCAGAAATGTACTGCATTGTTTTGCAAAGAGTAGTCTGTAAGGATGGCGGTAAAGGCTGGATGAGAATAGACAAGGGAACTGGAGGGTAAGGAATGAGTGAAAGCATGAAGGTTTTGTGGGGGCAAGAGGATGAGATCACAGGCACGGAAGAGTAAGAAAGAGAAAGAACAACTCTAAAAATGAAAGTTTAAACATGACTAAAAGGCCCAGCAAGAGCAAGATGGCTCAGAAGTAGCAGCGCTTGCCATGCAAGACTGGATTCTGACAGGAGAACGAGTTGAAGTGGCCGTGACTCAAAAGGAAAATACCACAAGGTTCCTTTGGTATAACATCTAGGTATATACACATATGTATGGGACATGAAAACAACTATTTGGAAAGGAGAGAAGCAGGAGGGTTTAGGGAGATGGAAGGAGTGAGGGGTGAACACGCTCACTATATTATACACTTGACATCCATCACTGTATAGTGACTGTATACTGATAAGAAAATTTTTCCTTTCAAGACCTAAGTACAGTTATTAATGTTTAACTGGACATTGGTAACCTAGTCAATTAAGATATCTATAAGACAGAAAATAACTATGCTTATAACAGATTTATCAAAAAGAGAAAATTTTCTTGTCCTAAGTTCACTGGACTTGCTTTAAGAAGTAGCAGCATAGCAATAACTATACCTTGGTTAGCAATGAAAAGAAAACAAAAATAACTTGCTTAAATAAAAAGATGTTTGGTTCACAAACTTCAGAGCCCAGAATTTTATTTGGCTTTGAGATTTCCTATTGGGGTTCTCAGTTCTGCCCTCCAGATGTTACCCCAAACCTCAAGCTAAACCCCCTTCTCCCCACTGGCTGCATACCTCACCACTTTAAGGGGGAAAAGTCATTCATCAGAGTCAAAATAAACTGCTGACCTCACTCTGATTGGCCTAACCCAGGTCATGAGGCCCAGGCCAGGAATTGTTTACAACTGTGTAAGACTAGTTGTGGCCTCCCCTAAACCTGGAAGGAGTCAGTAACACTGCATGGTTGTACACAATGAACGCCACGGGCGGTAACCAAGTGTCTCCTCCACCAGCCTGGTTTTGAAGCTACTTATCTTTAAGGTCTTTTTGGTTTTGGTTGGTTGGGGAAGGGTGTTGCTGTGTAGCATCTTGGTCTCAAACTCCTGCATCAGCCTCCAGAGTTCTGGGATTCAGGCAGTTACCATCTGTTCATATCAGAGGGATGTTTTTCTTATCTGTAATTTTTAATGTGTTCTGTGAACATGTTTCTTATATAAATACTCCAGTTTATAATGGTTTTTATTAGGGTTCAATTTACAGTCATTGGTCATAAACCCAGCCATGAAATGGGAGATTTGCTGTTTCCTGCAAAGTATTGTCTTACAACTGGAGCAATTCGGGAGCTGAAAAGGCCATTTTTCCTGCATGAAGTCTGGGTTTTGTTCAGTTTCACATTTTTCAGAAATAATTTCTCTAACTCTTTTGTGATGATACACAGGAAATGTCAATCTTCACACAAAAATTTAATCCCCACGTCCAAGTAATAAAAGGATCTGGAGAAGGACTTGAAGCCAGGCAGGAGCAGAGATGGAAGAGAAATCCCGGGATAGGAAGTAGGGATTGCAGCCAGAGACGGAGGCCAGAAGAGCTCAGTATCGAGGCTGTTCCAGACTGTCCAGCTTGTTTTAATAGCTCACAGTCCAACTTCCAAACCAACTGCATGAACACACACAAGTGTCTACATGTATGCATGTTATACCATTTTTATGATATACTGTCCAGTTATTCAGTAGCACACCACACAAGTTGTTATTTTAAAATCAACAGTACCACCAGGAACAAAAGAGCCAGTAAGAGAAAAGAAACTGTTCGTGCTCCATTGTTTCTGAAATGGAAGCTCTGAGACCAAATGCCACTTGCTCCTTGTGAGAGATCAAGTCTGAACATTGTTGGCACATATTAGCATGACTACCTAGCATTCGGGACATTGAAAAATCACTGCATTGCACAATAGAATAACAAACTGGCCAATAGAACAGCCACTTAAAAATAAACAGTCTAAGTAACTTTACATGAATCAGAGAAACTGTTTAGAATTTGGAGTGCTGCATGTAACTGAGGCTCAGAGTTTCCAGAACCATTCTGTGAGTGATGAGGTGCAGATGCATAAGTCAGGCATGCAGAGAGGAGAGGAGAGTTCATTTACATTACTAAGTCTGCACTGTATCCACATGTAGCTGTAACTAAACTTAACCCAGGCTGTTAGGTTTGCAAGGTTTTTTTTTTTTTTTCTGTATTTCTGGAATGGTTTCCTTATAATCTAAGGTTTATATTGGTGAGCAATGTAGTTGTTTGTTTTGGTTTTGAAGACATGAAAAATAACTACACAGAATAATGGATCATTTTTTTGCTTATCCTTAGGATATAAGTAACATAGAGTCAGGTTATGGTGAAGTAACTCAACCTCTGTTTAATAATTGGTATGTCTATGCCATCGTGTTTGCAAAATAATAAGAAACTGGAAATCTGCTTGTGTGTTCTCTCATTTTGGCCCATTTTTAATATAAGTTACAACAGCAAATAAATGTACCTTCTTACAAGCCAAAAATACTAGTTGAAGGACTTCAAGTAACTTCTGAGTGAATCAATCTGGAAGTTTCTAGAATTTTTTAACCTTTATCCAAATATTAGTGGCAAAAAAATACCATTCATCTTTGTATACCAAGATATAGTCTTATTTTAGAAAATGAATATGAAATTTAAGCTGTTATGAGACAGGCATATTTCAACTTTTGATCTCAGAAAGCAGATTATTTTTAAAAAGAATCAGGAACTCTTGTCATTTTAGGTCAAATTTGGGAGGAAATGGCTAAAATCACAGCCTGATAACTAACACCAATGATTAATTGCTTTTTCAACATGGATATCTTGGTGCCAAGAACTTTGGAACAATTGCCTAACAAATTGGAGAGTCCCTGATGTCAGTACTTGTATTTTCTTTGGATTACACTAAGCAATTATGCTAAACTTTCTAATGACTGAGTAAAATGGTATTGTGCCTTGAGGCACATTTTGATGAACTACAGTTGTACTTTTCAAAAACATAAAACACATATGCATGAAGAAATGTATTGTATAGAACATAGTTGCATTTGACCTTTCTGTTGGATTTTGTAAGATTATAAATACCTATCATGAAACTCTGAATATGTTTGCCATTAATAAGTAGATCTTCTATTTGCCAACTGTCATAAGCTCAATTCCAAATTTTTATTCATTTTTTGTTCCTGTAACTTCTTCATATCTCCTGTTCATATTCACTTGTTTATCATTTGTATTGTTGCTAATTGTCTCTTTTTTAACATATTTATATGTTGATCTTTCGGTTTTTTGACTTTAACTTCTATGTAATCCATCTGTCATTTCTTTCATGATTTTTTTTTAGCATAATTGAGGCAGTTAGGTTTCTAGATTTATAGTAACACAGAATTGACTTGACTCTATGTATGAGGACAATCTAGTATAACCACAACAATCTGAAATGTTCTGTGGATTCGGGAATGTTAATTTTATATGCAAATAACCTCAGAATCACACTGAGCACCACTTTTTTTTTTGGTCTTTTTTTAAATTTTTATTTATTCTTGAAAAATTTTTTATTTATTTATTTTTATGTGTATGAATGTACTGTCTGCATGTAGGTTTTTGCACCCGTGTCGTGCAATGCCGCGGAGGTCAGAAGAGGGTGTCGGATTCCCCTGGAACTGGAGTTCTCCTGGAATTGGAGTTACAGACGGTTTTCAGCCGCCATGTGGGTGCTGGGAATCGAACCCGGATCCTCTGCAAGAGCAGTCGGCGCTCTTAACCGCTAGGCCATCTCTCCAGCCCTGTTTTTGAATGTGTATGAATGTACTGTCTGCATGCAGGTCTGTGCACCCGTGTCGTGCAATGCCGCGGAGGTCAGAAAAGGGTCTAGGTTTCCCCTGGAACTGGAGTTCTCCTGGAATCGGAGTTACGGACGGTTCTCAGCCGCCATGTCGGTGCTGGGGATCGAACCCTGGTCCTCTGCAAGAGCAGTCGGTGCTCTTAACCACTAGGCCATCTCTCCAGCCCTTTTTTTTTGAACACCACTTTTTACAAATACTTTTTGTGTGTATGAGTGTATTGGCTACATGTATGTAAGTGCACTCATGCCATGCAAATGCCCTCAGAGGTCAGAGAGGGCATAAGATCCCCTGGAATGGGAGTTACGGATGATTGTTAGCTGCCACGTGGGTACTGGGAATTGAACCCAGGTCAGTACTCTTAACCAATCAACCATCTCTAGTTGAATACACTTTTTTTTTATTTTATTTATTTTTATATGTGTATGAATGTACTGTCTGCGTGTAGGTTTGTGCACCCGTGTCCTGCAATGCTGCGGAGGTCAGAAGAGGGTGTCAGAACTCCCGTGGAACTGGAGTTAAAGACGGTGTGTGCTGGGGATCGAACCCAGGTCCTCTGCAAGAGCAGTTGGTGCTCTTAACACTAGGCCATCTCTCCAGCCCCCCCTGAATACACTTTAAAAAATTTTTTTATGTTATGTGTAAGAGTGTGCCTGCATGTATGGTATGTGCATCACATGCATGGCTGGTGCCCGTGAAACCCAGAAGAGGGTGTCTGATATCCTGTAACTGGAGTTATAGGTGTTTATTAGTCACCATGTGGGTGCTAGGAACTGAACTCAAGTCTTCTGCAAGAGCAAGCCAGTGCTCCTAATTGCTGATCCATCTCTTCAATCCTGCTGAACACACTTTTTAGTGGAGATTGCTTTCAGGCTAACTAATCTTAACATTTAGGGTAAACCAGCTATGGTGCCACATGCCTATAATCCCAACACAGAGGAGATGGAGGCAGGAGGATCAAGAGTTCCAGGCCAGCCTTGACTACATAGTGAACTAGAGCCTGTCACAAAACAAAAGGCTAAATATGTGGCTCTGTTGGTAAATTATTTGACTGAGTATATACAGAGTCCTGGGTACCCTCCCCAGTACCACATCAACTGGGTGTGCTGGAACATGCCTGTAATCCCCCCAGGAGAACCACATGTTGAAGGTTACAAATTCTTAGCTAATGGGAAGTTTGAGGCCAGCCTGAGCCACATGAAATCCTTAAAAGAACACCACAACACTTAAAACTAAGAAAGTAAGAACTATTGAAATGGCAACTCTGCTGGGCATGGTGGAACATGCCTTTAATACCAGCACTTGGGAGGCAGAGGCAGGTGGATGTCTGAGTCCAAAGCCAGCCTGGTCTACAGAGTGAGCTCCAGGCCAGCTAGGACTAAAGGGAGACCCTGTCTCAAAAAAACAAAACAAAAAAAATTAAAATTAAATAATACTAAAATGAAATGGAAACTCATCAACACTGTGATCACTTCTAGTTGTCAGAAAAATCTAAAACTAACATGTGCTTTGCCTCTTTCACTAAAGAGAAAAAGATAAAAGCTATATTGAATATGAGAATTTGGAACACAAGTTAAAATAATGTTTTTTCATTCTCAGGGATGTCTTCAGATTGCTAAGGACATCATCAGTAACCATTTTACAACATGAAATAACACTGCAAGCCAGGCATGGTGGAACACACCTTTAATCCCAGCACTCAGGATGCTGAGGCAGGTTGATCTTTGTGAGTTCAAGGCCAGGCTGGTGTACAGAGCGAGCTCCAGTTCAGCTGGGACTAAAGGGAGACCCTGTCTCAAAAAAAAAAAAAAAAACCACTACAAAAGATATTCTATCATGATTCTGAATTTTTACTTATAAGAAAGTAACACTTGCAGGGTATGGTGGTACACGCCTTGAATCCTAGCCCTCCAGAGGCAGAGACAAGTAGATCTCTGTGAGTTCAAGGCCAGCCTTGTCTACATAGAGAGTTCCAGGCCAGCTGGGGCTACAGGAAGACCCTATCTCTTACACCTAAGCCCAGCTATTCAGAAAGGTGAGGTGAGAAGACCAGAAGTTCAAGGCTAGCCTGAGCAACTTTTCAAAGTTTGTCTCAAGATAAAAAAAAAACATAAATAAATGGATCTGGATGGATCTGGTTCCTGTTTTCTTCTCGTTCTGTTCTTCCCTCCCCACCGCCCTCCACCCACATTGCCTTCTACATCTTCACTAAGTTTGCCAATTCTTTCCCCTCCTCAAAACCCTCTCATTGGCTACTTTGTAGGCCTGAAATATTCCTCAAGCGCACTGTGACAGGCTTGGCCACTCATTTCTCAATAATTTCTCAGTTATCTGTCTCCCCCTCATCATCATCATTAATTCTGTGGTTAACGTACAAAGAAATGGGCTTCATTGTAGTATGTTCACATCCATGTAACATGCTTTGTTTTGCCCTTTCTACCCTCCCCTGTCCTCCCTCTCCTCGTCCTGATTTCCCTCCTTTCAACTCCCTCAAGGAAGGGCCATTAAGTAAGTATCCACTCACCTCCCCTCCCTCCCCACTGCTCCATTCCAGTAACACACTCACCCTGTTGGTTTCCTTCGCAGACTTTACCAAACCCTGAAATCACCTTGGCCACTGGCTTATTAGCTTGTTCACTGTATCCCTTAATGGAAAGTACCTCCATTGAGCAAGCAATTTGACCCAACTCAATCTTCTGTCTTTGTCCCTTTGAACAATACTCACACAGAAGCACTTTCTTTTTGTTTTGGTATTTTCGAGACATGAAGTCCCAGCTGGCCTGGAGCTCATTCTGTAGACCAGGCTGGCCTTGAACTCACAGAGATCTGCCTGCCTCTGCCTCCTGAGTGCTGGGATTAAAGGCAGTGTGCCACCACGCCCAGCTAGAAGCACTTTCTAAATACTTGTTTACTGAAGAAACAAATTCATCAGACATTTCAAATTGACTTTATTTTTTTTTTATTTGTTATTTTTTTATGTGTATGAATGTACTGTCTGCATGTAGGTTGATGCACTCACGTTGTGCAATGCTGTGGAAGTCAGAAGAGGGTGTCAGATTCCCCTGGAACTGGAGTTAAAGATGGTTCTTAGCTGCCAGGTGGGTCCTGGGAATCGAACCAGAGTCTTCTGCAAGGGCAGTCGGTGCTCTTAACCACTGACCCATCTCTCCAGCCCCTCGAATTGACTTTAAAGGAATATCAAAAGTATAATGTGTTTTAGGATAAAAAATAAATGTATTTATTCCTTCTCCCAAAACATTATAAGAGTGAAAAGGCTTAAAATGTTTATTTTTCAATGAAAGATCACTACTATATATGCATAAAGATTACACACTAATAAAAACAGTGATTTTCAAAAATGAGCTTGGCAGAAAATAACTCTTTTCAAACAAGCTAACCAAAAACAGAAATGCACAATTAAATAGAAATACATATACATAGTTTCACTTACCTAAATGAATTATTTTGAAAGAGATGAGGATAGAGTATTTTATATTGCTGAGTTTCATGCTTATCATCCATCACCAACTAATTAAACTTTTGTTGAATTTATTACCCCGATGAACAAAGCTTTGGGTTTCTACTGGAAGACAGAAGTTTCTCTATCTCTGAAGCAAAAGGACTTTTTGTTTTTAGTTTCTAAAACACAAGCAAAAAAAAACTGTCCCTGAAATTTAACCTAAAGTGGGTTTTTTTTTCTTAATTTGTTTTTTGAGAGCAGCACCTGCTGTCTGGAACCTGCTATGCACACCAAGCTGGCCTCAAGACCGAGACAGACCTGCCTACCTCTGTCTCCTGAGTGCTGGGATTACAAAAATGTGGGGGGTTTTGTTTTGTTTTTTGTCTTTTTGAGACAGAGTCTCCCTTTAGCCCTAGCTGGCCTGGAACTCACCATGTACAACAGGCTGGCCTTGAATTCACAGAAATCCACCTGCCTCTGCCTCCTGAGTGCTGGGATTAAAGGCATGCACCATCACACCTGGCCAAGTTTTTATTTTTTAAAAAACATTTTCTGAAATAATAAGCTTTTAAGTCTTTCCTGTAAAACTCAAATCATTATAAGCTCGAATGAGCAGAACTTAAAAAACAGCACTTGATAAAGTCATTTCTGAGGTAAAGTGGAGTTTTGGGGGGGCTGGATATGGGTTAGTAGAGTGTGAGTGGGGTGGAGGGTGCTGTCAGGCTCTGTCCACTTGCTGTGGTAGGATGGACTGGACAAACAGAAACTGGAGGAAGCACATCACATTCATGCAGGTAAGAAGAGACTAAAGGAAGCACATCACATTCACTCAGGTAAGAAGGGTTCAGTTTGTGAGAGGCTGACGTTTCAACATCTCCAAGACATCCATACCCAGGGGGGTTGAATGTCCTATGTATTCTTCAGGCTCTTTCACAAGACTACACTCAAATCTTGCCCAGGGATGAGGTCCATCTCAGTGTTTGTCTGGGAAAGGGTTAAGTTTATAACTCAAACGGGGATTGTTGCCATTTAGTTTCTCATTAGACCAAATAAATTTGTCACTAGATTTTGGCTAGAGGCTGCCCTCAGATCTTTGTCATTTGAGTTTTTCTAAATTATAGCTTGCTTTATCAAAGAGTGCAGCCCACGAATGCTATAGAGAATCTGCTAGCAAGACAGAAGTCACAATCTTATGTAACCTAATCACAACATCCCATAAGTTTTCCCTTATTCTGTTGGTTAGAGTAGGTCCTGCCCCATTCAAGGGAAGAGAACCATTCAAGGGCATGGCTAGCTAGACGTGTGGCATCTTTCCAAGTCTGCCTACCAGATCACTAATAAGTACCAGCTTTGAAAATTAAGGGGCTGGAGAGATGGTTCAACAGTTAAGATCACTGACTGCTCTTGCAGAGGTTTGATTCCCAGGACCCACATGGTAGCTAACAACTGTTGGTAACTCTAGTTCCAGGGAATCCAGTGTCCTCTTCTGACCCCTGTGGGCATTGCACCACACTGGTGCACCTACCCACAATGTAAGCATTATACTCATACACATAAAATTAAAAAATAGCCAGGCATGGTGGTCACACCTTTAATCCCAGCACTCTAGAGGCAGAGGCAGGTGGATTTCCGTGAGTTCAAGGCCAGCCTGGTCTACAGAGTGAGTTCCAGAACAGCCAGAGCTACATACAGGGACATCCTGTCTCAAAAAGACCAAAAAAAAAAAAAAAAAGCCGGGGAAGGTGGTCATGCCTTTAATCCCAGCACTGGGGAGGCAGAGGCAGGCAGATCCCTGTGAGTTCAAGGCCAGCCTGATCTACACAGTGAGCTCCAGGCCAGCTGGGACTAAAGGGAGACCCTGCCTCAAAAACACCAATAAATAAATAAATAAATAAATAAATAAATAAATAAATAAATAAAATAAGACAAAAGCAGGCAGTTAATTTTTCTATATGAAATTATGTGATGATGTACATTTCTGGATCTTTTACTTTCTTGTTTTCTCAGTGAAAGGTAACTTAATCATCAATGTTTGCTCAGTGCTTCCCACAGTTCTGTTCAGTATGAACTTAGGAAATGTTGACTAAGATAGATTGATCAGCATTTGAAAGATAAAACATGTTTCTGCCTAAGGTTACTTAGAAACTGTAATTGGAGCTTTTTAAATGTGGATTTTAGCATCATGCTTCCAAAAGTGCCTTTTTAAATGATTCTCAAGAAAATATATATATACATATATATACATATATATATATATGTATATATATATCAAATGTAAATTCCCCCAGCATCTGTCAAAGTGTAAAATTTGGAGTATTTTGTGCTAAACCTACAAATGTGATACTGAAGATGAGTATTTCCCATAGCCTGACAAATTTCTACTATACCGGAAGATACACAGATTGTTTAATACTATCCCACCAGGCAGGAATTATATTTCACATCTCAGTGAGTGAATGATTTCTCTCAAGTGTATGTAATTGCATTAAAAACATTAATTAGTGGGGCTAGAAAGATGATTCAGTGAGTCAAATGCCTACAGCACATTCATGAGGGCCTGAGTTCACATCCCCAGCACCCACATACAACCAGCCATTGTAGTAGTGCACATCTGTAACCCCAGACACAAGGGGATTCCTCACTGACCAGCCAGCCCAGCCTAGCTAATAAGCTGCATGTTCAGTGAGAACCTATCTCAAAAAATAGGCATAAAGGGCTGCAGGGATGACTCAGTGGTTAAGAGCACTCTTTGTTCTTCCACATGGGCAGCTCCCAGCACCTACATCAGGCAGCTCACAACCACCTATACCTCCAGCTCTAGGGGATCAGATATCCTTTCTTCTGGCCTCCACAGGCACCATGTAAATGGCATACACCACATATATAAATAAAATATAAATAAATCTTAAAAAAATAAAATAAATCTTTTAAAAATAAGGTGTAGAGCAACTAAGCAAAATCCCCTACATTGACCTCTGGCCTCCACACACATAAGCCTGCACGTGCAACTGCACATCCACACACACGCACATACACATGTACACATGCATACACAAATTAGTAATTCAGCCATTTAAATTTTTATTTTTTTATGTTATGTGCATGAATGTTTTGCCTGCATACATGTGTTTACCCCATGCATGCAATGCCTGTGGAGGCCAGAAAAGGGTGTCACATTCCCTGGAACTAGAATTACAGAGGTTGCTGGTTGTCATGTGGGTGCTGGAAATGAAACCCACGTCCTCCATGAGAGCAGACAGTGCTCTTAACTGCTGAGCCATCTCTCCAGCCCATAATTCAACCATTTTAAACAGAATTAATCACAAAGTGATTTTCAACTCCATGAAGAACAGGATACAAAATCAACTTTTAAAATTTAATTTTTTTTTTACAATTTTTTTGTTTAATGAATTTTTTTTAATTTTATTTTTGTATGTGTATGAATGTACTGTCTGCATGCAGGTCTGTGCACCCGGGTCATGCAATGATGCAGAGGTCAGAAGAGGGTCTCAGATTCCCCTGGAACTGGAGTTCTCCTGGAATTGGAGTTACAGATGGTTCTCAGCCACCATGTGGGTGCTGGTGATCGAACCTGGGTCCTCTGCAAGAGCAGTTGGTGCTCTTAACAACTAGGCTATCTCTCCAGCTCTACAATTTTTTTGTAATTGATTGTAAAAAACATAAAACACTAAGTCTACCTGTGTAGAAGTTCATTGAGATGTATAGAGTTTGAGACTGGAAGCATGATTTAAAGGCAATGTTAATTTAGCTGCATGTTTATAATTTGTGAGTTAATTACAATAAAATTACTTTTACAAAAATAGTTTTTTTAAAAAAAACCAATGACAAGAAAAAGGGAAAATCACAGTTATAATATTGTCACTAAGAAATAACCATTTATCCAGGTATGGTGACGTACACATTTAATCCCAGCAGTAGGGAGGCAGAGGCAGTGTAAGATGGAGGCTAGCACGGGTCAACATAACAATTTTCAGGCCAGCCAGGGCTACAGGGAGACCCTGTCTCAAAAAAAAAGAAAAAAAAAAGAACGAACCAGGACTAAAACTTTGATACATATCCTTTTAGACATTTAAAAATGTATATATGGGGCTGGAGAGATGGCCTAGAGGTTAAGAGTGCTGACTGCTCTTGCAGAGGACCCGGGTTCGATTCCCAGCACCCACATGGCAGTTAAGAACCGTCTTTAACTCCAGTTCCAGGGGAATCCATCACCCTCTTCTGACCTCCGCAGCATTGCACAACACGGGTGCACGAACCTACATGCAGACATGTGTATATTCATACACATTAAAAAAAAAAAAGCTGTTGTTACCAAACGAATGACCTGTAAAACACAAGAGAGGCATCTGATTTGTGCCCTACTGTTTCAACTACATTATTTCAGTTATTCTTTTACTTCTTATCCACATACGGCCTTTTTTTTTATGTGTAGGAATGTACTGTCTGCATGTAGGTTTGTGCACCCGTGTCCTGCAAAGCCGCGGAGATCAGAAGAGGGTGTCGGATTCCCCTGGAACTGGAGTTCTCCTGGAATTGGAGTGGGTGCTGGGGATCGAACTTGGGTCCTCTGCAAGAGCAGTCAGTGCTCTTAACCTCTAGGCCATCTCTCCAGCCCCCACGTATGGCTTTTTATCCTGTTAGGTATCCCTTATACATGAACTCTTTCTTCAATCTGTAACTGAATTGTCAGGTTTTAAATACTGAATCACTTTTTCTTTGCAGAACAAAACTCACCTCTGATAAATCTCTCTCTCTGCTTTTCACTGGCTTCTCTCCCTCTTCCACATGAACTAGTTGCCTTAGCTCTTGACCCACTATTTTTCTCTCCTTTTTCCTCACCACCACTGGTTTCAACAACTAGTTTTATGCTGGGGCGTCTCATCTAATACCAGGGCCGAAACCAAACTGTGGTGGTTTGAATGAGTGTCCCCCATAGGCTGTAAATATTCAGACATTTGTCTCCAGTTGGTGGCACTGTTTTGGGAGGTCTTAGAAGGTGTGGCCGTGCTAGAGGAAGTACGTTATTGGGAGCAGACTTAGTGATTTTAACAAGCCTTGTGGTCTACAGTTGCTCTCTCTCTCTGCTTCCTGTGCTCTTTGTGAGATGTGACCCTCGGTGTGCTGCTCCAGTCTCCAGCCGCCATGCCTCCCGCCACAATGGACTCTAATTCCCTGGAACCATCAATCGTAAGCTCAAATAAACTCTTCCTTTTATAAGTTCCTTGGTCATGGTGTTTTATCACAGCAACAGAAAAGTGACTAATACACAAACTTTCCCAGTTCCTCTCTCATTCCTGTCCCCTGTCCTCTTCTTCAGTATGTATGCCTTTGTCTCAACACCTGGAAATGATCTTTAACTCCTCCTTTCCCTTAATCCAAACAAGTCACTTTCTATAAAACAATTAGACTATTGCCACCAAGCCTGATGACTTGAGTTTTGATTCCCCAGAACCCACAGGGTGGAAGGAAAGAAGTGTCTCCTCTGATCTTTGAATGCACACACTTGCACACAATAAATTTTTTCCATTTTGTCTTCAACCCAATGGGCCAAGATTACCTAAGCAAATGGATTTTAGCACTACCTTCACCCCACACCCTTTCATAGGCTGCTCTTGCTGTAATGGTCAGGAGATACAATAGAAGGAAAACTGGACTTGAAGTCAGGAGCCCCAGGGTAAGTTCCCTGTCTGCTACCCTTAGATGGCCTGGAGCATGTTTCTTTCATCTTTATGTAGAATCGACAAACACTTCATCTGCAAAATGACAGCTGAACTGCCCCCCTGTGGGCTCCAAGCTTCCTGCAATGTTAACACTGCTTTTCTCAAGAAATAGCAATGGCAACCTAACCCCGCAGCCAGGGCCATAGCGGTTACTGGCCATGTCCCAGTGTGTACCATTTCTTAAATTTTTTTTTATTAATTTTATTTATTTCTGTATGTGTATGAATGTACTGTCTGCATGCAAGTCTGTGCACCCATGTTGTGCAATGCCGCAGAGGTCAGAAGAGGGTGTCGGATTCCCCTGGAACTGGAGTTCTCCTGGAATTGGAGTTTCAGACGGTTCTCGGCCACCATGTGGGTGCTGGGGATCGAACCCGGGTCCTCTGTAAGAGTGGTCGGCGCTCTTAACCACTAGGCCATCTCTCCAGCCCCAGTGTGTACCATTTCTTAATCCAGTCTGTTTACTCCCCTGTACTGCTCATGAATCCCACTGTAAATACCTGATCCTTATGCTATTATTCTTTCTTCTTTTCATTTATATATTATTCATTTGACAAAATTTATCTAGAGGAAGACCGATATACAAGGCACTTTCCTACATGCAGGGAATGGCAAGGTAAAAGAAGGCTTGTCCTCTATTTATTTATTTATTTATTTATTTATTTATTTATTTATTTATTTATTTTGAGACAGGGGTCTCCCTATAGCCCCAGCTGGCCTGGAACTCACTCTGTAGACCAGGCTGGCCTTCAACTCAGAGAGATCCACCTGCCTCTCCCTCCCAAGTGCTAGGATTAAAGCCCGCTTAATCCTTTTTTTTTTTCCCCCTCTTAATCCTTAAAGAGCAGTTCTGCCGGGTGTGGAGGCGCTCGCCTTTAATCCTAGCTAGCACTTGGGATGCAGAGGCAGGCGGATCTCTCTGAGTTCAAGGCCAGCCTGGTCTGCAGAGTGAGGACAGAGTTCCAGGACAGCTGGGGCTACAGGGAGACCCTGTCTTGAAAAAGACCAAAAAAAAAACCAAAAAACAGAGCAGTTCTTAGCTGCCATGTGGGTGCTGGGAATCGAACCTGGTCCTCTGCAAGAGAAATCGGCGCTCTTAACCACTGAGCTATCTCTCCAGCCCCTCAATTATTATTTTTTTTTTTTTACAGGGTCTCCCTGTCTGGCCTGGAACTCATCTGAAGTGTTAAGCTGAAGAACATCATACCAGTTGTTGGCAGAAACAGAAAGGAGCATCACTAATAAGATTGGGTGCTCGGCGGCTTCAGAAAGGATAAATTTATCCAAGCTGAAATAAAGGGGGAAATTGTGAAAGAGGAAGGGGTGTGCTGTGAGTAGCAAGCAGTGATGTCATGATGAATAATGGCCTGAATGTCAGCCTGTTGAGGTTTTATCGGAGAAAGGGTGCGCTTTTGGTCATCCCTTTGGATCTATTACTGGGACAGGTGTTGTTATTGGACACTGAATGGTCAAAGCCAACAGTAAGAACGGCGGCCTGCCAGGTCCTGTTCTGCCCACTGTTTGGTCCAGTCCAAGCTAATTGACATCGCCTAGGGGGCCGCCAGTGGCGGATCAACCCTTCTCACCGTGCGTCACAAGGAGCCGGGCTAGCAGGGCGGGCACCTCGGGAGACTTCCGGGCAGTTCGGGCATCTGGTCGCCAGGCAACCGGCGGCGCAGGAGAAGAGCCTGGCGCCGACAGTGACCAAACCAGTTACAGACCAACTCGACCAGCAAGCGGTGAGACGCCCCTGGGAACGGACTAACCCAGTTTTACAAAGCAGGTCGCTGGGCCCAGTCGCTGGAGGGCTAGAATTCCGGGAAGGCAATCCGGAAGGCAGCAGCTGGGGCTAGCCCGAGGCAGGGTGGGCAGGTGGCAGCTGGGCTTTTGAAAGTTGGAGGGCCGAAGCCACTGGGCTCAGGAGCTCACCAGAGGAAATGTAGGGAAAACCAAATTCTGGAACCTGTCCATCTTATCTGGCCTGTGGAAGCCTGGTGGTGAATGCCTGGGGCGTAGGTAGATGGAGTCAACCCAGGAGCAGCTCTGAGCGCTTCCCCTGGCCTCTGGAGAGATAGATCCCGAGAAGCGAGCAGCAAGGACACAGACACCTCGTGGGGAAATTACGGAAAATAGTTTCTTAAACATTAGGAGACACTTTTTCAGAGAAAACCAAGGACATCCCGCGTCTTGACATAATTATTTTTACTATAATTTTTTTTGTCTTTTTTTTAGAGACAGGGTCTCCCTTTAGTCCCAGCTGGCCTGGAGCTCTCTATGTAGACCCGGCTGGCCTTTAACTCACAGAGATCCGCCTGCCTCTGCCTTCTAAGTGCTAGCATCAAAGGCATGCACCACCAAGCCTGGCTATACTATAATGTTTTAAAATGTGTACGTGCTTTTAATCCCAGCACTTGGGAGGGTGCATCTCTGAGTTCAAGGCCAGTCTGGTCTACTTACCTAGTGAGTTCCAGGAAAGCTAGGACTACAGGGAGACCCTATGTCAAAAAGAAAAAAAAAAAAGTATACAAATTAATATGCCCAAGTGCAGTTTAAGCTGCTGGGGGCTTGTCATTTCTCCAAAAAAATGAAACTATAATACTAGTAAAGTTTAAGCTATGCTGTGTTTGATAAAATAAGTGGTGGTGTTTTGACCAAATGGTCCTCATGAATTACCATGGAGTTTTTTTAATTATCCTCTCCTCCATATTCAAGCCCTTGGCAATTTTTCCCATAGCTTATTGATTATCTTCACTGGCCTTCTCTGGGTTTAAAAATATTTCATTTGTGGGGAGGCAGAGGCAAGCGGATCTTTGTGAGTTCAAGGCCAGCCTGGTCTACAGAGTGAGTTCCAGGACAGCTGGGGCTACAGGGACACCCTGTCTCAAAAAGACCCCCCCCAAAAAAATTTCATTTGTGGCATGTACCTTTAATCTCAGCACTCTGGAGGTAGAGGCATGTAGATCTCTGTGAGATGGAGTCCAGCCTGGTGTACACAGAAAGTTCCAGGCCAGCTGGGCCTACAGGGAAATACTGTCACAAACAAGCAAGCAAACAAACAAATTCATTTAAGTTTGCTTCTTTTATTTCTCTTCTTTTCTAAACAGTCTCATGTAGACCAGGCTGTCCCAGAGCTCATTTTCTTTTGCTGCTGAGGCTGACCTTGAACTCCTAATCTTCCTTCTACCTCCCAAGTTCTGGGATTATAAGTATATGCCATCAACTTAACTTAGCTGCCTCTTTCCTTTCCTAACTGAATTAACTAGCACTGACTGCTAGACACAGAATTCATTTTCGATGAAGGAATTAAGAATACATCACCCTTGCCAGGCCTGGTAGCGCATGCCTTTAATCCTAGCATTTGGGAGGCAGAGGCAGGCGGATCTTTGTGAGTTCAAGGCCAGCCTGGTCTACAGAGCGAATTCCAGGACAGCTGGGGCTACAGGGAGACCCTGTCTCAAAACAGACCAAAAAAAAAAAAAAGAATACATCACCCTAAAATATGCTGCTCTGACACACTGGGTTTAAGTCAAAGACACTTGCAAAACAGCAGTTGCAGGATCACTGAGTTTTATTTTTGTTTTTTCCCATGTGAAAGTTCTTCCCTATACAAGAAAGAAAAGTGTCATTCTTATAAAGGACAGGAGACTAAGAGCTCAGGAAATGTGTACAAGGAAAAAATCACATTTTTATACTAACCTTTATCTTCTCTGTCAGTCAACCACAGTATTCCAGCCCCCCCCCTTTTTCTTTCACATTTTCACAATCCATTAGTCTTTTCTGATCCAGTATATAAGTGTTGAACTCTCTTTCAGTCTTCCTCATAAAAACTGACAAATCATTTAAAAAACTCAGTGCAGGGGCTGGAGAGATGGCCTAGCAGTTAAGAGCACCAACTGCTCTTGCAGAGGACCCGGGTTCAATCCCCAGCACCCACATGGCGGCTGAGAACCGTCTGAAACTCCAATTCCAGAAGAACTCCAGTTCCAGGGGAATTCGACACCCTCTTCTGACCTCCGCGGCATTGCATGCCACAGGTGCACAAAAATACATGCAGACAGTACACTCATACACATACAGAAATAAAAAAATAAACTCAGTGCAATTCCTAACAAAAATCCTAAAAGAGTTTTTCACTTAATGTGACAAATCGATGTTAAAATTTATATTAAAGGGTTAATGGGGCCTGAAGACATGGCTCAGCAGTTAAGAGAGCTGACTGCTCTTGCAGAGGTCCTGGGTTCGATTCCCAGCACCCACATGGCGGCTAAGAACCGTCTTTAACTCCAGTTCCAGGGGAATCCGATGCTCTCTTCTGACCTCTGCAGCATTGCACAACACGGGTGCACCAACCTACATGCAGACAGTACACACATACACATAAAAAAATAATAAATTAAAGAAATAATAATAAGTTAAAAAAAAGAGTTAATGACCAAGAATACCCAAAGTAAGGAAATGTTATTAATACGAACAGTGCTGATCTGAGGACAGACATGTAAATGAAGAGAAAAGAACTTTGCATACAGTATTGGGATATAACTAGTTCTCCAGGGGGAAAAAAATACATTAGAACTTATTTCACTTCCTGTATGTTAAGTAATTCTAGATGAAGAAAAAAAATGTGTCTAACAAACCTTAAACAAATTTAAAAGAAAATATGAAATCATTGCTTTAAAATTAGGATAAGGAAAGAATTAGTAAATCACAAAATCCAAAGAAACCAAAAAGAAAAGGATAATTCTAGCGACATTAGAAAAAAGCTACTAGTTTTTAGGGGACTTTTTAAAAA
The DNA here is from genome assembly GCA_009823505.1 of Rhizomys pruinosus. Lineage (NCBI taxonomy): Eukaryota > Metazoa > Chordata > Mammalia > Rodentia > Spalacidae > Rhizomys > Rhizomys pruinosus. The sequence goes on from VZQC01007595.1 coordinate 1,045,440, forward strand.
CAAGTGAATCAGAGCCTGGCTCGGTGGTGCATAACTTTAATCTCAGCCCTCAGGAGGCAGAGGCAGGTGGATCTTGGTGGGTTCAAGGCCAGCCTGGCCTACATAGTGAGTTCCAGAACACCTTGGGGCTATACAAAAGTAGCAAAGACAAGGCAGTGTCTGGAAAAAGATATCTATAGCACATAAGATAAGTGAACAGAAAAATTATTCTGATATGAGTGTGCCTGTGTTCTAAAATTTGCCTATCAGAACACAACCCAGTAGGAAAAATGGTTGAAAGAGATGGCAATTAGAAGAACTCCACAAGGCCTACAAACAGGAAAATACTTCAAATCTCTCCAATAGAGAGTGGTGAATTAAAATAGAAGATATTATTATTTTACATCTGTCAACTTGGCAAGAAGTCGAAATTGCTAATATCAAGTGTTACAGAGCTATAGTTGTTGAGCTACGGGGAAGTGTGTCAAAACCCCTCTGTTCAATGATTTGGAAATATATAGTAACATTAAAATGTGCAACCTGGAAGTGGCCACTCCTACGTTAAACCTGTGCTAAAGATCACATAGACAAGAACCATCAAAGCAGTATTGTAAAAGCAAAACACAGAAGTCCCAAAGATCAGTAATCAGGAAAGTGAAAATATTATAGAACACTGCAAATGTTCTGGAGCTCTGTACATCAAACCAGATGATTCTCAAAAACAAAAGATTAAGCAGAAACAAAAAGCTAATGGTAGAAAACTGACACTTGATGACATGTAAAATTGTGAAAAACAATATTATACTTTTAGGTATATGTACATCTGTAATAAAAATATGAACATGTTATTAGAGATGTCCAAATCTGAGAGAATGGACAGGGAGAAAAGCAGAGCTTCAATTTTTTATGTATTTATATTTGGTACTCAGGTGAATCCAGGGCATTGTGTATACTAGGTACCCATTTACTACTGAGCTACCTCACACACACACACACACACACACACACACACACACACACGTTTATGAGTTGGGTGGGAAGAGTAGTTTGGTTTGGTTGGTCTGGTTTTTTGGCTCAGGATCTTATGTAACCCCCACTGGCCTCAAATTCAGATGCAGCCGAGATGGGTCTTCCTGCTTCCGCCTCCCGAATGCTGGGTCTGTAAACGTGTGCCATCGAGCCAAGTTCAAATCTGTTTTTAATATTTTATATTTTAAGCTTATGTATAAGCTGTGGCATTATATCTTTCTTTATGCTTTCATCATGAAATGTTTTATGAAATATTTTAAAGGCAAGATTAAGAGAACTTATTTTTACCCAATTGGAAATTTTTGTTCAGATTATTATGTCATATTTGAAATTCATCTGGGAAATAAACTTCAAATTTTGTTACAGAGTAATAGCCGGGCATGTGGCCCATGGCTTTAATCCTAACACTCAGGAGGCAGAGGCAGGTGGATCTTTGTGAGTTCAAGGCCAGCCTGGTCTACATAGTGAATTCCAGGACAGCTGGGGCTACAGGGAGACCCTGTCTCAAAAAGCCAAAAAAAAAAAAAAGGGTAATCACAAATATAAACAAATTTCAAAAATCTATGAAGATTTGGTAATTTCATTTTGAAGATTCTGAAGACTCTAAAGTTCAGCCCATATCTTCAGACATTTTCTTGTGGGCAATTTATATTGCCTGGGTAGTAATATACTATGTGTGAGGACACATATCTGTCAAATTCATTTTTCCTTCTAAGCATTGAACTCACATCCAGAAGGCAATATAAATCAAGATGTTTGCTTGGTAAAATTCCAGATACACTGAAATTATAAATAATGCAGTTTTATACTGCACTTTTGGTCACTTTTTATAAGTAAAAAAAAATGAAATACAATTGGAGAGACAAGGATATTTTTTCATTTAAGCAGCTATATTTCTGTAAGGTGATACGAAACACAAGTTACCTTAAGCCTATGAGCAGCATTGGAAACTATAAAAGTAATATTTCTATTTAATATGTGCCCCCGTTTTTAATTTTTTTTATTTTATTTTTTTTGTATGTGTATAAATGTACTGTCTGCATGTAGGTCTGTACCCAGTCGTGGCATGCCGCGGAGGGCAGAAGAGGGTCTCAGATTCCCCGCTGGAACTGGAGTTCTCTCCCTGGAAGTGGAGTTACAGACAGTTCTCAGCCAGCACATTGGTGCTGGGGATCGAACCTGGGTCCCCTCTGCAAGAGCAGTCGGCGCTCTCAACCATTAGGCTATCTCTCCAGCCCCAACATGGCTCCCTTTTAATAGACCTGGTATCTTTCAAGGTAGAACACTACACTGAAAATAACTTTATCTGTGAACAAAACAGTAATAGAATAATGATAGTAGTAACAAATATTTATTGACTGATGCCAGGCACAGAACCCCCAAGGACATTTCCAAACTTCTACTTTCTTAACAAGATGTTGTCATCTACAAAGTTCACACTCAAGAACCACACAACTGAATTAATATTTTAAGTAAGTTTACCATTTAGTGTTGGTTTATATTCATCACTGTCATGGAACCCCCGGGCCACAGGTAAACATTCCTAGGCTGTGCATCCCCACCCTAGGCTGAACATGCCTTCACGAGTATCCACAGTATCCCTTGGAAGTAGGTACCATTATCCTTATAGTTATTTTGAGATATATTGACCTGTCTGGCTCAGGAACTGTCTCTTGCTTCAGAACTACCCTAAGTAGCTTGGACTTCAGGTTGTACCACTGCTAACAGTCCCTTATTTTGTGTTTTAAGATTTTAAGGCATGCATTGTTATTTAATTTTCATATATAAATGTAATGTACTTTTACTCATGGAATATTTTCATGTGTAATAATGTATTTTGAACATATNAGGCAAAGGTTCAATTCCCAGCACTCACATTGGGAGGCTAAGAACTGACTTTTTAACATCAGCTTTCCAGGGGAATCCATCTTTCTTTTCTGACCTCTGCAGGCAATTGCACAACATGGGTGTACACAACTACATGCAGGACAGTACACTCATACACATAAAAAAACTAAATAAAAAAATGATTGGAATTTAAAAAAATAAATAAAATGATATATTAAAGTTAAAGGTATTTTTAAAAGACTGTGAAGAGGTAGATAAGTAATACTCAAAATATCCCAGCCATCATTAGGGTCACTGTTTGGGAATATAAAGTCTCCAAGTTATTCTCATTTCAGTGCCAGTATTATTATTATTATTGTTATTTTATTATATTATCTTGTTTTTTTTAGTTTATGTATATGAGTGTATTGCCTGCGGGTATGTAAGTGCACCCATGTCTTGCAGTGCTTGCAGAGGACAGAAGACAGAAGACGGGTTTGGAGCCCCTGGAACTGGAGTTGCTGACAGTTGTTCAAGGTGTGTAAGTGTTAGGATTCAAACCCCGTCGTCTGCAAGAGCAGCAAGTTCTTTTTTTAATATTTTTAATTTTTTTTTATTTTATTTATGTGTATAATGCCTGTCTGCATGTCAGTTTGTTGTGTCACCGTGTCGTGCAATGGCCCGGAGGTCAGAAGAGGGCGGTCGGATTCCCCTGGAACTGGAGCTCTCCTGGAATTGGAGTTACGGGACGTTCTCAGCCGCCATGTGGGTGCTGGGAATCAAACCCGGGTCCTCTGTAAGAAGGCAGTCGGCGCTCTCAACCACTAGCCAATCTCTCCAGCCCAAGAGCAGCAAGTTCTTTTAACTGCTGAGCCATCTCTCCAGTACCCTCATGTTTTAGTATTTTAGCCAGTTCTTTTGTCTTCACCAAGATCATGTACTGATCGATCTGTGGCCAATCAAAAGCTTTACATGGAGGCTTTCTGGAGAAAGTAGTCTGTATAGCGTGTGATAAAGTAGAGAGCTCGGGGCAACAAAAGAGAAACATGAGGTTTGTGCAACTGACTTCCCGGGGAGAAGGATGCTTGGGAAACCAGAAATGATGCCGAAGCTGCATGTGATGCCATCTGCACTCCTAGCTCTTGGGAGGCTGAGGCAAAGTACTGAGTTTGAAGCCAGCCTGCTTACTCAGTTTTATGGGGGAGGGGGAGGTGTGTCTCATACCCCAGGATGGCCTCAGATGTGCTATGTAGGTAAGCATGACTGGAATCCCCTGTCTCTACCCTCCCAGGTGGGTGATAGAGAGGCACGTTTCACCATGCCAGTTTTACCAAGTCTTGGTTATATAGTGCAACCTTATTTCAATCTCCATGCTCCCTTTCCCCAAAATAGAAATAAAAAATAGGAGCTTGTTAACCGCTCTGCAAACAATCACCTTTTTTCCTTATATGATACTAGGAATAGGCCTGTACATGCTAGGCAAATACTGTCTACTATTTGAGCTACATCCCAAGTTCGTGTCACAACTAAGGTATATCCTTTTTTTATATTTTTTATTGTATTGAATGTACTCTCTTCATTGTAGGTCTGTGCACCCTGTGTTGCAATGCCGCGGAGGTCAGAAAGAGGGTGTTTTGGATTCCCTGGAACTGGAGTTAAAGAGGTTTCTCAGCCGCCATGTGGGTGCTGAGGATCGAACCCGGGGCATTGCAAGAGTGATTTTGGCACTCTTAACCCTAAGCCACTTTCTCCAGCCCAGGTATATCACTACTACTGTTGAACTTTTGAATTAAATTATTGGTACTTCACATACTATTCTTAATTTTTTTTGGTTTTTTGGTGGTTTGTTTTTGGCCTGGAACTCACTATGTAGACCAGGCCTGACCTTGAACTCACAGAGATCTGCCTGCCTCTGCCAATCCGAGTGCTGGGATTTAAAAGGCATGCGTCACCCATGCCAGGCCTGTTAATTTTTTTTCTTTTTGAGACAGGTTCCCCTGGGCCAGCTCAGGATAGCCTTAACTTGAAATCCTCCTGGCTCAGCCTCCTGAGTGCCTAGCTTATTTTTTGACATCTTTAATGTTTAAAAAGATATTCCAATCCGAGCATGGTGGCCCAGACGTTTAATCCCAGGACTGGGAAGCAGAGGGCAGGTGGATCTCTGTCAATTCAAGGCCAGCCTGATCTGCATAGTGAGTTCCAGGCTAGCTGGGCTAGGAGACCCTGTCTCAAAAAAGACCCACCCCCCAAAGAGGCATTTTTAAAAATTTGTAAAGATTTTTCCAAACTGGATGGTTTGTCATGCTATAGAGTATTAGAATGAAACAACAGTAACATATATTTATATATATATGTGTTGTGTGTGTGTGTGTGTGTGTGTGAAACGACTTTCTCAAAACACAATTTTATTATTTTACAGAAGCTTAAACTAAAATCACAAGAAAATTAAAACTGAATGTAATATTTAAGGCTTCCCAGTCAAAATATAGTTAACAAACATATCAAAATCAAATTATTATACTAGGTAATGCCCTCAAACCAATTTCTAAACTTTACATTACTAATTATGCAAAATAAATTTAGAGTTCTTACAATTGCATCTATGTTTCTGTTGGAAAAATTTACGTGAGTTATTCTCTTCAGGCATTGTGCAATGTTTTCTACTTTTCGGTATTTAAGATTGCTGTTTTTGGCGATTAAATCCAAAGTCAGTCGAACCATGGTTTCTGTATAAGTTAAACTCCCAGCAAAAACTGTTTTGACGCCATGCTCCAAAGCAGATTTAGGTTTTATTTCCAACTTTCTAAAAAAAGGGAACAAAAGAGTATTATGATACACAGAAATCTAGGAAGGATTATTTTGCATTAATATTTTAACTTTCTGTTATAAAAGGGATTGGTAACTAAGTCCATTGACATTTTTATGCCACTTGGTATTTTCTAAGTTTAGAAATGTTTGTTGTTAAAAACATTAAGAATGTTGGGGCTGGAGAGATGGCTCAGCAGTTAAGAGTGCCGACTGCTCTTGCAGAGGACCTGGGTTCATTTCCTAGCACCCACAGGGTGGCTAGAGAACCGTTACTTTAACTCCAATCTCAGAAGAAATCTTGACTGTCGTCTTCTTCCTCCGTGGCATTGCAGACACAGGGTGCGACCAATCTTACATTCGAGACAGTAAATCATTTATACACATAAAAAATTTAATAAATAAATAAATAAATAAATACAATTATAAAACATTTAGAATTCAAAATTAAATTAAGAGAACATTTATTTCGTTTTTTGGGATTTTTTCTTTTTTTAGATAGATTCACACTATGTAGCCCTGGTTTGGCCTGCAATTCTCTATGTAAATCAGGCTGACCTTGACAACTATGCAGCAATCCTGTCTCTGCTTCCTGGTGCTAGGATTACAGGCCTGTGCCACCACACATGGCTCCTTTTTTTCTTTTACTTTCTTTTCTCTTCTTTTTCTTTTCTTTCTTTTTTTTGTTTTGTTAGAGGGTGTCACTTATTAGTCCAGGCTGGCCTCAAACTTGGGACCTTGGGATTCCTTTGGCCTCCCCCCAAACCACCTCCATGGAGAGCACTTTTTTAAGGGATGATTTATCATGTCTTTGAGTAAAAACGATCTCAAGGAAATTGTCCAATGTTCTCATTTTGTAGGTGGAGTAATTATCAGTCCCAGAGACTTATTTCAAGCTTGTCAGGGGAATAGTGCCAGGTCTCCAGGTCCTTAACTCATAATAAGCACAGTAATTATATTTCCAAACCAGAACATAAGTTGTGAACCTTGAGTTACATATGGCATGGTATAGAATACTTGAAGTGGAGCCTGACTAGAGAGTTTATGTTATGCCACTACAACTATAATCCAGAAAAAGCCAGCATAATACAATATTCTTGATCCAGATTGCCTGATTCAAAATTTGACTTCACTGTCCACTGGAAGGGCAATCTTAAAGTATTTATAAAATATAAAACAAGAAACAATAAAACAAAAAGCCCTGGGTTTGATCCTCTCTCTCTCTCTACTCTCTTCTCTCTCTCTCTCTCTCTCTCTCTCACACACCACACACACACACAATTAAAAAAAAAAAAAAGAACAAGGAATGTGTGAGTGTGGGGTGGTTCAAAAGGCCCTACCCCATCCCTGAGTATTTCTAGGCAGTTAACAGTAGCTAGTTAAGAGGGGCTCAGGAAGCCCCACCTCTCCCTGAGGATCTATAGGCAGGTAAGGGTTTCTGGGGGAGATACTTTTCCCATGGTATAGCCAGTGCCAAGGTGCTCACACTCCTGTAAATAATCCTTCACCCATGGGTGGTGCACACCTTTAATCCCAGCACTCCAGAGGTAGAGGCGGGTATATCTCTGTGAGTTCAAGGCCAGCCTAGTCTACATAGTGAGTTCCAGGACAGCTGGGGCTACAGGGAGATCTGTCTCAAAAAGACACACACACTCACACACAAAAAAAACTGAAAGTAGACTAGGGACTAAATGTGACAGGGAGGGATCAGTGGGAAGAAAGAAAGAAAGAAAGGAAGGAAGGAAGAAGGAAGGAAAGGAAGGAAGGAAGGAAATGGGGGAGGGGAATATGGGAGAGAGAGAGAGAGAGAGAGAGAGAGAGAGAGAGAGAGAGAGATCAAACCCAGGGCTTCATTCATGCATACCCCTTGCTTTAAATATATTTTATAAATACTTTAAGATTGCCCTTCCAGTGGACAGTGAAGTCAAATTTTGAATCAGGCAATCTGGATCAAGAATATTGTATTATGCTGGCTTTTTCTGGATTATAGTTGTAGTGGCATAACATAAACTCTCTAGTCAGGCTCCACTTCAAGTATTCTATACCATGCCATATGTAACTCAAGGTTCACAACTTGTGTTCTGGTTTGGAAATATAATTACTGTGCTTATTATGAGTTAAGGACCTGGAGACCTGGCACTATTCCCCTGACAAGCTTGAAATAAGTCTCTGGGACTGATAATTACTCCACCTACAAAATGAGAACATTGGACAATTTCCTTGAGATCGTTCTTTTACTCAAAGACATGATAAATCATCCCTTAAAAAAGTGCTCTCCATGGAGGTGGTTTGGGGGTGGTTTGGGGGGAGGCCAAAGGATCCCAAGGATCCCAAGTTGGAGGCCAGCCTGGACTACATAAGTGACACCCTCTACAAACAAAAAAGAAAAGAAAGAAAAAGAGTAGAAAAAGAAAAGGAAAAGAAAAAAGGAGCCATGTGTGGTGGCACAGGCCTGTAATCCTAGCACCAGGAAGCAGAGACAGGATTGCTGCAAGTTTGTCAAGGTCAGCCTGATTTACATAGAGAATTGCAGGCCAACCAGGGCTACATAGTGAGATCTATCTAAAAAAAAAGAAAAAAATCCAAAAAACGAATAATGTTCATTTAATTAATTTTGACATTCTAAATGTTTTATAATTGTTTATTTATTTATTTATTTATTTATTATTTTTTATGTGTATGAGTGTACTGTCTGCATGTAGGTTGGTGCACCCGTGTCATGCAATGCCACGGAGGACAGAAGACGACGTCAGATTCTTCTGGAACTGGAGTTAAAGACGGTTCTTAGCCGCCGTGTGGGTGCTGGGAAATGAACCCAGGTCCTCTGCAAGAGCAGTCGGCACTCTTAACTGCTGAGCCATCTCTCCAGCCCCAACATTCTAAATGTTTTTAACAAAAACATTTTCTAAACTTAGAAAATACCAAGTGGCATAAAAATGTCAATGGACTAGCTTACCAAATCCTTTTATAACAAGAAAGTTAAAATATTAATGCAAAATAATCCTTCCTAGATTTCTGTGTATCATAATACTCTTTTTGTTCCCTTTAATTTTTAGAAAGTTGGAAATAAAACCTAAATCTGCTTTGGAGCATGGCGTCAAAACAGTTTTTGCTGGGAGTTTAACTTATACAGAAACCATGGTTCGACTGACTTTGGATTTAATCGCCAAAAACAGCAATCTTAAATACCGAAAAGTAGAAAACATTGCACAATGCCTGAAGAGAATAACTCACGTAAATTTTTCCAACAGAAACATAGATGCAATTGTAAGAACTCTAAATTTATTTTGCATAATTAGTAATGTAAAGTTTAGAAATTGGTTTGAGGGCATACCTAGTATAATAATTTGATTTTGATATGTTTGTTAACTATATTTTGACTGGGAAGCCTTATATTACATTTCAGTTTTAATTTTCTTGTGATATTTAGTTTAAGCTTCTGTAAAATATAAATTGTGTTTTGAGAAGACGTTTTATACACACACACACACACACACACACACACATATATATATAAATATATGTTACTGTTGTTTCATTCTAATACTCTATAGCATGACAAACCATCCAGTTTGGAAAATAATCTTTACAAATTTTAAAATGCCTCTTTGGGGGGTGGGTCTTTTTGAGACAGGGTCTCCCTAGCCTCAGCTAGCCTGGAACTCACTATGCAGATCAGGCTGGCCTTGAATTGACAGAGATCCACCTGCCTCTGCTTCCCAGTCCTGGGATTAAACGTCTGGGCCACCATGCTCGGATTGGAATACTTTTTTAACAATAAAGATGTCAAAAAATAAGCTAGGCACTCAGGAGGCTGAGCCAGGAGGATTTCAAGTTAAGGCTATCCTGAGCTGCCCAGTGAGACCTGTCTCAAAAAGAAAAAAATTAACAGGCCTGGCATGGTGACGCATGCCTTTAATCCCAGCACTCGGAGGCAGAGGCAGGCAGATCTCTGTGAGTTCAAGGTCAGCCTGGTCTACATAGTGAGTTCCAGGCCAAAAAAAAAACACCAAAAACCAAAAAACAATTAAGAAATAGGTATGTGAGTACCATAATTTAATTCAAAAGTTCAACAGTAGTAGTGATATACCTGGGCTGGAGAAATGGCTTAGCGGTTAAGAGTGCCAACCACTCTTGCAAAGGCCCCGGGTTCGATCCTCAGCACCCACATGGCGGCTGAGAATCGTCTTTAACTCCAGTTCCAGGGGAATCCAACACCCTCTTCTGACCTCCGCGGCATTGCACAACACAGGTGCACAGACCTACATGAAGAGAGTACATTCATACACATACAAAAATATAAAAAAGGATATACCTTAGTTGTGACACGAACTTGGGATGTAGCTCAATAGTAGACAGTATTTGCCTAGCATGTACAGGCCTAGTATCATATAAGGAAAAAAGGTGATTGTTTGCAGAGCCATAACATAGCTCCTATTTTTATTTCTATTTTGGGGAAAGGGAGCATGGAGATTGAAATAAGGTTGCACTATATAACCAAGACTTGGTAAAACTGGCATGGTGAAACGTGCCTCTCTATACACCCACCTGGGAGGTAGAGACAGGGGATTCCAGTCATGCTTACCTACATAGCACATCTGAGGCCATCCTGGGGTATGAGACACACCTCCCCCTCCCCCATGAAACTGAGTAAGCAGGCTGGCTTCAAACTCAGTACTTTGCCTCAGCCTCCAAGAGCTAGGAGTGCAGATGGCATCACATGCAGCTTCGGCATCATTTCTGGTTTCCCAAGGATCCTTCTCCCCGGGAAGTCAGTTGCACAAACCTCATGTTTCTCTTTTGTTGCCCCGAGCTCTCTACTTTATCACACGCTATACAGACTACTTTCTCCAGAAAGCCTCCATGTAAAGCTTTTGATTGGCCACAGATCGATCAGTACATGATCTTGGTGAAGACAAAAGAACTGGCTAAAATACTAACAATGAGGGTACTGGAGAGATGGCTCAGCAGTTAAAAGAACTTGCTGCTCTTGGGCTGGAGAGATGGCCTAGTGGTTGAGAGCGCCGACTGCTCTTACAGAGGACCCGGGTTTGATTCCCAGCACCCACATGGCGGCTGAGAACGTCCGTAACTCCAATTCCAGGAGAACTCCAGTTCCAGGGGAATCCGACGCCCTCTTCTGACCTCCGTGGCATTGCACGACACAGGTGCACAAACCTACATGCAGACAGTGCATTCATACACATAAAATAAATAAAAAAAAATTAAAAAATATTAAAAAAAAAGAACTTGCTGCTCTTGCAGAAGACGTGGGTTTGAATCCTAACACTTACACACCTTGTAACAACTGTCAGCAACTCCAGTTCCAGGGGCTCCAAAGCCCTCTTCTGTCCTCTGCAAGCACTGCAAGACATGGGTGCACTTACATACCCGCAGGCAATACACTCATATACATAAACTAAAAACAAGATAATAATAATAATAATAATAACAATAATAATAATACTGGCACTGAAATGAGAATAACTTGGAGACTTTATATTCCCAAACAGTGACCCTAATGATGGCTGGGATATTTTGAGTATTACTTATCTACCTCTTCACAGTCTTTTAAAAATACCTTTAACTTTATATATTCATTTTTATTTATTTTTTTTAAATTCAATCATTTTTTATTTATATTTTTTATGTGTATGAGTGTACTGTCTGCATGTAGTTGGTACACCCGTGTCGTGCAATGCCGCAGAGGTCAGAAGAGGCTGTCAGATTCCCCTGGAACTGGAGTTAAAGTCAGTTCTTAGCTGCCATGTGAGTGCTGGGAATTGAACCGGGTCCTTTGCAAAAGCAGTCGATGCTCTTAACCACTGGAGCCATCTCTCCAGCCCTTCATTTTTATTTTATATGTATGAGTATTTTGCCTGAATATATATAAGTGCACCACATGTGTACAGTACCCAGGGAAGCCAGAAGAGTGTATCAGATCCCCTGAAACGAGAGCTAGACAGTTGTTAGCTGGCATGTGGGTGTTGAGAATTGAACCTGGGCCCTCTGCAAAAGCAGCCCATGCTCCTAACTATTGAGCCACCTCTTCAGCCCTTCCCCCATTCCTTTAACTTTTCTATATTCTATTTTTTTTATTCTGTGTACAAATGTATTGTCTGCATGTGTGTAAGTGCACCTGTGTTTCCAATGCCCACAGAGATCAGAAGAGGGCATTGGGTCCTTTGGAACTGGAATTACAGATGGTTGTTAGCCACCATATGGGTGCTGGGAACCAAACCTGGGTCCTCTGCAAGGGCAGCCAGTGCTCTTAACTGCTGAGCCATCTCTCCAACCCATACTTTTAACTAATTGTAATCATACTCAGAGATAACCACTTTTAATATTTGGGAGAAATTCTTCCAGTCTTTTTCTAGGCATGTAGTCATATAATTATTTTACAATAGTGGATCATAAGGAATGTACTGTTTGCACTTGATTGTGTATTATAAAATGCCTGGTATTACTAAAGAAACTGAAGTTTTCACAGTATTCAGTTCAATAGCATTATCAAACAATTTAAAGTCTACTATTCTTGCCAGGTGTGGTGGTGCACACCTTTAATCCTAGCACTTGGGAGGCAGAGGCAGGCGAATCTTTGTGAGTTCAAGGCCAGCCTGGTCTACAAAGTGAGTTCCAGGACAGCTGGGGCTACAGGGAGACCCTGTTTCAAAAAGACAAAAAAAAATCTACTATTCTTGAATATTGGATGATTTCTAGTTTTCAGTACTATAAGTCATAACGATTTACTTCCAAACCTACAAAAAGATTAATCCAGGCTTTATAATGTTTGGATGATAATTTATTCACTGTTTCAACTTTCAGAGGAATCTCTAATTGCCTCCGAGGTAAACTGCCTGCATTGGGACAATCTTAAGAAATACAATGTTACTCATGCAATTACAGAATTCTAAGGCCTAAAATTACTTCTAATCATGTAGTCTTATTTTGACTGTGACAAAGAAATATTGTTTTATAATAACCCTAGGGAAATCTATAGAATTTTTAACTGAAAACCTTCTTAAAACCAAACTTCTAAGTTTTCAGGAGAAATTGCATGTAACCTGTTCTATTTTCCTTTTAGGATGACCTTTCCCTTTGCAAAAACCTTAGCGTTTTGTATTTATATGATAACCGAATTAGTCACATCACTAACCTGAATTATACTACGAATCTGACTCACCTGTACCTGCAGAACAATTGCATTTCGTGTATTGAGAACCTTAGGTCACTAAGGAAACTGGAAAAACTGTAAGTGCTTTTATTTTTGAGTCATGTTAACTGCCATTCTTTGTTATAGTACACACTTTATGCAGGGAAGCATTTCTGTATTTTGCTTTAAGGTAAATGGAATGTGTATTTTGAATCTGATTCTCATAGATTTTTGTTGAACAGGCCTCATTTTTATCTTATACTATTATTTATATGTAATAAATAAACCCCTGGGGCTGGAGAGATAGCCTAGCGGTTAAGAGCACCGACACTCTTGCAGAGGACCCGGGTTCGATCCCCAGCACCCACATGGTGGCTAAGAACGGTCTGTAACTCCAATTCCAGAACTCCAGTTCCAGGGGAATCTGAGACCCTCTTCTGACCTCCGCGGCATTACATGACACGGGTGCACAAACCTACATGCAGACAGTACATTCATGCACATACAAAAATAAATAATAAAAAAAAAATTTTTAAACCTATATAATATTCAATAATTTATGGTTCGGAGGCCTAATAAACTGTGATAAGCATGTACACACACACACACACACACACACCTTAAGCTTAAAAAGAAAAAAAAATCTTAAAAAAAAATTATTACTATGCAATGAAGACTGGCAGATGCAAATTCCCAAGACTAGAATAACTAGCATGCTTCTCTAAAAGGGGGTGAGGGGCCTCAAAATGATGACAGGATGGTGTGATGGGGAACACATTAAAATGCATAGATATCCAATCAGATCCCCTGGCAGTTAGGCCCAGAAATGAGCCCTGGTAGGTAAATTAGTAAGAATTATTTCATTTTTCTCACTTAAAATTTTAAATATATTTTTTAGAACACCATTTGTGACTTAGACGAACCTTTTATAGATTCAATATAAATATAACATTCTATACACATAATTTGCACACTCGAGTGATGTTTTAAATCTGTGTGTGTATGTGTGTGTATGTATGTGTGTGTATGTGTGTGTGTGTACATTCTTGTGTGCATGTAGGCACGAGATCAGAGGAGGGTCTCCTGCTGTCTCCCCTGTGCATCCCAGGTTTATCTGGCCCATAAGCTTCTGGGAATGCTCCTGTCACTGCCTCCCATCTCTCCATGGAGCCCTGGCATTACTGATGTGTGCTGCCACAACCAACTTTCGGGGGTTCTGGGGGTTCAAATTAGTCCTTATGCTTGTGGAGCAAGAAGTTTATCCAATGAGCCCCCCCCCCAGCCTTCCTTATTACACTTTATCATTCTTAAAAGCCCATGGATTTCCAGGTCTATTTGCAACCCTGTCTGTTTTGCAGGTACCTGGGAGGCAATTACATTGCAGTTATAGAAGGTTTGGAAGGATTAGAAGAACTAAGAGAGCTTCATGTTGAGAGGCAGAGGCTTCCCCTTGGAGAAAAGCTTCTGTTTGATCCAAGAACTCTTCATTCTCTGGCAGTAAGGCTACATTTGAATATTTTCACAAGAGTGTGGATTAATAAGTTTTAGTGGAACAGGAGGTGGTGAATGTGTATTTGGGGAGTGTATGTATGTATCTTCCTGTCTGGATGGCCCATTGGAAGCTTGAAGACTGAAGTTGATTTTCTCATGTAGAGTCTCAGGTATATTACAGTACTATGAATGGGATAACACTGCCTAACTCTTAGAACTAAACGGATCGAAAGAAGGCTGTGAACAGGCTATAAAAACGGGCTCTCGGGGCTGGAGAGATGGCCTAGCGGTTAAGAGCGCCGACTGCTCTTACAGAGGACCCGTGTTCGATCCCCAGCACCCACATGGCGGCTGAGAACCGCCTGAAACTCCAGTTCCAGGAGAACTCCAGTTCCAGGGGAATCCGAGACCCTCTTCTGACCTCCGCGGCATTGCACAACACTGGTGCACACACCTGCATGCAGACAGTACATTCATACACATACCGAAATAAATAAAAATTAAAATAAATAAATAAACGGGCTCTCACCCACATGCTAATTCATTCCTAAATTTGGACCTTGTTGATTATCATAGCTCATGTTTTTAAATTTTAGGGAAAGCCTTAAGAAAGTAGACAGTTATTTGAAATTTTTTGCTTTGGTTTTAAGGTGTTTTTTTTTTATTTTATGTGTATGAGTGTTTTTCCTGCATATATGTTGAGTGCACCCGTGTCGTGCAATGCCGTGGAGTTCAGAAGAGGGTGTCAGATTCCCCTCAAACTGGAGTTAAGGACAGTTATTAGCCACCATGTGGGTTCTGGGAATCAAATCCAGGTCCTCTGCAAGAACAGTCAGTGCTCTTAACCACCGAGACATTTCTCCAGCCCCTATTTTTATGTTTTGTTTGGTTTTGTTTTAGATAAAACCTCACTATATAGACTGGGCTGGCTCTAGCCTCCCAAATGTTGGGATTATGGAAACTTTTAAGTAATCTAGAGAATTGTTGCAATGTCTTCTTTTTTATTTTATTTTTTATTTATTATTTTATGTGTATGAGTGTACTGTCTGCATGTAGGTTGGTGCAACGCCACGGAGGTCAGAAGAGGGTGTCGGATTCCCCTGGAACTGGAGTTAAAGACGGTTCTTAGCCACCACGTTGGTGCTGGGAATTGAACCCGAGTCCTCTGCAAGAACAGTTACTGCTCTTAACCGCTGAGCCATCTCTCTAGCCCCAGCAATGTCTTCTTTTTTTTTTTTTAATTTTATTTATTTTTGTATGTGTGTGAGTGTACTGTCTGCATGCAGGTTTGTGCACCCGTGTCGTGCAATGCCCGGGAGGTCAGAAGAGGGTGTCGGATTCCCCTGGAACTGGAGTTCTCCTGGAATGGATTTCAGACGGTTCTCAGCCGCCATGTGGGTGCTGGGGATCGAACCCGGGTCCTCTGTAAGAGCGGTCGGGGCTCTTAACCGCTAGGCCATCTCTCCAGGCCCCAGCAATGTCTTCTTATTCCCATGAATCTTGGCTTAATTGTGTATTGACAAGTACGAGGTTTGAGGATCTTGCTGTATTGCTTGCCAAGCAGTCTTTAGATATAGATGTGCCACAAGCTGAGATGCCAAAGTGCACTGCTGTAACTCTTGCCAGTCCTCAAATGGGAGAGGTCTTGTTCTTGGTACCTTTGATCCTGGGGTTCCTACATTTATACATGGGGCAGAGTTGCCCACATTTCATTCGTTCTATTTTTAGAGGACCCAGAAGGGATAGAAACTACATGGTTCATAAACAATTGAGAGGTGGGTTTTTTTTTTATTCTTATTTTTTATTTTTATTTTTATTTATTTTGTATTTATTTATTATTATTTGTGTATGAGTGTACTGTCTGCATGTAGGTTGGTGCACCCATGTTGTGCAATGCTGTGGAGGTCAGAAGAGGGCGTAGGATTCCCCTGGAACTGGAGTTAAATATGGTTCTTAGCTGCCATGTGGGTGCTGGGAGTCGAACCCAGGTCCTCTGCAAGAGCAGTCCTCACTTTTAACTGCTGAGCCATCTCTCCAGCTGCCCCCCCCCTTTTTTTTAATCTTTTTGAGGCCAGGCATGGTGGCGCACACCTTTAATCCTAGCACTTGAGAGGCAGAGCCAGGCGGATCTTTGTGAGTTCAAGGCCAGCCTGGTCTACAGAGTGAGTTCCAGGACAGCTGGTACGACAGGGAGACCCTGTCTCAAAAAGACCAAAAAAAAAAATCTTTTTGAGATAGGGTCTCCCTTTTAGTCCCAGCAGGCCTGGCACTTGCTCTGTAGACCAGGCTGGCCTTGAACTCACAGAGATCCGCCTGCCTCTGCTGGAGTTAAAGGCATGCCCCATCACACCCGCCTCTTACCCCTATTTTTACCTAAGAGCTAACTAAATTATTCAGGCTGGCCTTGGACTTATTCTAGTCCAGGTAAAGCTTGAACTTGTGATCTTCCTACCTCAGCCTCACACCACTTGGCTGTCTGGTAACTGACCATGTGACCGTGTGACCGTGTGACCATGTGACTGTGTGACCGTGTGACCATGTGACCATGTGACCATGTGAGGAATAGCAGCAAGCAGGCAGGAGAACATCAGGTGGTGTCCTCTTATAAAATTCTCATGTGGGCTTTGGATTTCAGAATGCTTAGCTCTGTAAGTATTATCTCAATGGTATAGCCCTATGAAGTTATGATTCTATAGCACTCGCAAGAACTGGTGTCCCTGCTTCTAGGAAGGTCTGCTTACCAGGATTCCTCATTGTTACAGCTCCTGGATCTGGGCATCTGAGACCCCCTGTCCTTAAAGGCTTTAGGCAGCTCTTGAGTTCAACCAGGGCCTGAAATCTCTTCTATGGCTCTTTACAGTGTCCTTAAGCTTCTGCTCTCTGTCTTCTCTACTACAGACACACACACACACACACACACACACAGCACCTTGTTTCTGCACTGGCCACATACTCTGCTCAGCTGCCTCTTCACCTGTCACTTTTGCAGTTCTACCTTTTATTTTTTCCAGAAAAGCTTTCTATTGGATTAACTAAGAATGACTTTTACAAAATGAGTAGAATCTGACCAGGCGTGGTGGCACACGCCTTGAATCCTAGCACTGGGGAGGCAGAGGCAGGCGGATCTTTGTTAGTTCAAGGCCAGCCTGGTCTACAGAGTGAGTTCCAGGCCAGCTGGGGCTATTGGGAGACCCTATCTCGAAAAGACCAAAAAAAAAAAAATGGGTAGAATCTGAACTAATGACTTCTGCAAGCAAGCTCCCTGGGGCGTGTGCTCTTATGGCCTGGGCACCTGACCTTCATCCCTCAGAGCCTCAATCCAAGATAGTGAATGAATGTGGGTATGTTTGAGAATTAATAAATCAAAGTGCTGGAAGGCATTACATTTATATTTGTATCTTCATTGAAAACAGGATTGGGAAGAATGCTTCAGATCATGTGCAAGTGATGTTTTAAGTCTAGGGAGGAAAGGTCAAGACTGTCTGATAAGATAAGGCTAAGTCCAAGCTTGTAGTCCCCCAAATGAAGCTGGATAAATAGTTTTGAATAAAAATTATGGGTGAGGCCCTGTTCAGCAGCACAGTTCTAAGAGGCACCTGGGGGACTGGGTGCCCTCTGAGCTCAGGTCCACTCTCAACTAAAGTTAACAGTCGGGCTGTTTATTCAGGTATAATTGTAATGTTGGTTGGCGTAGCAACACCACAGGATCTAGTGTTTTCATTTCAGATGAAGAACACAGGGGGATGTATCCCTGCTGCCTCAGCAAGTGAGACTACTTGTATAGCCAGAGAAAGGATGCTGGGCCAATCACAGCACTTCTAGCATGCAAATGAGGGCTTGTGCTTGCACCAGTCAGTCACACCTTGTATACAAATGGCACTTTGGTTTGCATCAATCAATGCCTTGCCTCTTTAGCATCAGTGGGAGCAGTCCTTCTGCTGGGGCAGGAGGAGAAAGGGCTTCCTCTCTCGCTTAGGTGGAAATGGTTTCAGAGTCAACTGAGTTCACAGAGGCCTGTGATAGTAAAATGTCTGGTAGAAACTCTCTGACTAAATCCTGCTCTGGGTGCAACTTCCGGAGCTGGAGCAGTTAGCCACAACCTTTGTGTAGTTTTCTCAAGGTGCCCATGAAATGTTCATAACAGCAGGCACTGGTATAAAGGGAGTCTGGATGGGTATTTGGCTAACGTTCCTTTTGCTAAAGGCAACTATGCAAGAGAGAGCCAACAACTGCCAGTTTGGGGGTCAAATTGTACCACTGCCAATGTCTTCACTTGTTTAAAAGAAAGCAATTGTCCAAAGGAGTGTTTGCCATAAAACAAATGAGAACTTATCATTAACACTAATAGTGACAGCAGGTTTTAACAGTGCTTAACACCTGCCCAGGGCCTCAGAGGAGCATCATCCTCCTGTCTCAGTTTTATCACAAACCACTGAAAACATTTTGCTTATTCAATATTTGCACACATTCAAGTGTCACATCCCCCTTCCTCCAGCGAAAGAAGACACAACACGAGAGC
>VZQC01007596.1:0-26546 GCA_009823505.1 Rhizomys pruinosus
AGAGAGAGAGAGAGAGAGAGAGAAACATGTAAATGCCTTGGCATCTGGGTGATGTTGAGAGGACAATTTGTGAGAATAGGTGCTGTCCTTCCACCACATTAGTTTCAGGATTAAGCTCAGGCCATCATGTTCACAGGCAAGCGCCTTTACCACACACACCCCATTGGAATACTGAATCATAAAATACTGGCATCATAAAACTGATATTAAGTAATTGTTATACATTTTTAATTATGAAACTATTGGTTTACAATGAAAAAGAGAACCCAGTTAAATTCCAATCATCTATGGCATCCAAAAGGATTGGCCATCATCTGCATGCAACAAGAGTCACCCATTATTCAGAGGTTTGGCATTTTGTGGAAAATACAAATTTTCTACAGTTTTATCCCACTCCTTTGGCAAAATTCAGCCCTCATTCTTTAAATAATTGTTTTGTAAACATTGCTCTCAATAGCCATGTGGAAATTCACAGTATTGACACATAGGTTACATTGCTTACATAACTGAAGTGACTTTTTAACATCATAACTGTCTATCAACAAGTGTTTTTAAAAAGCTTTTTACAACGTTCAGGTACTGGGGTTTTAACCCCTCTATGCTTTAAATGTCGGGTTGGCTTCATAAAAATGTAAAAGGTGCATGAAATTTTAAAAGAACCAGTTTTAAAATCTTACATATTAATAAAAGATACATATATTAAAAATAAAAGGATGGTTTACCAAAGAGAATCTAGAATGACCAAACTATGGACATATTCTTTATATGAGATGTGAATATAGTGAAGAAAATATAGTTTGAAAGTGAATTTAAAGTCATGTTGGAATTTACTATAAAATATTTTATTTTCTTAAAAGGCATATAACATAAAAATTTCACTTTTCCACATGATAATTGTAGAATTCCATTGCAAATATAATAGTAATGCTTTAAGCCATCAATAATATCTGGTACTAAAACTTTCCATTTTCTCTACTAAAACTTCTGTAGCTACTATGCAGTGGCTTTTCTTTTCCCAGATCTCCAGACTCTGGAAGCTTTATTCTATTTCAGTCACTATAAATTCTGGTTGCTCTAGGTTTTCATTTGTAAATAGATTATTTAATATTTCCCCTTCTATGTTTGACTTAATTCTTTACACAAAATGTTTTTAAGGGCAATAAACATTTTAGCACATATCAAAGTTTCATTCCCTGTGAGGACTGAACAAACTTCCACTGTGTAATGCCACATTTTGCTTTTCTATTAATCTGTTGATTATCACTTTTTCCCCACCTTTGGGTTATTTTCAGTGGCTTTACTATAACAGTGATATATTAATTTCAGAGTCCCTGCTTTGAATTTCTGCGGCTCTATACCTAGGTGTGTCATATGTTTATTTTTAATATGTTAAGAGTCTGTCATACTGTTTTCATAGGAACTGCAATGTTTTATGTGATTAGCAATTCTCAACTATTTCGTTTTTTTTTCCAGAATGTCATTAAAATCTGTTACTTTTTATTTCGCAAGTGACATCCATTCTAGTAGGTATGAAGTAGTACCTTAATTCTGTTTTTACTTTCAGTTCCCTAATTATGAATAATGCTGATCAGCTTTTCATGTTTATTTAAATGTACTACTCATTTTTCAAGTATGTTGTTTCATGTTTATGTTTGCCATTGGTGAGTTGTAATCTATTTATTTATCTATCTGTCTATGCAGATATATATATATATATATTCTGAATTTTATCTTAGATCTTTAATTTTCCATTGCTATGTGAACTTTGCCTAAAGAAGAATACAAAGAAACATTTTCACCTCACATAGTACACCAAAAACAGACCAAAGAAACTAATCCACTCAAGTCTAGCTTGGTGGAGCAAGTTTAAATACAGTTGTTACTTACAGGAAAATAGGTGACAGATTTCTTAGAGGAGCATGGTCAAATTATGAATGGCTATACCACTGAAGAAAAATATCTCTCCCTTAGCTACTGTTAACTTATATCCTTAGGGGCAAGTGTGTCCTTGTGAGTCCCTCTACTTTGCAAATATTAACTGCTCATAAACCTTGAGGAGAGAGAGGCCTTGGGACCACTCTCCCTTAGCAACTTTCAACTGCTAATAAATCCTTATGGAGGGACTCATGAGCACCTACCACTTCCATGAAGGAAAGTTTCTGGACTCTATACTGTGCAGTGCTCCTTAGGTTGATCACAGCTGCTGACAGTTTAAGAGAGCAATGGCCATTTCATACCAGAAGGACTGCATTCCATAAAACTTGACCCCTTATCCTGACTCTTACAATCTTAGAATAAAGCAAACTCCCTGTTCCGATGTTCCCTGAGACCTGGAAGTGATGATAGAGATGTCTCGTTTAAGGAGAACACTAAGCAATCATTTGTTCTTAGCATTTTGAAAACAAACAAACAAACAAAAAAAAAAAAACACAACTCTATGTAGTAATCTCTGACCACTGCATAAAGAATTCTCTTTGGTTGGCATTTGACCTCTTTCATCAGCATTGTTCATCTATGGGAATAAGCATAAATATTCTGAAGGTGGTTTGGCAGGCATATCAAATTAATTTAATAACACCAAAACAATAGCTTCCAGACTAGAGCCTGTCACTTCCTCAGCTGTGGGCTTCTGCCTGGGATTATAGTACTAGACATCATGAATTCCCTCCAGTGGATCAGGACTTAAACCTAATTAAAAAATTTGTGACTACACTTATAACAGTCCTACCACCATTGTGGCCAGCAGCAGATACATCTTGCTTGACATATTGATTGTACAGCATGATACATACCTAAACATAACTGTTAATGGCTTTTTTATCAATTCAGTAAGAAAATTTAATACTTACAAATCTATATATAGCTAACAGAAGTTCCAACTTCATAAAACTAACTCTATCAGGCCAAAAAGGAAAAAATAGGCTCCAACATAACAGCCAAGGAAATTTTAGTATCTCACTTTTAAAAAATTTAATTCTTTTATTGATGTTTATATATTCAGACATCATTTTCAGTTCAGTTTTAGGCATATTCCCTTTCCTTTCCCCCACCAGACCCCAGATCATGCACTCTGCCATAATTTCTCCTGATCTTTTCTCTCGGTTCTTTTTTATGTTTAGGAATTCACTTTTCTCCTTTTAATTTTTATGTTACTCTAAAATATGAATACATACTCTCCCTCATATACAGTAATTAAGTCGTCTGAAAGTAAGTGGTGGATCGATTCTAGAGAGCCTGTTAAGATTTACATTATAACAACATAGCTTCTTTCAAATAAACAGAAACATAATAATAATGCTTCAGCTTCTTTTCATCTGGGGATTTGGTGTTTAGCACCACAAATGAGGGAAACATTCGCTTTGTTTTTCTGGGACTGTGTTACTTCACTAGCATAAATGGCTTCCACTTCCATCCATTACCTGCAAAGTTCATGATGTCATTTCTTTCTTTATTGCTGCCAACTTTTTCTTCTATCACCTTCAGGGTTCACGGTTTCACGTTGAGATTCTTTGATCCACTTGGAGTTGATTTTTGTACAGGTGAGAAGTAGGGGTTGAATTCTGTTCTATAAAATGGTGATCCAGTTTTTCCAGCACCATTTTGCTGAAGATGCTATCCTTTCTCCATTGAGGTTTTTTTCCCCTTTCAAATATGAGGTGGCTGGAAATTGTATGAGCTCAAGTTTGGATCTTCCAATTTTGTTCTGTTTGTTTCTGTTATGGTGCCAGTGTACCGGCTGGTTTTTATGACTATAGTCCCTGTAATAAAGCTTGATGTGTAGTAGAGCAATGCCCCCTCATATTTTATTTTTCAAGTCAGGGTTTGCTTTCTCTATTCAGGGTCTTTTGTTTTCATATGAATTTCAGGATTTTTTTTCAAAGTCTGTGAAGAGTCATGGGGATTTTGTATTGGGATGCATTGAATCTGTATATCAAATTTATGTAGAATGGACATTTTACTATATAAATTTTTCCAATCATGGGCATGGGAAGCTTTCCATCTTTTGATGTCATTTTCAATATCTTTCTTCAGGAGTTTAAAATTTTTTGTGTAGAGATCTTTTAGGTCTTGGTTAGGTTTGTTCCAGGTATTTTATATTTTTGAGGCTATTGTGAGGGGAAGCTCTTTTCTTTTTTCCTTCTCTATTTGTTTATTGTTGCGTGAAGAAGGCTACATGATTTTTCAGTTTAATTTTGTATCCTGCCACGTTACTGAAACTTTTTTGTTTCTGATTTTTCTGGTGGAGTTTTTTAGCATCCCTTAGGTAAAACTCTTATATTCTGCACAAAGGGATAGAATTTTCTTTTCTTTCTGATTAGTACTCCTTAATTTCCCTTCTTGTCTTATTGCCTAGCAAAGCATTTCAACCACTTCTGTTGAAGAAGAGTGGCAAAAAGGGCAGCCGCCCTTTGCCAGGTTCCCACCTTTAAGGGAAATGGCTTCCAATTTTCTCCATTTTGGATGATGTGGCATGGGTTTGCTATATATGGATTTGATCATGTTGAGGAATGTTCCCTTCAGTCCATTCCCTAGGACTTTTAAACATGAAGGGATGCTGAATCTTGTCAAAGGCTTTTTCTGCATTCAATTGAGAGGATCCTGTGGTTTTTGTCTTCAGTCCATTTATGTGTTTTATGATATTTATGATTTACATATGTTGAACCCTCCCCGATCTCTGGTATGAATCCAACTTGTTCATTATGGATGATCTTTTTGGTGTGGGTCTGTATGAATTTACAAGTATTTTGTGAGAATTTTGCATCTATGTTCATTAATGAGATGGTTCTTAGCTTTCTTTTTGCTTGTATTCTTTGCCTGGTTTTTGATATTAGAGTAATGCTGGCTTCCATATAGAGGATTTGGAGAAGTTTCCCTGTTTTGTATCCTTCTCGAACATTGAGTAGTAGATGGTTGTAGGACCTCTCTAAATGTTTTATAGAATTCTGCTGTGAATCCATCTGGGCCTGGGCTTTTTTTGTAGGGAGGTTTTTATACATCCTCAATTCCTCAAATATTATGTCGTTTAAACTGTCAATGTCTTCTTGGTATAAGCTTTTATTGGTTCCAGGATTTCACGATACACATCCATTGCTCTTACTTCTCAAAATTTAATGTAGTATAGGTTTTTGAAGTCCCCTATGATCTGTCTGGATTTTTTCTTCTGTTGTGATGTTTGCCCTTTCATCATGAATACTATTGATTTGGAATTGCTCTTCCTTTTTTGTTTTTGTTTTTTTTTTTTTTTGTTTATCTTTTCAAAAAACCAGCTTTTGGATTCATTGATTCTATATATTGTCTTCTTTCTTTCTATTTCATTGATTTCTGCCTTTTTTGTCATTTCTTCCTGTCTGTTGGGTTTGGGTTCATTTATTGTTGTCTTCAAGTGTTTAGTTTGCCAATGTTTATCATTTTATTTGTTTCCTTTCTGTTTTTGAGTGGCATTTAGGGCTATAAATTTCCCTCTCAAGAATATTTTCAAAGTATCCCACTAGTTTTGTTGTGTTTTATTGTCTTTTTTCTTCAGTTCCATGAATACTTTTGTTTCACTCTTTATTTCTTCCCTGACCCATTCGTTATTCAGGATTGTGTTGTTTAGTCTCCATGTGTTCTTGTAGTAGTTTGGACTTATTCTGGGGTTCATATTGAACTTTATTGCACTGTGGTCTGATAGAATGCATGGAATTATTTCATCCTTTTGTATTTGTGAGATTTCTTTTGTGCCCCAGTATGGTCGATTTTGGAAGTTTCCTGGGGGTGAGTTAGAGTTATTCTCTGGTGTTTGGTGGAATAATCTGTAGATGTCTGTGTCTCTCTGTTATTTTGTACATTGATTCTTCCAAGGAGCTCAGTGGGGTGTTTTCTTTCCATCCTTTCCCCAAAGTTGTGTCTGTCTTTGAGGGTGAGATGGGTTTCTTGTAGACAGCTATGAAGGATTCTGTTTCCTAATCCATTTCCAGTGCATGCTTTTGTGGGTTAGATCATAGTTAAGAAATTGGAATGAGTTGCTTCACTATTTTTTGTTGCATTTTGTCTGGATTTGTATACTCTATTATGGTTTTGTTGATGTTTCTCTTTTTAATGTGAGGGATAGTTGCTCCTTTTCCTCGGCTTGGCACACATTATTGTTCCCTATTGTGCATGCTTTGTATATGGATTGCAAGATCGTCCACACCCTTCAAGGTATGATACGGTGTCCCATAGCCTTGTTTTTGGTGATGGTCACGCTACGTAG
The DNA here is from genome assembly GCA_009823505.1 of Rhizomys pruinosus. Lineage (NCBI taxonomy): Eukaryota > Metazoa > Chordata > Mammalia > Rodentia > Spalacidae > Rhizomys > Rhizomys pruinosus. Next base: position 6,233 of record VZQC01007596.1, read on the forward strand.
TTCCTGGATCCCCGCGCTTCGCAAATCACTTCAGCAGTCGCGATTCTTTTTTTTTTTTTTCTGCAAGCACAATGAGGTAAATCTGGTGTGTATTATAGATGTATGTATAGTGTTCCAGGTTTGGGACTGAGAAGTCAGCTATGATCTGATGGATTTCCCCTTATTGTAACTACTGTATTCTCTGTGGCTTTCAGTTATTTTGTCTTTGTTTTGAGCATCTTGTGTTTTAACAATTATATGGCATGGGGAGTTTCTTTCTGGTCCTGCTATTTGTGTTCTGTGTTTTTGTTATTTGTATGGATTTGTCCTTTTATCAGTTTTGGGGAAATTTTCTTCTATTATTCTGTTGAAGATCTGTTCAATAGCGTTGTCTTGGGATTCTCCTTATCTATCCCTATGATGCAAAGGTTTGGGCTTTTCACAGTTTCCCACATTTACTGGTTGTTCCAGTCTGGTTTTGTTTTTTTTTTTTTTTTTTTTTTTTTATTTTCATAATCTTTTTCTTGAACTTTTCTAGTTGCACCATATTAACCTGAAGGCCTGATATTCTTTTTCTGCTTCTTTCATTCTGCTTCTGAGGCATTTTCCATCTTTCCTGGTTGATTGAGCATGAATGTTCAATTTCCTTTTTCATTCATCTTGATTTCTTTTAGATTTTCCACTTCCCTCTGGAGCCTTGTCATTCTCATTCTTGTAGCTTCCTGGTTCGTTGTTCATTTTCTTTTTCATTGGCCTGGGGTGTTTTCAGTTTCCACTTTCTTCCAGAGTTTGTTCATTTTCTCCTTAGTTCTTTCCAACATTGTCATTTATCCCTCTAGGATCTTCTTGAGTTTTTCAGTCTCTTCCCTTAATGACTATTTGTCATTATCTCCCTCTAGGTCCTTATTGAGTTTTTCATTCTCTCCCCTTAGTTCTCTAATTCTTTGAATATGTCTACAGTTGTACTTTTAAGGTTGGTGTCTTTGTTTCCTTCTTCAGAGATCTTGTTATAGGGATCTTCTGTAGGATTTAGAGTTGGTGTGGATTTATTATGAGCTTTTTCCCATGTTGTTTTGTCTTTGTGTCTTGGCATGTGGATTTGTTTGTTTATTTGTTTTCTTTGGTTCTGGCATGCCCAACGTTGGAGCACAGACTTAATCCTAATGCTGCACCTGTTAGGTCCTCTGCACCACAGCTCCACCAGGTTGGGGGGGATTGTGTTGCTACTTTTACCAGGAGGCCCCTAAGGGTCAAGGCATTTCCACATTGACTTACCAGCACCTCACTGTGTCCGTGACCCTGTCTGGAGTCCAAGCTGGGAGTTCTGGGGGTGGTTTGTTGAACCCCTCCTAAGTGTTGCAAGTCATTACTTGGCTGTGGACTTAATGGCACCTCACTGGGTCCCTGCACCTCTCCGGAGTCCAAGCTGGAGAGTTCTTAGTGCGGCAGGGTTGTTTGAGCCTCCTAGGGGTCAACACTGTTCTGCCCTGCACCTCTCTGGAGCCTAAGCTGGGAGTTTCAGGGTTGGGTGTCAAGTCCCCCAAGGGTCAAGGCAGTTCCACCTGATTTAAAGGCACCTCACTGGGTCTGTGCACCTTTCTGGAACCCAAGCTGGGAGTTCTGGGGGCTGTTTATGGCTTTCATTACTCATCATGTGACATATTTGCCACTAGGAAAGTTAGCCAACAGGGAGGAAGCTTATAGCTTCACCCCAGCATGATTTTTTTCACTTGTTGTAGCAAAGCAAGTGGGGTGTAAAGTATGTGGAGTCCTAAGAAATAGAACACCAGCAAGAACCAGCAGCAGTGCTGATAAGTTGTATTATCTGGGAATTCTCAAGAGATTTCCTGGACAATAGATCACAGGGATTGTGCTAGATAGCTTTAATGTCAACTTGACACACCTGGGTTGAGGGAGCCTCAGTTGGGAATTGGCTCCATTGGATTGGCCTATGGCCATGTCTGTGGAGTATTGTCTTGATTGTTGAGCAATGTGGGAGGGCCCAGCCCACTATGGGTGGTGTTACCCCTGGGCAGGTTGTTGTGTATGGTATAAGAAAGCAGGCTGAGCATGGACCAGGGGAGCAAGCCAGTAAGCAGCAATCCTCCATTGCCTGTAATTCAGCTCCTGCCTCCAGGTTCCTGGCCTGAGTTCCTATGGTGGGCTCCCTCAGTGATGAACTTGTGACCCAGGAGATGTGAGCCAAATAAACCCTTTTCTCCCCAAGTTGAAATAGGTCAGAGTGTTTTGTCCCTGCAATTGAAAGGAAACTAGAACAGGGACTTAGATAAGCTTTGGCACAGGATTTTGTTTTTGGTTTTCTTTTTGTTATTGTTGTTGTTGTTATCCTTACTGTTCTGTTTGTTTGTTTGTTTGTTTGTTTGTTTTATTGATGCTTTGTGTATTTCATACATCATTTTCCAATTCAGTTCAGGCATATATCCTTTTCCCTTCCCCCACCCCACCCCTACCCATCCCAGATCATGCATTCTGTCGTAACTTTTCTGCATGTTTCTCTGGGTTGTTTTGTTTTGTTTTGTTTTCATTTTTTTAACAATAAGTGATAATTTGTGAGTACAAGCATCCTTCATGTAAAGCCAATTTGTAAGCAGTTGTGCCCAAACCCACACAGCTCATGGGTCTCACCATCCAGCTGGGGGGGCTTCAATCAAGTTGATCAAATGAGTGTCCAATCTATATTGTTGTAGTTTCACCATTCACCCCAATCGCAGCCCTTACATTCTACCATGCCCCGTCTTCCTCAGATTGTTCCCTAGGCTTAGAAAAGGGGCACAGGTAGATGAGAAACAAAACAGTCTACTTTCTCTGGAGCTGTTGTCTTGGTCTCTAGTCAATTCTGGCTGTTTTCTTTCATAATTTTGATTTTGATTTAATACCTTACAGTTTCTAGGAGCACGTTTCCCCCACATGGAGTACCTTCATTCAAACTCTTTCATTGTTGTTTTAATCTTTACAAGCACAGTGTACTGGATGATTTTTCTCATTTACCTTTTCATGTGACATGCACACCTTGCCTGACCATAAAGTGCTCTGAATTTCGCAGGTGTGCTTGGCTCTTGCTTTCTGTGTTGAGTTTCCATCCTCACTCCTTTAGGTGTACTTATATGTAATTCAGATGCTACATGTATAAAACACTCAGTATGCTAGCATCAAATGACTTATGAAATGGAACCATTTGCAAAGGGTATGCAGGTTCACTGAAAACCTGCCACCAACCATTACAAGCAGGCACAAGTTGGTCTCAAGAATCAGCAGCTAAAGGAATACTTAAAGAAAAATGCTGACAGGTCCAACAGAGATTTAAAAGATTTCAATGGCTGTACCAGTGTTACCCCAAAAGATCACTGATATTGTGGTAGGCTAGGAGGCACTGTGCTAGTTAGTGTTCTACAATCCATACTCATTCTCCTTGAGCTGGCCCATCTCATCATTCTAAGGTGCTGTATGTGGCTGTCTTGCATCTCTGAACCTCCACAGGCTTGATGAGGGCTAGTTGGACATAAAAAAATATAAAAATATATAAAAAACAATTTTGTGAAAAATGATGTATAATAAAAACACCCTAGCAGAACAATTAACAGTGCGATTATAGTAGGTCTAAAGACTTAGAAAGATAGTTCACTATGGAGGACATCCCAGTGATAAATGAACAAATGAGAATAATATTATACAACATTAGCCACTATGAAACTGAAAATTAATTTTTCAATATTTTATTATTTTATTTTTATGTCTATGATTGTATTTCCTAAATGTGTGTTAAGTGCACTCATGTCATGCAATGCTTGCAGAGTTTAGAAGAAGGCACTGAATTGTTCTGGAACTGGAGTTATGGATGGTTATTAACCACAATGTGAGTACTGAGAATTGAACATGGGTCCTCTGCAAGAGCAGCAAGTGCTTTTACCTGATGAGTCATTTTTCCAGCCCCAAATATATGTCTTAAACATATTTTTTTAAATTAGTTTTTATTGATGCTTTGTGCATTTCATTACATTTTTTTCAATTCAGTTCAGGCTTATTTCCCTTTCCCTCCCCCCCACCCCAACCCCACCCAGATCATGGAATTCTGCCAAAACTGTCTGCATTTTCTGTCAGTTTTTTTTTTCATTTTTAGCTATAAGTGATAACCATGAGTACAAGCATCCTTCATGCAAAACATATCTGCAGGCTGTTGTGCCCAAACACTACAGCCCACCCATCCAGTGGGGGGTGACAGGTTGTTTGTTTCAATCAAGTTGATCAAATGAGTGTCCAGACTACATTGCCTGTAGTTTCACCTTCACCCCAATCGCTAGCCCTTACATTCTACCAGCGCCCCTCTCCGCAGGTTGTTCCCTAGGCTTAGAAAGGGGCCCCAGGTGGATGAGAGAGGCAAAATAGTCCACTCTCTCGGAGCTGTTGATTGGATCTGGTCAATTCTGGCTGTTTCCTTTCATGGGCTGACAGTTTGTCCACGGAATAACCTTTCGATCCTACTAATGAAGAACAAGCAATTAGATATATAGGTATTTAAGCAGCACTAATAGTTATGGTAGGTACTTAGCATAGACACATGTTTGGGATATGTTAATCCATGAATTACAATTTTCCCCCCTGTTAAATATGACGGGTCTTACTGTGGCTTATAACATCTCCTAACCTATAAATGTAGAGGATGTAAGCTTGTGGCATCAGCCATGGGTTATTTCTCCAAGGGGAGAGCCATAGCCAATTAGATTTTGGATATATACAGGCCAAATGGCTGCCTCTGCTGCACAATATTTCCAGGCAGGTGAGGGTACTGGTGCTGACGGTGGAGTCTTGCTTGACTCAGGGGGCCCATATATTGCTTTATTGGTTTATGGCCTTTGGTAACACTCTCTGGCATTCCCAGAGGCCATCTGTACACTTGCATGTGTGTCTCAATACACCCTCCCATGTTAACGTCCGGTTCTTCGGAAGCAGGTTTATTGCCTCTCCCTCCTGTAGGTTCTCCCAATAGAGGCAAGGAGCATTCCTTTTGTGGGGCCTTGGACTCCCTGGCCAACATCCACCTGGTAGAACAATCCATTGCTGATGTCAGAGCTTTTAAACATATTTTATCCCAGTGTATGGCTCATACTTTAATCCTTTTTATAGAATATTTTATGGAGATAAGTTTTAACTTTTCTTTTGATGAAATTTAAGTTTCCATTTCTTTTTCATTAAATATTTATAATTTTCACATGATATAATTTGATGGTATTTAGGTCCTCTCCACATCCACATCTCCCCATATTGACCCTATTCCATTTAATGCAATTATTTTATATTTAATATATTTATATTGAGGCCTCTATAGTCAAATTTGTGTCTGCAAATATCCTTCAGTATGGGTCCCTCCATTGGAGCCTGGTTAACCTACCAAGAATCACATCCTTGAAGGAGACCCTTACCCTTTGTCTCTGCCCTTCAGCAGCCATTTGTTCTCATAATTTCCTTAGATAGGGTTGGAGCTTCTTACCCACTTCCTCATTTCTACGCTGGGGTAATTTTTCTATTCTGGTTTGAATTTACATGGGATTTGTGCCTACTGTCGCCATTGCTCTGAGTTCGTATAAGTAACTGCTCAGCTGTCTGAAAACTCTGTTTCCTTATGGTCATCCACCACTTCTGTCTCTTACATTCTTTCTACCTTTTCTTTGGCAATGATCCCTGAGCTTCAGGAGGCAGAAATTTGATATGGATGTCCTATTTGAGGATACGCACTGTGCAGGTTCTTGTTCTCTGACTGTTGCCCAGTTGTGGGTCTCCACGCTAATCACCATCTGCTGTATAAGGGTACTTCTCTGCTGAGAGTTGAGAAAGAGACTCATTAATTTACAAATATGAGGACTAGTTTTGCACGAAGGATGCCTGTACTCATGGATTATCACTTATAGCTAAAAAAATGAAAAAAAAAAAAAAGAAAGAAAGAAAGATGCAAGACAGTTACGGCAGAATACATGATCTGGGATGGGGTGGGGGTGGGGGGGAAGGGAAAGGAAATATGCCTGATCTGAATTGGAAAATGATGTACGAAATGCACAAAGCATCAATAAAAATTAAATTAAAAAATGTTAAAAAAAGATAAAATATTTAAAAAAATTTACAAGTATGACAATGAATCATTAAAGTCAGCTTAATATAATAACTATTTTAGAGAAAACTAGTATTTCATTCTTCCCTATGTTCAATGACCAGTCTAGCACCAGGTTCTTAAGCCTAAAATCAATGCCTATCATGGGCTCTATCTTAGAAAATGGATCCAATTAAAGAGTGATTGGTTATTCATGCCACTATTACACCAGTGGGCATACTGTGCCAGGCCAGTTGTTATTGTAGTTCACAGGATTCACAGCTGGGTGGGGCTAATTTTATTTTCCTTATACTACCATGCTCAGCACTATGAACGCTAAACAGTAGAGATGAGGGTCTGAAGTCACCAGCTTGATTTATCATTGTTCGAGAGTCTCTGAAACTCCTGGTCATCAGCTTCTAGGAAGGGAGCTCATTCCTGGCATTGAGATTTTTTTTAATCAACTTATGATGTGTAGAAAGGGCAATGCCTTTCTACATTGGCAAGAGCCAGGTATAGAAAAACTCTCTTTAATCTCCTTTTTATTATGTATATTTTTATGGCATATGTATATACCATAAGCTTCTATAGAAATAGGTTTCCATATGACTTTTTCTAAAGGTCTTTAACGCTCCTTATCCTTCCCCATATTCACTTTTCTCCCTTCTCCCCCACCCCATTCTCCACTCTGTTTAACCCTTCATAGTCTAATGTTCCCCTCTCCCTTTTTATATCACTGCATTTTAGTTATACACGTTTCAATTTGAAAATTCAGAGAGGCCAAGAAGCTAATAAATGGCAATGGGTGGGGGATGAGAGGCTTCCTGGGGGTGGTAGAAAAAAGTGTTTACTTTATTATTATATTTTCAGTGTATATGTTTAGTGATAATCAGATCTAAGGACCCCAACTTAAACATGGTCAAAAAGATTTTCAATAATGTTTTCCTCTAAAAGTTTCATGGTGTTGTTATTTACAATGAGAATTATACTCCATTTTTAATTAATCTTTTACAGGGTGTTAGGTGTTGGTCTCGTTTCCCCTTTTTCTTACATTTCTTCTTTGTAGTGGAATTCCAATTAACCAAATATGATTCATTGAACATTCTATCCTTTCTTTAATGAATTGCTCCTAGGTCTATTTATAGTCCCTCTCTTCTGTTCCATTGATCTGTATGTCTGTCCTCTTACCAATTCCACCCTTCATTACTCTACTTGAAAAATATAAGCTACCACATAAGATCAATGATTTCCTCAACATCACTCCCTGTTTCAATATTTCTTTAGCTATTTTGTCCCTTTGCCCATTCATATAAATTCTGGGATTTGCTTGACTTTATCTTTGTAAATAAGTTTGCAGCAATTTTAATAGCTGTTGCTTCACATATAAGTTAATTTGGGGCAAACTGGTGTCTTACTGTGTTGAGTCTTCAGATCCATGAGTGTAGTTTGTCTATATTAGAGGATGACTTGATTTGTTTCAGTAGTAATAGTTAACAAACCATAGACTATGTACCCATTTGATTAGTGTCTTATTTGTTTTTCTTCTGTGACAAAATTCAGAGAGAATAACAAGAGCAGGAGGGTTTATTTTGGTTCATGGCTCAAGTGTACAGTCCATATGTCATGTCGTGGAAGTTCTCAAGGCTGGGCATTGAGGCAGCTTGTCACATCACACCCATTCAGGAAGTGAGATGGTAGAAGCTTATGCTCTGCTAGCTTCCTCCTTTATATGCAGTACAGACCCTCAGCCCACGGACAGGTGCTACCAACTTTTAAGTAAATCTTCCTATATAAATTAACCTAATCAAGATAATCCCATACATCCTAGGTGATTCACTGTCCTGCCAAGTCCATAATCAGTATCAAACAACACAACTATGTTTATACTTAAGTATGTTTTCAAACTATCATAAATAATACTGTGCTTTTATTTGGGACTTCCATTTATTCTTTGTGATTATAAAGAAATACGATAAACCTTGTGGACCTGCCTTTTTAGCCTGTAGCTTTGCTACCCTCACTAATTATTCTGGGTGAATTTTATTTTGTCTTGTGTATTCTTAGATATGTTCTTTGAGATTTTTAACATGGTGATCACATCATCTACAAATAAGATAGTTTTATTTTTCCTTGTAATCCATGTCTTTGGGTTCCACTACAATGTTGAACTGCAGCTGTGAGGATGGGAATTTTGCCCATTCTTCAGCTGTTAGAGGGAAAGCAAGTAAGGATGATGTTAGCTGTAGGTTAGTTTGCAGATCTGCTTCCTATTTCTGCATCATTGACAGTTTCTATTATGAATGGGTTTTCAGTTCCTCACATGCTTTTAATACTCCAATGGATGAAATACAATGGCTTTATTCTTTAAATTTTTCTGTGGTAATTATATCAATTTGCAAGTATTATAGATGTAGTAAATTCCCAAACAATCTACATGGTCATCTTGTATCATTAATTTAATATACCAATGTGATTTACTAATGTGTTGTTTAGGATTCCATGTTTATGCTCATGAGAGATATTTCTTCTTTTAGCTTCTTTGTTTTTATTATTTTTATTCATTATTTATTATTATTATTTTTGTTAATAATAGAATGGATAATGCTGGTCATGGGAATATATTAAGGCATGGCATCATGTATTCTATTGGGGGGAAAGAGATTGTATAGGATTGATTTTTATTTCCTTTTTAAATGTTTTTGTATGATTCACTAGTAAAATAAAATAGATCTGGAATATTTTTCTTTTTAAAAGGTTTTGCATGGATTTATTTTCCCTGTAGCCCCAGTTGGCCTCAACTTGTTCTCTCTCCTTCATTCATTCTTCTAATACAATGATTGGAACTTTCCTTATTTATGCTCATTATGCCCATTAGTTGTAGATTTCTTTCTGAGCCTTGAGTATTCAAATCTAATGTATATGATAAGTTCCTGCTTTCACGGAGCCTATGTTCCTGTTAGGGAAATGGACAAGTACATTAAGTAAATGCATGAGATAGATGGCAATCATGGTGAAGAAATGAGAAAACTTGGTACGATGTGAGAGATTGAATGCTGGGAAACATTCTATTGGTGAAACATTTTACCTGATACAGGGGTTCTTGAAAGATGTATTTGAAAATATTTTGACATGCAACAGCTCCAAATAGAGCAGACAATCAACACCAAAGATTATGTGAAAATTATGAAATTTCATCACAAAGCTCCTACAACCAGATTTACTCCTTTGTTATGGTATGACACCTGTAAAGACGTCAATCTATTTAAGCTAACTCTGTATCTCCCAGTGTGTCCAGTAGCATGCTTTATATACAATAGGTGTTAAGACTATAAAGAATTTCAAAATTAAATTCATTTTATTTAAAAACTTGGGTCATATTGGTTGTTTATTTTTTTTAAAGATTTTTTAATTTTTTTTATTTTTTTTTATTTATTTCCATATGTGTATGAATGTATTGTTTGCATGCAAGTCTGTGCATCCGTGACGTGCAATGCCGCGGGCACACAAAATCTTTCATCACTGTTTCTGCATAGCTCTGGTGGAACTATTTTATGTTCATAATAGTTTAAGTGAGTAAGTACATCCATTTAGTGCTCACAGACATATAGGGATGTACTGTGGCCAGAGAATAGCATGCTTTATTTATTCTTGACTATCTGATATCTAGGGAAATGCTACCATAATATAAGATTTTAATTAAAGACATATATGGCTGGATTATGTAGATCACTTTATGGCCTATAGATTCCTAAAATTATAAAGAATTTTTTCATATATTCAAAATTTTTCAAAGACTTGAATTATATATTTTTATGTATCACATATTAACTCAGCTTGAACTAAATACTTTAAGTATCATGTAAGCTCATCAGCACATATATGCTTTCTGTGACAAACTGAAATCATACTCATTTTCCCTTGTGTTTTCTATTATTACAATACAAAGTGTTTTTATGTTTCTAGTTATTTTTATAAAACTGTTTGAATGTGGAAATAATACCATTCTGATGTTTGTTTTCACAACAAGAAAAAGGAATATTTCTTCATATACGTAATATTGTTAAGATTTAGCTTTGAAAATCTTTGTTGCTTAGCAGCCTTTAAAATAAATTTGAGTCTCATCTGATGAAAGTTTTTTCCATTGTTTATAATTATGAAGGCAGTACAATATACACTGACATTCCATTTCATACATGGAATTCTTAGGAAATTTTTGGTATGGCAATGAGACCCTGTAGAACATGGGCTTTGAAGCTTAAGTTCTCTGTGACTGACTCTTAACATTCGTTCAACTGTTGGGGCCTCACTGAAATGGAGACCTACACTGTTCACTGGCAGAGTTACTGGAGGAATACCATGAGTGCATGTTCCACTATCTTGCCTGAAAGTACAGTACAATTTTACCTCCCTGGTGAGTTGATCTTTACCTTTTCATTTACAAATAGCAGTGACTCCCACTTTAGAATTCAATCCAATCCAACCAGCTTCCTTTCACTTGCTGCCTCTCCCAAACCCTCTGATCCCCAGTGAATTTTCACAAGTCACAGTGGTTGGCTTTATTAGGAACAACACACACACACACACACACACACACACGCATGCATGCATGCACACACATATGCACACAAACACATAGCACCTTTCTAGCTAATATTCAGCTCCCAGATTATATTTTGTCAGCAATCTCCATATTTTATTCCATTCTCTTGACAGCTGTAGAACTCTGAGAATCCCTATAGTCACCTCAAGTTCAGTAACTCCTACCACAGCTGCCCTGTATTCTCTGAGTTATGGACATCATTCTTCATCTTCGTGAAAAATGCTTTCCTACTGCCTTTCCTTCTACTCTTGCAGAGCACCTCATGTGCTTCAGGTACAGAGGCTATGCAATGGTGCTTCCCAGCTTGCTTCCCAGTTTCTGCCACTTCACAGTTGTTATATATGACAGGATACTTTACCTCTCAGCACATTAGTGTTTGAGAATAACAATGGCTTTCCTATAATTACCAGAAAAATATGGGGTTTTTTTAGATGAAACTAAGGTTGACTGAGATCCAAGAATGCTTTGGTTCCTTTGCAAGTCATTTTCTGGGCCTGCTTTTACAAAATACTCTTGCTGGTTTTGCTATTAGGATAAATACTTTTTAAAAATTAGCGTTTCACTTTATTGCACAGGAAATTCTTATGAATGTAAGTCTTTCTAAGTTCCTGACTTCAATTCACCAAGTTCCCGGATGTTTTGAGATTTATACTCATGATTAAACATTTTTCAGAGTCCTATTTTTAGTCAGCTGCATTGCTATTTCCTACAGACGGCATTCTGTAGCAATTGAACCCAGCACACAAAGACTATGACATTTAGCACTGAATGCCAAGCTCACTTGTCATTAGTAAACAGAGGTTCTTTTTGTTAATTTCTGTATCCAGAAATTGTGACCTTTGCCTCTTTACTCACAACTGGCTTATATTGCTTGTTTAGTTCCTTCCTGAACATTCATCTTTTTAATCTTTACCTTTTCATTTACAAATTCCTCTTATTTAGAAAGGAAAATAATGTATGCCTTCATTTTATTGACATGGGTAATTATCTAGCAGAAACATAAATAGCTCAGATTCCCACTTATCAAAGCATTGCCTCATGAGCTGGCCTCGGAATGGTAGCCTCCTACTGTTTGAGGTTCCCTTGGTTTCTCTTCCATTTAAACTTACTGAAAACTTTGAAATGAACAGAGACATTATACAAAATTTCCAAGTTCTTAATTCTTAAGATCATTTTAACATTTATTTTCCAATTATTACCATACATGTCTAGAGGGACTATTAAGTTATATGCATTTCTTAGGTATGGTGACAATATTTTTCTTCAGTTCCAACCATACTCAAGACCCTAGACTTTGCTCAAAGATAGTCTGTCTCCCTTATTTATTGATTTTAGACTTGCCAGTTAACCCACTTGCTGAACGTTTTCTAGCTCCCAAACAACATCTCAGTATTTTCCCAGACATTTTACATGCAGAATGGGGAAGAGGGGGTGTGGTAGAATGTAAGGGCTGTGATTGGGGTGAATGGTGAAACTACAGCAATATAGATTGGACGCTTATTTGATCAACTTGATTGTACATACAAACCCCTCCAGCTGGATGTTGGGACCCTTGGGCTGTGTGGGTTTGGGCACAACTGCTTGCAAATTGGTTTTACATGAAGGATGCTTGTACTCAAAACTTATTACTTATTGTTAAAAAAATTAAATAAATGAATGTAAATGTAAAAAATTTAAAAAAGAAATGAAAAAAAGAAAAATTAAAAATTACTAGATCAATAAAATAGAACAAACACAAATTAGACAAGCTTATATACTGAATGTCAAGTTTACAAAAACATTCTAATAAGTAGTTCACAGGACCCTAATCCTTTATTTCTCTAGAAACAATGGTTCAATATTTGTTCAGCATTCAAGGTCATTTCATAGGACTATGATGAGAATCAATTGTACTTAGTTGTCAACTCTTAATATTTTGAAATGAGAATTTACATAAATGAAAATACTGATGTAATAAACAATTTAAGGAACTTTTAAGGGAGATTGAATCGTTCCACTAAACTGATGAATGAAACTAATTATTTAACAAAGCCTGGTTGTTGTTATATATCAATAGGTTGTTGAGATATCTAGTCAGTTCTATGAAATGCATATTTGTCAGAAAAAGTCACAGAGGCTAAAAATTTTGTGCTCTTAGACTACACTCCAATATATCATACTCTAACTTTTTTGAATATTAGCCATAGAATTTGAGAATCTGTTGTCGAAATATCGAATCATAGGAGGCTGGCATGGTGGCTCTGGAATTCTAGTGCTCTGGAGTCTGATGCTGGAGGACTGAAAAATATTCGAGTCCAGTCTGAGCAATACATTAACCCCCAAAACAAAAGAAGAGAGGTTTGAACTGACTGAGTGTAGGCTATCCAGGTATGTAGAGTCCCACAACACAGAGAGGAAGCTATGGAGATGTGGAGAGAGCTGAGTTGATGGAGACAAAATTGACAAGAACCCAAGGGTGGCTTTCATGTTGTTACTCTCAATATTAATAGTCTAAAGGATTTCTATGTCCCTTTCAAAAGACATGGAATAAGACACCTGCTGTTAGTTAAGGCATTCTAAACATGATAGGGAAACTACACCCATGATCTGCATGGGAAAAATAACAGTTCACATGTCAATTTGGATGGGGATAATTTCATGGAGACCCATGTCAAGATGAATGGCTACAGACAACCAATGTATACTGAGGGAGGGGCAGTCAGTTTTCTCCAAGGACTAGCTCCCAAGAGGGCAGCCCTAAATATGTGCACACATGAGCACAACTAAATAGAGATTCAGTAAATATATATATACTATATATTATATTATATATTATATTACTTTATATATATATATATTGCATGTATACATCATGGGTTGTAACTTCAGAGTATGATGTTCTTCCAATCTAGAACCCAGCTTAATAGAGATAGATAGATGATAGATAGATAGATAGTTAGATAGATAGATAGATAGATAGATAGATAGATAGATAGATAGATAGATGTGTGTGTGTGTGTGTGTGTGTCTGTGTATGATCAAAAAACAAGAAATTGTGACGGAGAGGAGAGGACATGAGAAAAGCTTGAAGGGAACTTGGAGGAGTGGAAATACAATACTCATACCTGAAATTCTTTCCTTATGGATTAATCATCTGGTTTAGTAGCTAATCCCACAGTTCACATGTTAAAAGTACTGGGAAGGACCTCCACATCACTATAGGAAGAATATTTACTGAAGAAAAACCACAATTTGTATAGATATCTTCTAAGAAATATAGCTCAAATGCCTTCTCACCTCCACTAACTTGTGGGGTTAAAACAGTAAGTATAGTAGGGGGTGCATTAAGATGTTAGTTGTTAAAGGTAAGTGTAGAAGCAAAATAGCCCAAATAATTCTGAGAATGAGCACAGAAGCTGTTCCCCTGGACCACTGGGTCAAAACAATGTGAACATATTGATTGTATGCTATGTGTTAGTGGCTTCTGAATTCACTTCTTATTTGGATTGAATTTCTGTTCAAGTGTCAGAGGAAGCCAACCCTACCTTAGGAGTTCCCCAAACTTTATCATGGCATGTAACTTCGGAGTATGTTCTTCCAAGCTAGAACCCAGCTTAAACTTGTACTGTATGGTTCCCCTTTCCCTGCGTGGATTTCAATGTCCAAGGCTCTGCTCTGGCAAATCTCAAGATTGCATTGACTTGTACAACTAGATTCTGGTAAGAACCCATGAGAGAACAAAGAAAGAGGAATGCAGCAATGTCTGTGCCTAAGTGCATGTACACAGTTCTGTCAGCCATGACCCTGTAGCAAGGGGCATCTAGTCAAGATCTGTATGTTACCATACATGGGAGACAAAAAAAAAAAAAAAAGATACTGAACTGTAAAGAGAAACCAAAGAAGGCATTAAAGTCTGGTCATTTTTTGAGGCTCTCTTTAAGGTGTGAAGCCACAGAGCCATGGGCTAGCATAATAAACTGCTTCATGAAGAAAAGAAATGTCTCAGTGCCTCATCCCTCTGCACACAGCACCTCGTAAAGGATATTCTCATTCTATTAAGGCTCAAGCTCCCTGGTGTCCACAGTATTAGCTTGAGCCTGCTCCCAATGCAGAGTCTCAGTTCAGATCCGTTTACCTGGGATGTTCATAGATTCTGGGCTTCTCTAGATTTATGTTCTTAGTGTATGGTGTGGGTTTTGGAGTTTGGAGGAATGATTGTGCAGACTGTTGTAATTTTTCCAACAGAGTAGGTACATTGCAGTTTTTCTTAAGCTGCGCTCTTTCCCCAACCTGACAGATAGTTATGTAGTGACGTCTGGTGGTCCAGCCGCACTGACTGGCTTCTCAGGGTTTGTGACAGGCATCTTGTGGGTCTGTGACCTAAAACTTTTTCCTCTTGTTTTTTTTTCTTTTTTTAATATAATAATTTTATTGATGCTTTGTGTATTTCAAACATGAACTGGGGTGGGGTGGGGGGAAGGGAAAGGAGAGTATGTCTAAATCTGTCAGTTCAATTTAGACACTCTCTTTTCCCCTCCCCCCAATCTTACCCCAGTTCATGCATTCTGCCATACATGTCCTGCATCTTTCTCTCAATCTTTTTAAAGTTTTTCTCTGCAGAAGTTTATTGCTTTGGGCAGAATTTAACTGTATCAATCTATTCTTAAACCCAGTCCTTATGTTGTTGTTGTTCCCTCCCATTTGTATTGCTTCAAAATATGCCTATGTATACATTATATATGTGCCAGAATTATGTCCTCCAAGAATAAACTGTATGTTATCTCTGAAATATGTTTAGAAATTCACATTTTTCCCTCTAATTTTATATTACTCTAAAATATGAATACATACCTTCCACCCATATGTGTTAATTACCATGTTTGAAATAAGTGGTAAGTTAATTCTAGGGCTCCTTAAGAGACTCACATTATAACAGCACAGTACCTTTCAGATAGAAAGAAATATAACAATAATGTTTCTCAGCTTGCCTTTCAACTGGAGATTTGGTGCTAACATCCTTGTGGATGCAAACTACTCCTTGTTTGTTTGTTTGTTTGAGGGTGGTGTTACTTCATTTAGCTTAATGGCTCTGAGATCCATCCATTTACCCACAAAGCTCATGATGTCCTCTTTCTTTACTGCTGCATAGAACTCCATTGTGTGCATGTACCACATTTTTGTTACCAACTCGTCTGGTGAGGGGCATTTGGGTTGGTTCCAGCTCTTCTTTACTGTGAGAAGAGCTTCAATAAACTACTCAAAAAAACAAGGAAATAAGAAAAACAAATGACCCACTCAAAAGCTGGAGTAAACAGCTGAACAGAGACTTCAACAGGGAGGAAGTAAAGATGACTGAGAAACATCTTTAAAAGTGTTCAATGTCATTAATAATTAAGGAAATGCAAATTAAAACCACTCTAAGATATCATCTCACTCTGATAAGACTGACTAAGATCAAGAAAACAAAAGATACCAACTGCTGGAGAGGTTGTGAGGAAAGGGAAACATTCATCCACTGCTGGTGGGAATGTAAACTAGTACAACCACTGTGGAAAGCAGTGTGGAGAACCCTTGAGAGACTCAAAATGAGCCTACCACCTGACCCAGCCAATACCACTCCTGAGTATATACCCAGAAGACTCATCCTACCTCCTGTTTCTTTCTAGAAATTTTCATTTCTTTTGCTTAGAGATTGTTGTGCAGCAATCTCCTCTATGATAAATCCTGACATCTTGCAGATGCCTCTTTAAGAGGCAGCATATTTTAAGGAGCAGTGAAAACATCCCATCCAAAAGGGATGCACCTTAAATTCAGGAAGCAAACAAGTCAATAGATTAAGGAAGTCCCTAAAACTGACCAGATTCACTCTCTCCCCCAATACCAGCATAAATAAGTCCCAAGGACTGCTGAGATGCACTTTCAGACAAGCTGAGCTGCCTAGGAGAGGTTCAGACCATTTGAGTTGCCTGGAAGAAACAGAGACCAACCAAGGTGCCTTCATAAGGCAAGGAGAAAAGACCAACTGAGCAATGAGGAAAGGACACTCTCCTTACCTGCATGTCATGTTGGACACTCTAGGGTTCCAGCTTTTGTGAGCTGTCATCCATACTAAGGTAGCCATTAGTGAACCAGCTGTCTTTAAGCCTTTCTGCTGATCCATACTCCTCTAAACAACCCCAAAACCTCAATGGCTCAGCAAGTTGGACTTTGGTGGTATCCTTACTTTGGTCTGTCATCAGTCCTCTATCTAGGTATGCAGATAGCTGTTTATATATCCCCAGGAATAACGTCATATAAGAGATACCCAGAGTCACAAGTGAGGAAATGTCCATCCCTTTGGCTTGTTCAGTCATCTAGGTTACATTCTGTGGTTTCCTTTACAAATCTATTTTTCGATACTTCTGTACTTTATTTAGTCACATTCTTTTGTTTATCTTGCCTTTCCATGTATTTCACCTCTTTGTAAAGTCCTGGCTCCGATGTTTTCCTTCAGATGTGTAAGCGCATCAGAAAGAACTGATGATAGTCCCCACTTCACCATCTTCCAGGATTTCAAACTCTTACAAATATCTGATTTTAAGTCTCCATTTATAAATTTGAGCTTCCTGAATAAAATATTAAACACACCAAAGCATACATTGAGATATTCTCATCCACCGCACTTTCCATCCATGGGATATTTCATATTTCCAACAGGTCATCACAAACAGGGTATAATATGTGAGGGAAGCAGACAGATGCCAAACCTCTGTCTGAAGAGACAAATTTTCAGGAGGAGGAAACAGAAATAGAGCTTGCTAAAAGGTTTCCAGGCCTGCAAATATAAAGAGTTTGGCTTTTGTAGAACAGAAATCATGGGATAATATTTAAAGCAAAATGTAGGCTTTAAATAACATTTCTCATGGAAACAACTTCTGGGTGTTCAGGAAGGACATCTAAAATTTGCCAAATGGTAAATCACAACCCGAAGGAAAGGTGGAACCAAGAAGAATATAAATGCAATGACAAGGGGTTGTTTAGGGGAAAGTAAGTTTTCTCCAAGTCAATCAGACTTTTGTCCTCCAAAGTAAATGCTTTTATATCCCAAAGCCATAAATCTGAGATTTTCCCTCTTTTTAATTTAGTCTAGGTAAACTCATGTTCCAAATAACTATATATTGCTGCATGTAGAATGAAAGCATTAGGGTTGGAGAAATAGCTCAGCAGTTAAGAACCCTGGCTGGTTTTTGGAGAAGACCCAGGTTTGAATCCCAGCACCTACATGGCAGCTAACAAATGTCTATGACTCCAGTTCCAGGGGATCTGACTCCTTCTTCTGTCCTATGTGGACACTGCATGACATGGGTGCACTTACACACATGCAGACAAAACACTCATACATATAAAATAAAAATGAAGATGTAAAGTACTATAACTATCAGAATGAAACTCATGAAATTCCCCTGTTATATACAATTTGACTGGATTATACCTCATAATCAGCTCCCTAGTAAAGATAAAACTTCATACCTAAGTAAGCCTTTTCATATTGACAGAACCCTACCTGTTGTTTTAATTCTTTTTTTTAATAAATTACATTTATATTGGAAGGTATAGATCATCAAAACTGTAGGCATCCTTAAAAACCATGTCTATGCTGTTTTTCTCACTAATTACCTCTAGATGCAAAAAAAAAAAAAGCAAAGTTAATTGATTTAAAGGAAAGTCCATTAAATTTATTTATTTAAAAATCAGTCAAAAATTTATTTTTCTCTTTCTTGTCTCATTTCTGCTCAACACTTGGAGAGGAGAGACTCTTGTCTCATTCTGGTTTTCACGGGGAAGGTGAACGGAGAGTCTGGAGATTCTCAGAAGGCTCCATGCTCCTACCTAGCTGCTCCATGTACTCAAGCAGCCAACCCCACTAGTATAGGATGCTACTTGCTTCACCTATCTATACTGCAGTCTGTGTAGCTGACATGGCAGCTCCGTCCTGAGCTCCTGCCTTCCCAGAAAACATCTTAGGTTGTGCAGTTTTTATTTCTCTTAATTATAGTCTCTTGGGCCTGGAATTATTCCATTATATCAGGACCTTATGAACAAAATGTGTCTCCTTAAATTGCATATGTTGAAGTTCCTTGACTCTCAATGTAATGATATTTGCAAGTGGGAAATTGGGGGAGAGGTATACTAGGTTCGAATAGGGTCTTAAGGGTGCTACCGCCTTCCTCTTCTTTTCCCTTAACAGAAAGTCAGGCAACTCAAGAAGACAGTCCTGACCAGGAATAAAATCTGCCAGTACCTTGATCTTGGACTTTTGGCCTCCAGAATTGTGAGAAACAAATCTCTATTGTTTAAAGCACACATGCAGGCATTTTGTTACAACAGTCTATGTAAGACATAGAACAGTTTGGCTTTCCTTGGTGTCATTTCAAAGCTTTTCCCCTCATCCATCTTGGATACTGTCAGTTTATCTGTTAACTGGCTTGAGGCTAAGGAATAACCCTGTTTTTTCCTTGCTTATTGGATGGGGCTAGACTGTCCATCTCTAATCTGGGATGCCTGTCAGACATGAACTAAAAAGATTGATATAAACCTAAAATCTCTGTTTATATTCACATGGAATATAATGGAATAAAAGAGATGAAAAGCTGAGTTCTAATGTAAAAATAGCCCTCTCTATTCATGTGCTGAGGAGACTGAGTCTTGAAAACATAGGTTATCTAAACTCAGGCTGCTTAGGCACGGACGTATTTGTCAATCTGTGTTGTTCACCTCATTTTTATTGAAGAAAATGTCAAATAAAAGGGCAAAGATAAATCCTTTAAGTTATGCATATTTACGCTCTATTTTTTCCTGGTAAAGTTTTTGAAACATTGACATCACCATGTCTACTTTATTCTTTGCCCCATACTGAGATTATAGCATGACAAATAAAGCCATAATAGTAACCATAGCTTCTTGTTCATTTAATTTAAATAGTCATTTCCCAAACTAAAAATCCTCCACATCAAATGAAGTATAAATTAAAGAGGCATGCTTGCTGAGAATTTGAGAATGGAGAGACAAACAAGACAGTTCATATTTAAGCAAAATACAACCAATTTGGAGAAACTGACAGCTGCACAAAACTGTCAGCAGGAACTACACAAGGATCAGTTCTAAGCTTCTATAATCAGATACCAAGTCTTGCCATCAAATAGAAAAAGAAGAGATAATTTTATTTTGGAAGAATCAAGGAAAATTCCATGTAAGAGAGCTCAAATGTTGAGCACAATTTATACAAAAAAATAGTAAAAGATTTAGAAACTATAGGAACTGCTACGAGCAAGAATGTACAGAGATCTGGGCAAACGCAGGTTTTCTGTAGTGAACACTGGGGAAGATATGGAGAATGGACAGAGTGGTGGTCAGCCAGAATGCTAGGGAGGCAGGTCACAGCCAGACAGACCACACAATTAAACAATTTGATTTAGAAGACTCAAGAAAGGGGGCTGGAGAGATAGCCTAGCGGTTAAGAGCAACGACGCTCTTGCAGAGGACCCGGGTTCGATCCCCAGCACCCACATGGCGGCTAAGAACCGTCTGTAACTCCAATTCCAGGAGAACTCCAGTTCCAGGGGAATCCAAGACCCTCTTCTGACCTCCGCGGCATTGCACGACACGGGTGCACAGGC
>VZQC01007596.1:27706-159495 GCA_009823505.1 Rhizomys pruinosus
AAAAAAAAAAAAAAAAGATCCTTAGGAGAGAAAGGATCCTGTTAATTACAGGATCCTGTTAATTACAAAATTATATTATTACAACACATATGTAATAATAAATTTCCAGGTATCCTTAATCAATTTAGGCATTCAGAACAAGTCTCATCCACATTATTACTGAAACAGTTATCAGTTAAATCTTATAACCAGAGTGATCTTCACATCATAATTTCTTTAATCTTTTCAAAATGTGCTGATGTTTTCACTTTCTGCCTTTCTAAGATCCTGGCTGTGGTTCTAGCTCTCATTTAACAGCCCCTTGGCTTCCCATCTCCATCCATCCATCACATGCTTAAAGTCCATCCAAAACTCTGCAACACATTTCACTTTTCCATTTCTTATAATCCTCATATTACATTGGCCTCTTGTACACCTGAAAATAAGATTCAAGTAATTTCTGTTCAGATTCTTGAAGCATGCCATGCCTCTGTGCTTATGGAGTACCCTCCAAGGCCCAGGTTTCATTCATCTTGTTGAAAATGAATGTAGGTATACCTTTGTCATGGTTCGATCTGATTATGAGATTGTGAGAAAGGATCACACAGAAGTTGTCTGTGATGCTGAGTTGAAAAAATAGCAGGCTAGGGCCTGGGGAGATGGCTCATTGAGTAAGAACTCTTGTGAAAGCAAAGGACTTGAGTTGAAATTCCCAACACCCACAAAAAAGCCAAAAATGGCTACATATGATGATAATCCCAGCACTGAGGGAGAGAGACTAGTGGATACTGGGAGTTCACTGACCAGACATCCTATACACACACACACACACACACACACACACACACACACACACACGAGCGGGGCTTTGATTAATCTAATGTGCTATTTGTAAAACTGATTTCTAAATTACCTAATTCCTGCACACAATATTTTCATGAATGTTAAGCCACTTCATTAAGTATTTCAAATTCTGATGTTAGCTGTTAAAATTAGTAAAATATTTGAATTTTGTGGAAAGATAGCATTTTGGTGAAATGTTGAAATCTTGTTTTGTTAAATTCCTATTTTCACAGATAAACTCCATTTGAAACATATCAGTGACCCTCCCTTCTCTCTCTCTCTCTCTCTCTCTCTCTCTCTCTCTCTCTCTCTCTCTCTCTTTCCCAGCCCCTCCCTCTCCTTCCCCTTCTCCCTCTCCCTCTCCCCCCCATCTCCAACCCAAAGTTTTCTTCCTCAGCAATTTTTCATTCAATAGTTTTAAAGATAAGGAAGGCATTCCTTTGAGAAATTAATTCATATTATAGAGATGAAGAGCCTGAGATTTAGGAAAGTCATTTTATGTATGTAAATATAATTACATACCTAACATGGAAATCCAGAGCTCTTGTTACATAGAACACTGAGAAAGTTATAACCCCAATTTAAATTAGTTTGAGAGAGATCATGACTCTTTACATTAGTTTGAAAGTGACCATGAGTCTTTATTCTGACTTGGAAGTAAATTTGGATTCTGGCTAAGAAATCAATTACATCATATCAATTAACTCAAGGACAGAAAAGGCTGTCCAAGACCTGGCTGACCCAGTAGTTAAAAGACATCAGCTTTGGCTACAGGAATCGTTTATGTAAGTGAGCCAGCCTCAATAACCACTGCAGAATCCTAAACATTGCTCGAATCTTCCTGTCTAAATTCATGCTTCAGCAAATGCCACTTATTCATGGCATATCCTAATTTTATGCACCAAAAGATGTATTTTCCTTCAGTTTATACATTTTGGCTTTTCTGTTTATATAATGTTGTTACAAGGCTGAGATTGGGGCTCAGTGATAAAGTTCCATTGAATGCATAGCTCTAGCTTTGATTTCCAGAAACATAAAAAGTCTGTAAGATAATAAAACATAAAAATTTGGTTATTTTCCTCAGAAATCCAGTATAAATTTTATACAGTTATTCTCAGGATCTTTAGAGATGTTACCTTCATTTCTGAACATTACACAAGACTATTGTCATATTTTCGTTAAAATCTTATGAGTCGTTTGAAATTAAATTCACCTGAATTTTTGACATAACTTCTACTTACTTTTTCTCGTGCTTTTGAGACAGGGCCTCCCTTTAGTCCCAGCTCTGCTGGAGCTCACTATGTAGACCAGGCTGGCCTTGAACTCACAGAGATTCACCTGTCTCCACCTCCCGAGTGCTAGGATTAAAGGCATGCGCCACCACACCCAGCCCAAGACAGTTGTGTGTGCTGGGAATCGAAGCCAGGTCCTCTGCAAGAGCAGTCAGTGCTCTTAACCGCTGAGCCATCTCTCCAGCCCATAACTTATACCGTTAATAATTGCATGCATAGTTGTACATGAGAACACTATAGAGGCTTATTGTTTATAAATTAAATGATAGGCAACTGGTTTGTGGCAAAATGTCTGACTTTGAAACCTGAGAGGCTAAACCTTACATCTTCTCATTGCAACTTCTGCTTCTCAGGATGTTATTTGGCATCTCATCATGTGAAATGTGCCCTACTAATTACAACAATATTTTTAAAAAGCTATGGATACTTTAGAAATCCCCCAACTCAAGATGGCTTATAGTGTATGCTCCCTCTCCCATGAGTAAGATTCCTATACCACTGTAGTCAATTTTCATTCAGACCTATGATTCCATTAGAAGTGGCCATTATTTCAGTAACTACAGAGTGAAGGCTCACTCATGACAGAAGATGGAGTCTGTTTGATTCTTCCTAAATAGAAAAACATTCTTCTGAGCTAAGATCTAAAATGAGAATCTTAAGGCATGCTATATCTTCCTTCCCCACCAAAGAGCACAGCATTTATGGAGGTGTAAAGACTGGAGATTTAACATTACACTAAGCAAACTGCCAGGTTATTTTTCTCATTAAGCCAAAAGAAGCTCCCACTTGGCTATATGAATGACATTAAGGATTTCATTTCTTTGGGGTAATGTTTTATGTGAAATTTTTGTCATGGATTCATCAGTAAGAAAGGTTTAATGTTAAATCTAAACATCGTGATAACTTACTCAAGAAACACAAGCAGTAAAGGTAAAAGGCAGAGGCATAGAAAGGTATGAGGACACTAAAAGAAGAATAAAATAAAGTGAAAGAAATTCATAAAATTAGAGAAAGGAGTGGATTCAAACTCCACATGTGAACAAACCCATGTCTCAAATCCTGGCTGATCCAGAGTCTCACAGTGACAACACAAACGTGTGAGAAAAGCATGTGCATGGAAAGATGCAGCACTTCCATAATCAGCCATTTAAAATAATACAGAGCATGGGTGCTGGAGAGATGGGTCAGTTGTTAAAAGCACCAGCTCCTCTTGCAGAAGACCTGGGATTGATTTCCAGCATCCACATGGCAGCTAACAACCATCCCTAACTCCAGTTCCAGGGGATCTGACACGCACTTCTGATTTCCACAGGTATTGCATGACATAGGTGCATCTATACATGTGCAACAACCTACCCAAACACATAAAATAACAAAAATAAATGATATATTTAAAAAAGTAATACACAGCAAGTCATAATACACATGGAATACACTGGCACAAGCAGTTAGAAGACCATAAAAATTCTGAGTCCATTTAACAAATTTATAAAAATTAGTGTTTTGTCATTATTTTGGATATACTACAAAATAAAAAAAAATGTTTTATCTCCTTGAAAAGATCAGTCTTTGGTCTTCAACCTAAATAAAATTCCTATTTATATTTATACATTTATTCTCAAAATTACAAGTAGGTTGTTTAGAGACTATTTGAATATGCAGAAAAGACTACAGGAAAAGTAAAATCAAATACACATTCTATTAAGCAACGTAAGATATTTTTGGTTCTATAAGCTTAAAATTATTTTTTAAAAAAACATAAAATGCATTTTAGTGTTTAAAATATGGTCAACCTGCAGAGAATAAGAGACTGAGTACTTGGCCCTGGATTGGACATCAACATCACACGCTTCACCTCAAGGTTCAGGAATCATGGTGGAAGATGGTGGAAGAAGATTGTTAGAGCCTGAGGTGGTGGATGACTGCAAGGAAAGAGTGTTTCCAGATACAACAGGATAGCCCCGCATAGGAAATCACAGCCATTGCGACATCATGCACTAGACCTGCACAAGTTCAAGCCAGACAAAGTTCAAAATGCAATGGTGAGGTGGGAGTGCTTCCATGCCCCCAACTAAGGTGCTGCTGACAATAGATAGCTTCTTGGGGGAGGGAGAATCCTTTTTCTTTAAGGGTGTGACCTGTGCTCCTGGGAACATGATCCAGGGGTGGACCCACATGCAAGAATATTTAGGCAATAGAAATTGGACTTCATGTACTTTAAAAAAAAAAGAAGACAATGTATGCCACAGTAAGGCCTTGTCATCTTTCTCAGGGGAAAAAAAAAAAGTTATCCAGGGATTAACACACCATCCAAACATCTGTCTCTATACCAAAGTAACCTACCATAGTAACTAGCAATGTTTAAATACGTATATATCTAATTGCTTGTGCTTCATTAGTAGGATTGAAAGCCTATCCCTGGGAAATCGGTCAGCCCACGAAAAGAAACAGTCAGAACTGATCAGAGTCCAAAACGACATCTCCAGACAAAGTGGACTGTTGTACATCTTGTCCAACTGTGCCCCATCTCTAAGCCTAAGGAACAATCTGTGGAAGAGGGGGAGTGGTATATTGTAGGGGCTGCGATTGGGGTGAACGGTAAAACTATGACAATATAGTCTGGACACTTATTTGATCAACTTGATTGAACATTCAAGCCCCTCCAGCTGGATGGTGGGAGCCTTGGGCTCTGTGGGCTGGGGCACAACTGCTTGCAAATTGGTTTTATATGAAGGATTCTTGTGCTAAAAAAAAAAGGAGCTAGATACTGACATTTGAACTAACTGGGAATATAAAATGCTAGTTGTTTTATTTATAGTTTGTATTGGGTTGGTCTCTATATTTTTCTGAAATATACAACATCACAGTGTAACACTTTCTTTTACTTGTAGGACAATTTAAAGGAATTAAGCTTAAATTTTTACTTCCCAAATAAGTAGAAGTCTTAGTCCAGTCATATAGCGTTAAAGAGCAAAGTGTTTATTGGGTAAAATTTATTTAGCAGGTACTCAACTCTGCCCAAGCTTTATCCACCAAGTATAGGATATTTTAAGGCTTAGTGAATTGTTTAGATTAGTTAAATTTAGGTGTAGGTTTTGGTGGAAATGGTAATACAACTGAACTAATTGGGAATATAAAATGTTAATTGGTTTTATTTATAATTTGTATTGGGTTAAGGTATACAAATGGCCTATATATTTTTTCTGAATAACACAACATCACATTATAACACTTTCTTTTACTTGTAGGACAATTTAAAGGAACTAAGCTTAAATTTCCTTCCCAAATAAGTAGCATACAGTCAATGAGAAACAGTTTGGGTAAATTTAATGAAAGCTTATGCCTTGGCTCCTGTTTATGGGTATGTGTAATACAACTTAGGCATCTATAGGTCAAAACATAAAAACCTAAAAAAAAAAAAAAAAAAGAGGGAGGTGGGAGGTGGGGTAGTATCCTTTCTGGGATACAAATGGAAAACTCTGTGTTCCAATCCTATTGATAAATTTTCAATTTTTCTGATCTTGAAACTAACAATGGGAGGAGAATTTTATGTTCCCACAGGTAAAAATCACCAATCTAAATGCCTGAAAACATACAACTTATGGCTGTGCAGGATGGACTGGGAAATGCCAGCAGAGAGGTTGACCCATCTGAACATTAAAGAAAGAGGAACCTCAGACTGCCTGAGTCACAGACACTGAGCATCTCTCTGAATACTATTGGGGTTAACTGTTTATAATGGGCCCTAATGAAGTTTACCTTCCAGATACTGAGAAACCTTCCTACCTCTCCCCTTTATAGGAAAAAGAAAAACATGATGGTAATGAAACCACTCCCTAACTGTAAATTAGAGCCAATTGTTACAGTGGTAATTTCCTATAAAACAGGCATAACTACCCTTTTTTAATTGACTGATAGGCATAGGAACTGTGAAAGGATAATTCTCTATCTAGAGCCAAATTCAATAGTAAAGTGTTTATAAGTTGTGTAATTAAGCAAAATATATTACTACAGGAAAGCTCTGACATCAGCAATGAATTATTCTGCCTAGGAGATGTTGGCTAGGGGATTCAAACCCGCCCCCCCAAATTATAAAGGCCTTTTGCCTATAAATGGGATATATGCAAGGAGAAAGGCAGTAAGTCCCTGTTGTCGAAGACCTGGTGTGAGCATGAAAAATGTTATGAGACGTCACTTGCTAGCGTACAACTGGCCTCTGAAATGCTAGAGAGCGTTACCAAAGGCCACTACAGCAATACAGCAAAATATTGGTCTCCCTGAGACAAACAAGACTCCTCCGAAAATATCAGCTACACCTCAACAGCCTGGAGATACAGTGCAACAGTGGCAGCCAAGTGTCTATATTATATCCCAAAACTATTTGGCTATTAGCTCTCTCCTTGGAGGAATAACTCACAGCGGATGCCACAAGCTTATGTCCTCTAGTGGTTAGGCGATGTTATAAGCCACAATAAGAACTTGTCACCCTTTATAGAGAAACCACAGTTTGCGGATTAGCATACCATCCAAGCATCTGTGTCTATGCTCACAGCTTAGCTTGACACAATAAGTGGTACTGCTTAAATGCCTGTACATCCAATAGCTTGAGCTTTGTTAGTATGACTGAAAAGGGTATCACTGTGAAAGCTGTCAATCCGTGAAGGGAAACAAACTGAACAGACCGGAGTCCAAAATGACAACTCCAAAGAAATTAGACTGTTTTCTTCTCACCCACTTGTGCCCCTTTCCCAAAGCCTAGGGAACAAACTGCGGAAGAGGAGGCGTGGTAGATTGTAAGGGCTGTGGAGAGATAGGGGTGAATCATGAGACTATAGGAATATAGTCTGGACACCTGATTGATCAACATGCCTGTGCATACAAGCTTCTCCAACTGGACTATGGGAACCTTGGGTTGTTCAAAATTTGGACATAGATACTTGCAAAATGCACCAATTACCTAATTGTATGACATACTGAGTAACATCAATGTTATCTGCAAACAACTGTGTCATTATATTGTAGAATCCCTTAAAAATAAAAAAATAAAAATAAATAAAAAAAAAAGAAGACAAGAAGTGGGTGGTTAAGGAAGTGGGAGTGCATCTGAGAGGAAACAGGGTGAATACAATTAAAATCCATTATATGAAAATTTTCCCAAACTGAAAAAAGACAAACACATGCAAATACAAAAATCACAAAGAACACCAAATAGACAGGACCAAAAAATAAAATATAAATTTTAGAAGAGTAGATGGTCAAAAGAAAGACAAAATACTGAAAGTCACAAGAGAAAAACAAGTTGCATATAAGGGGATCAGAATCAAAGCTGACTTCTCAGTCCAAACTATGAAAGCTAGAAGAATGTGGTCCAAAGTATTCCCAGTGCTAAATGACCTTATATGATAACCCAGACTACAATACCCAGCAAAAATGTCAATTATAGTTGAAGGAGAAAGAAAAATCTTTCACGGCATAAAAAGATGAAAGAATACATGTCTAAGAAACTAACACTTCAGAAAATCCTAGAAGCAATCCAAAGAGCAGAGAAAAGGAGAAACTATCCCTAAAAAATTAAATAGAGAAATCAGCAAAACCATAAAAGTGTAAATACAACCTAGATCAAGAATGCAAACAAAAAATAAGGTGAAAGGAAGCAACACACATCTCTCAATGATAATCTTAAATACTAATTGCCTAAACTCCCCAATCAAAAGACATAGACTAGGAGAATGGATTAGGAAACAGAATCCTTCTATATACTATCTACAAGAAACCCATCTCACCCTCAAGGACAGACACTACCTTAGAGTGAAAGGATGGAAAAAAATATTCCAAGCAAATGATACCAAGAAACAAGCCAGAGTGGCTAGGCTAATATCAGACAAAATAGATCTCAAAGTAAAATTAATCAGAAGGAACAATGGGGGCTATTACATCCTTGTCAAAGGAACAATTAACCATGAAGACTTCACAATCCTGAATGTCTATGCATCAAACTCTGGTGAACCTAACTTTATAAACACTACTCTGCAAGACCTCAAGACACAGATTAAAAATGGCAGAAGGCATGATCTGGGATGGGTGGGGTGGGATGGGGGGAAGGGAAGGGGAAATATGCCTGAACTGAATTGGAAAATGATGTATGAAATACACAAAGCATCAATAAAAAAAGAAGACTCATACAAAATGTAAGACAATTATGAGATCATTGAACCACATATAAACTGAAGGGGCAAAAAGATGGTAATTTAGACAACAGCCAATGGATTATGGTGGTAAAGTGTTAACTATAAGGTGTTGAAAGATACAATATAGAATAGAAAGGTGAATGCTCTGGATAGAAACTTCAAAAGCCTTAACAATTCCATTTAAACATTAACAGAGCTTTCTGTCACTTTCCAAATTAAAATGCCCTGTTAGGTGTTAACAGCTTGGGACACCTTTTAAGGTCAAAATACCAGCTGCTCATGAAGGAAACAAAAAAGTTCTATTGGCATAGATGCAGGGACTCCACATTGCACTAAGCTTCTGAGGTACTGGATATATCTTTATAACAAGTTTGATTCTTACAAATTTCCAGAAAATAAATATTTATCCTCTCAGAACCTAATGTCTAATTTACTTCATTTAATCCAAATAAAAGGGTAAATATTGGGGTTCCAGCTTAAACCTAGCAGTCTTAAACATGTACCTTTAAAAGCTTGAATTCTTTTTTTTTTTTTGTCTTTTAGGAGCTATAAGCATGTAAAAGACACATATGTTTCTAGGGCTCTACAAGTCTGCAAATTAAAAACCTCTACGTGGGTTTCTTCTTAAGAATAGGGACATAGACTATGGGTTAGAGTGAAGAATGTCTCTGATATTTTGTACATTGTATCATTATTCATGTCTTTTCCAGTTGTTTTAAATGATGTTCTGGGGGCTGGAGAGATGGCCTAGCAGTTAAGAGCACCGAATGCTCTTGCAGAGGACCTAGGCTCGATCCCCAGCACTCACATGGCTGCTAAGAACCGCCTGTAACTCCAATTCCAGGAGAACTCCAGTTCCAGGGGAATCCGACACCCTCTTCTGACCTCCACGGCATTGCACGACACCGGTGCACAAACCTATGTGCAGACAGTACATTCATACACATACAAAAATAAATAAAATTAAAAAAATAAAAAAATTCTACACTAATAGTGGGGGACTTCAATACTCCACTGAACCCCTTAGATAGATCAACAGGACAAAAAAAAAAACAAAAAAAAAAAACAAAAAAAAAAACAAAAAAAAAAAAAACACAGAGAGACCTCAGAACTGAACAATACAATACACCAAATGGACTTCACTGATAACTACAAAATAGCCCCCCCTAAACACCAGAGAATATACTTTCTACTCAGCGCCTCATGGAACATTCACCCAAATTGACCACATACTGGGGCACAAAAGGATTGAAATTGTACCATGCATTCTATCAGACCACAGTGCAATAAAGCTCAATACGAACACCAGAATAAGCCCAGCTAGCTATAAGAACACATGGAGACTAAACAACACCATCCTAAATAATGAATGGGTCAGGGAAGAAACAAAGAGTGAAATAAAAGTATTTATGGAACTGAACGAAAAAGACAATACCACACGACAAAACCTGTGGGATACTTTAAAAGCAGTCTTAAGAGGGAATTTTATAGCCCTAAGTGCCCACATCAAAAAAAAACAAAACAAAAGGGAACAAATAAATGATCTAACACTGCAGCTAAAAACACTTGAGAGACAACAAAAAATGAAACCTAAACCCAGACAGGAAGAAATAACAAAAATCAGAGTAGAACTCAACAAAATAGAAACAAAGAAAACAATACATAGAATCAATGAATCCAAAAGCTGGTTCTTTGAAAAGATAAAAAAAAAAAAATAGCCCTCTAGCCCAGTTAACAAAAAAAAAAAAGAAAGAAAGAAATAGCAACTCCAAATCAATAGTATTCATGATGAAAGGGGAAACATTACAACAGACAAAGAAAAGATCCAGACAATAATACGGGAATACTTCAAAAACCTACATTCCACTAAATTTGGAAAACCTAAGAGAAATTGATGAATATCTGAAATGGGAACCAACAAAGAAAGCTTAACCAAGACAAGATTGACAGTTTAAACAGACCAATAATATTTGAGGAAATTGAAGATGTCATAAAAACCTCCCAAATAAAAAAGTCTGGGCCCAGATGGTTTCGCAGCAGAATACTATAAAACATTTAAAGAGGTCCTACAACCATTACTACTCAAACTGTTCAGGATACAAGCAGAGGGAATTCTCCCAAATTCCTTCTATGAAGCTAGCATCACTCTAATACCAAAACCAGGCAATGATTCAACCAAAAAAGAAAGCTATAGACCCATCTTATTAATGATCATAAATGCAAAATTTCTCAACAAAATACTTGCAAATCGCATACAGACCCACATCAAAAAGATCATCCATCATGATCACGTTGGATTCATACCAGAGATGCAGGGATGGTTCAACATATGTAAATCAATAAATATCATAAAACATGTAAATGGAATGAAGGAATAAAACTGTGGGAAGATCCAGTTTGAATTGCTGGCTAGCTTTCGGCTAGCACGCCTCAGGGTACCGTGTGGTCAAAGGGTCTGACCTTGCCCCAATGAGGAGCAAACAATGTGGCCTAGCTGGGTGATGCTGGGTGGGGCAACAGTGTGCAATGGCGTGGAGTTGGGGGGGGGCGCTATGATTGGTCCTGGGAACTGACTTCATTTAGTTTATAAAAGCAGGCTATAGCAAGGAATAAATTTGAATTTCATAGTAACATCATCATGGAATTCCTGGCCATTATTTTATTAATTATTGCGTGCATACAAGCTAAGGTAAGCAAAAAAAAAAAAAAGCCGGTCATTGTGGCACACGCCTTTAATCCTAGCAGTTGGGAGGCAGAGACAGGTGGATCTTTGTGAGTTCAAGGCCAGCTTGGTCTACAGAGTGAGTCCAGGACAGGTGGGACTACAGGGAGACCCTGTCTTGAAAAGACCAAAAAAAAAAAAAATTCTGTTCCCTCTTGCCCTCCTCCCAAACTCTATTAAAGGACTATGGGGAAGGGTCACTTGATCAGGCAATAACGATAGAATGATTTATAAAAGCAATAGGATTTCAACTGAGATTTACACCTTATAGTGTGTCAAAAATAAGTACCAGTCTGAGCATGGTGGCTCACACATTTAATCCCAGCACTCAGGAGGCAGAAGCAGGTGATCTCTGTGAGATCCAGACCAGCCTAGTCTATACAGCAAGTTCTGGGCGATCTGAGGCTACAGTGAGACCCTGTCTCAAAAAATAAATAAATAAATAAATAATGTGAAAGAAAAAAAAAAAACTAAGGGGAAACATCAAGTCCATAGATGGAAGAAAATTTTAAATCATCAGGAAGGTAAACGAATATTTGATTAAGAATTTCCTTTGTCAGTCGACTATTGTTTATCCCTCCCATCTACCATGGTCACCACGCCTTACGCAGACTCAAAATTCTCTAGCCCATGAATTCAGCACTTACTATCTTTTTATTATGTTTTAATGTGATATACTAGAAAGCTTGTGACATATGATAGAGACTCATGGGTAGGGTAGGGTATTTCTGATAAAATCCTAACACAGTTTGCAAATTTCTCCTCAACACTTGGTTGTAATAATTGACCTAGAAGAGGAAGAACCAGGGAGTAGGTATGTGGCAGACAGAAATCCTCCCTCACTGGGATACTAGGGTTATAAAATATAATTCTTTAGCCATATGATGATCTAGCCACTTACTTCCAGTGCCATGCAACTGATGTTTCAATAGCAGATAAAAATTTGTTCTCTCTCATTGAAATATGGACCCATGTGGCACTTATAAAAATGAAACCCATTCATACAGAAATCTGGATGGTTTATTCAAATGCTAAGTTCTTAATAACTAATCCTTTCTTGTTTTTGTTTGTTTGTTTGTTGTTTGTTTGTTTTTGGAGATATGGTCTCCCTGTAACCCCCAGCAGGCCTGGAACTTGCTACCTTGACCAGGCTGGCCTCAATCTCACAGACTGAGTTAGTGAGCTCAGAAACAATCATTGATACACTTCCTAGAAACTTTGCTATAAACTATCCATTCCCAGCACTCAGTACCCCAGCACTTGGGAGGCACAGGCAGGAGTATTCCACAACACTCAGTGTACCTAATCTTTATAATAAAATAAAGTGATGAAAAGAACATAGAGAAGTAGTAGGTGTGGCTTTAAATCTGTGATCCCAAAGGCTTGGGCTGTTCCTCAGCTATAGAGCACTTGTATAGCACGTTTGAAGCCCTAGGTTCCATCCCTANCAAAAGGGTATCACTGGGAAAGCTGTCCAATCCATGCAGGGAAACAATCTGTAACAGACTGGAGTCCAAAAGTGACAACTCCAAAGAAAAGTAGACTGTTTTCGTCTCACCCACTTGTGGCCCCCTTTCCCAAGCCCAGGGAACAAACTGCGGAAGATGAGGCATGGCAGAAGAGTGTATGGCCGTGGAGAGTTAGGGGTGAATCATGAGACTACATGGATATAGTCTGGACTCCTGATTTATCAACATGCCTGGGCATACAAGCTTCTCGAACTGGACTATGGGAACCTTGGGTTGGTTCAAAATTTGGACATAGATACTTCGCAAATGCACCAATTACCGAATTGTAATGACATACTGAGTAACATCAATGTTAATCTTCAACAACTGTGTCATTTATATTGTCTAATCCCTAAAAATAAAAAATAAAAATAACTAAAAAAAAAAGAAGACAAGAGTGGTGTTTAAGAAGTGGGGAGTAGTGCACTGCGAGGAACAGGGTGAATACAGTAATCATTATAGGAAAAATTTTCGCCAACCTAAAATAAGACAAACAATGCAAATACAAAAATCACAAAGAAACAAATAGACAGAAACAAAAATAAATATAATATTTAGAAGAGTAATGGTCCAGAACAAAGAAAAAAACTGAAAGTCACAAGAGAAAAAACAAGTTAAATATAAAAGGAAACCCATCAGAATCAAAGCTGACTTCTCAGTCCAAACTATGAAAGCGAGAAGAATGTGTACCAAAATTATTCCCAGTGCTAAATGACTTAGATGCAAACTCAGACTACAATACCCAGCATAAAGGTCAATTATAGTTGAAGGAGAAAGAAAAATCTTTCACGGCATAAAAAATGAAAGAATACATGTCTAAGAAACGAACACTTCAGAAAATACCTAGAAGCAACCAAAGGACAGAGGAAAGGAGCTACTATCCCTAAAAAATTAAAGAAGAAAATCACAAACCATAAAAGTGTAATAACAACCTAATCAAAATGCAGACAAAAAATAAGTTGAAAGGTTGCAACACACATCTCTCAATTTAACCTTAAATACTAATGGACGAAACTCCCAATCAAAAGACATAGACTAGGAGATGGGATTAGGAAAAAAAGAATCCCTTTATATACTAGCTACAAAAAACCCATCTCACCCTCAGAGACAGACACCACCCCATTAGAGTGAAGGAGGGAAAAAATATGCCCAGGCAAATGAGTACCAAGAACAAGCCAGATGCTAGGCTAATATCAGACAAAAATAGATATCAAATAAGAATTAATCAGAAGGAACAATTGTGGCTATTACATCTTGTCACAGGAACATTAGCTTGTATCTCCTGATGTTAATGCTCTGTGATATGTGTCACTGGTGAAGTTTCCTCCACTCTGTGGGTTTTCTCTTCACTTCCTTTAGGTTTCTTTTATGTACAGAAGCATTTTGAGTTTAAGGAGATCCCATTTGTCAATTGTTGTCTTATTTCTTGTGCAGCGGCTGTCTGAGTTAGGAAGTCTGTTCCTAAACAATGTCTTGTATCTGCTGCCAAGTTATTCCTCTTCTATCACCTCCAGATTTTTGGGGTTCACGGTGAAGGTCTTTGGTCCATCTGGAGTTGACTTTTGTACAAAGGTGAGAGGTAGAGGGTTTAATTTCATTCTTCTACAAGGGTGATCCAATTTTGCCGGCACCACTTGCTGAAGAGGCTGTCTTTCCTCCATTGTGTTCTTCTTGCCCCCTCAAAGAAAAAGAAAACAAATGAAACACTCAAAAGACGGAGCAAAGATCGGAATAGAGACTTCACACAGGAGGAAATAGAGATGGCGAGAAAACATCTTAAGAAGTGTTCAGCATCTCTGACCAATTAAAGGAAATGCAAATTAAAACCACTTTGAGATATCACGCTTACCCAATAAGGCTGGCTAGGATCAAGAACACAAATGATTCCAAGTGCTGGTGAGGTTGTTGAGAAAGGGGAACACTCATCCAGTGCTGGTGGGAAGTAAACTTGTAACAGCCACTATGAGAAATCAGTGTGGAGAACCCTTAGAAAGACTCAAAACTGAGCCCTTCCATTTGACCCAGTCATGCACCACTCCTGGTATAATACCCCCAGACACATCTTTACTGCAAAGATATGCCAGCTATGTTTATTGCAGCTCATGTTCAACAAAGCAAAAAGGGAGGGAACAGCCCAGGTGCCCCTCAACTGACGAGTGGATAGAGAAAAATGTGGTACATGTTACCATGGATTTCTATGCAGCGGTAAAGAGGGCCAACATCTGACTTTGGCAGGTAAATGGATGGAGCGTGAAGACATGATTGAAGTGAAGTAACACAGTCCCAGAAAAAACAAACGACAAAATGGTGTCCCTCATATTGGGATGCTAGTACCAATAAACCAGATATAAACATTCTCAGGTAGAAGGGAGCATAGAGTAAAAGAACAACAACAGAAAGGACTGCATCAGAAAATGGATGGACCGAAATGGTGAATTGGTAAGGGTTTTTTTGTTAGTTAACTGGTGTATATGCGATTAATGCATATTTAATTTTCATGAGTTCAACAAGTGCCCAGTTTTTCCTAGACACTGTCTACATGATACATAGTGGTTTTTAGGACTTAGTAAAGTAAATATGTGTATATTAAACAACATTGGTTTACAGACTCTGATAAAAACGGTAATGCCTCCGAGTTAAATGGAGATAATCACTGTTTGTGGTAACAACTATTTATAGTGGGGCCTGATGAAACGTACTTTCTAGGTGCCACAAAGGTGTTTTGGATAGGGAGAGAACTTTTTTGCCTCCCCCCCAGAACAAGGGAAATATGACGATGATGGGGTTGCTCTCAAACTGTAAATTGGAGACAACTACTATAGAGGTAATCTCTTAGAAAACTGGTAAAACTGCCTTTCTTTAATTGACTAATAGACATAGAACTGTGAAAGGATTACTCTCTATTCAAAACCAAGATATTATACTAAAGTCCTTAAACTAGGCGCTAGCAAAATATTATCAATACAGGAGCTCTGACATCAGTAATGGATGATTCCACAGGTAGATGTTGGCCAGGGATTAAAGGTCCAACAAAAGGTAAAGGCTCCTTGCCTCTAAACTGGAGTACCTGCAAGAAAGAGCATTAAGACCCTGACTGCTGAAGACCTGATTTAACATGGAAAAGATGCATGTGAGACAGACAGGCAAGTTAAGAATGGGGCCCCTGAATACCAGAGAGTGTTACCAAGTCCACTAAAACCAACAAGCAAAAACAGGTCTCCTTGAGTCAAGCAAGACTCCACCGTCAGCACCAGCTACACCTCACCTGCCCGGAAATAAATGTGCAGCAAGGCAGCCATATTCCTGTAAATATCCCAAATCTAATTGGCTAAGTGGCTCTCTCCTTGGAGGAATGAACCCAAGGGCTGATGCCACAAGCTTAAAATTATTATTCGACAGGTTGGGAGATATCATAAGCCACATAAGACCCCGTCTATTTAACAGGAAAAAATGTAGTGCGTGGATCAACATCTCATCGAAACAATATATTCCTATAACAAAGTAACCTACCATAACATTAATGCTGCTTAAAATACCTATGAGATCATAATTGCTTGTGCTTCATTAGGTA
Source organism: Rhizomys pruinosus (assembly GCA_009823505.1). Lineage (NCBI taxonomy): Eukaryota > Metazoa > Chordata > Mammalia > Rodentia > Spalacidae > Rhizomys > Rhizomys pruinosus. The sequence goes on from VZQC01007596.1 coordinate 43,810, forward strand.
GGATCGAAAGGTTATTTCTGGACAGACATGTCAAGCCCATGAAAGGAAACAGCCAGAATTGACCAGAACCAAGCCACAGCTCCAGAGAGTGGACTGTTCGGCTTCTCAGCCACTTGTGCCCCGTTTCTAAGCCCAGGGAATAATCTGCAGAAAGGGGGCGTGGTAGGAATGTAAGGGCTGCGATTTTGGGGTGAGGGTGAAACTACAGCATGTAGTCTGGACCCTCATTTTGATTAACCTGATTGAACTACAACCCCCTTCACCACACCCCCCGCTGGAAGGTGGGGCTGGTGGGGGGTTTGGCACAACAGCCTGCAAATGGGTTATACATGAAGGTAGCTTGTACTCATGGATTATCAATTATAGCTAAAAAAGGAAAAAAAAACTGAAGAGATAGGCAGGAAGTCAATGGCAGAATGCATGATCTCGTTTGGGGTGGGGGGGGGTGAAGGTAAGGGGAGATATGCCTGAACTGAATTGGAAAATGATGTATGAATGCACAAAGCCAGCAATAAAAAAAAATGTTGAGAAAAAAAAAAAAAAAAAAGGAACAATTTAACCATGAAGACTTCAACAGTCCTAAATGTCTATGCATAAAAACTCTGGTGAACCGAACTTTATAAACACAACTCTGGCATGACCTCAAGACACAGATTAAAAATGGGCAGAAGGCATGAATCTGGGATGGTGGGTTGGGATGGGGGGAAGGGGAAGGGGAAAATGTCTAACTGAAATTGGAAGATGATGTATGAAATCACAAAGCATCAATAAAAAGAAGACTCATACAAAATGTAAGACAATTATGAGATCATTGAACCACATATAAACTGAAGGGGCAAAAGGATGGTAATTTAGACAACAGCCAATGGATTATGGTGGTAAAGTGTTAACTATAAGGTGTTGAAAGATACAATATAGAATAGAAAGGTGAATGCTCTGGATAGAAACTTCAAAAGCCTTAACGATTCCATTTAAACATTAACAGAGCTTTCTGTCACTTTCCAAATTAAAATGCCCTGTTAGGTGTTAACAGCTTGGGACACCTTTTAAGGTCAAAATACCAGCTGCTCATGAAGGAAACAAAAAAGTTCTATTGGCATAGATGCAGGGACTCCACATTGCACTAAGCTTCTGAGGTACTGGATATATCTTTATAACAAGTTTGATTCTTACAAATTTCCAGAAAATAAATATTTATCCTCTCAGAACCTAATGTCTAATTTACTTCATTTAATCCAAATAAAAGGGTAAATATTGGGGTTCCAGCTTAAACCTAGCAGTCTTAAACATGTACCTTTAAAGCTAAAAGCTTGAAGCTTTTTTTTTGTTTTTTTGTCTTTTAGGGGCTATAAGCATGTAAAAGACACATATGTTTCTAGGGCTCTACAAGTCTGCAAATTAAAAACCTCTACGTGGGTTTCTTCTTAAGAATAGGGACATAGACTATGGGTTAGAGTGAAGAATGTCTCTGATATTTTGTACATTGTATCATTCTTCCATGTTTTTTTACCGTTTGTTTTAAATGAGTTCTGGGGCTGGAGAGATGGCCTCGCAGTTAAGAGCACCGAAGGCTCTTGCAAGAGGACCTAGGCCGCGATCCTCTCCCAGCACTCACAGGGCTGCTAAGAACCGCCTTAACTCCAAATTCCGGAGAACTCCAGTTCCAGGGAATCCCGACACCCTCTTCGTACCTCCAAACGGCATTGCACGACACCGGTGCAAAAAAACTCTTGGCAGACAGTACTTCCATACACATACAAAAAAAATAAAATTAAAAAAAAATAAAAAAATAAAAATTCTACACTAATAGTGGGGACTTCAATACTCCACTGAACCCCTTAGATAGATCAAACAGGACAAAAAAAAAAAAAAAAAAACACAGAAGACCTCAGAACTGAACAATAACAATACACCAAATGGACCTAATAGACATCTTCTGAATATTCTAAACACCAGAGAATATACTGCTACTCAGCGCCTCATGGAACATTCACCCAAATTTGACCACATACTGGGGCACAAAGGATGGAAATGTGTACCATGCATTCGATCAGACCACAGTGCAATAAGCTCAATATGACACCAGAATAAGCCCACTAGCTATAAGAACACACGGAGACTAAACAATACCATCCTAAATAATGAATGGTCAGAGGAAGAACAAAGAGTGAAATAAAAGTATTGTATGGAACTGAACAAAAAGACAATACCACACGACAAAACCTGTGGGAATACTTTAAAAGCAGGCTTAAGAGGAATGTTATAGCCCTAAGTGCCACATCAAAAAAAAACAAAAGGGAACATAAATGCTCTAACACTGCTAAAAAACACTTGAGAGACAAACAAAAAAATGAAACCTAAACCCGACAGGAAGAAATACCAAAAATCAGAGTAGAAACTCAACAAAATGAAACAAAGAAAACATACATAGATCAAATATCCAAAAGCTGGTTCTTTGAAAAGATAAAAAAAAAAAAAATTTAGCCCTCTAGCCCAGTTAACAAAAAAAAAAAAGAAAGAAAGAAATAGCAACTCCAAATCAACAGAGTTAGAGATGAAAGGGGAACATTACAACAGACAAAGAAAGATCCAGACAATAATACGGGAATACTTCAAAAACCTACATTCCACTAAATTTGAAAACCTAAGAGACATGATTGAATATCTGTAAATGGGAAACAAGAAAGCTTAACCAAGACAAGATTGACAGTTTAAACAACCAATAATATTGAGGAAAATTGAAGATGTAGTAAGAATCCTCCCAAATAAAAAAGTCTGGGCCCAGATGTTTCGCAGCAGAATACTATAAAACACTTAAAGAGGCCTTACAACCAATACTCCTCAAACGGTTCAGGATAACAAAGCAGAGGGAATTCTCCCAATTCCTTCTATGAAGCTAGCATCACTCGAATACAAAAACCAGGCAATGAGTCAACCAAAAAAGAAAGCTATAGACCCATCTATTAATGATCATAAGCAAAAATTTCTCAACAAAATACTTGCAAATCCGCATACAGACCCACATCAAAAAGATGCATCCATCATGATCACGTTGGATTCATACAAGAGATGGGCAGAGGAGGGTTCAACATATGTAATCAATAAATATCATAAAACATGTAAATGGATTGAATGAAGAACACTGTGGGAAGATCCAGTTGGAATTGCGGCTAGTTTTCGGCGACAACGCCTCAGGGGACCACTTGGCCAAGGGTCTGACCTTGCCCCAATGAGGAGCAAACAGCGTGGCCTACGTGCATGATGCTGGGTGGGGCAACCGTGTGCAGTGCAATCAGAGTTGGGGGGGCGCTATGATTGGCCCTGGGAACTGACATCATTTTATTTTATAAGCAGGCTGTAGCAAGGAAGAAATTTGAATTTCAAGTAACATCATCATGGAATTCCTGGCCATTATTTTATATTAATTGCGTGCATACAAAAGCGAAGGTAACAAAAAAAAAAAAAAAAAAAAAAAGAGGCCGGTCATGGTGGCACACGCCTGTAATCCACAGTTGGGAGAGAAAGACAGGTGGATCTTTGTGAGTTAAAGGCCAGCTTGGTCTACAGAAGTGCGTCCAGGACAGGTGGGACTACAGGGAGACCCTGTCCTTGAAAAGACAAAAAAAAAAAAAAAAAAAAAAAAACAAGCTAAAGTAGGCATGCATTTCGTTTGGTTGGCCAGTGGGGTTGGAAAAAGGTTCCCCTTGGGGAACACCAATGTCCACTCATAACACCAATCTGGGTAGCTGATGTTGTGAGTGGACATAGGCCTAAGATAGGCCAACAGCTGTCAGCCTGAAATTCCCATCCAGGGTTCAGCAGTCTCTGGTCAGGTGGGAAATCACAGCCATGAGTGGAACACATGTCTCGTGGGTCCAGGCTAAGGGCCTGAATTGGAAGTACCACTCAGGCTGGGCTATGGGAAGTAGCCAGCTGGCCTCTGTGCCAAGGGGTCAGCTCCCCACAGGTTCTGCAAAGTGAAGCAGACATTGTGTTCCCCTTCCCTTAGCAGGGCTGTGTGGTCCTGTTCAGCATTAAAAGAAAGCTTCCTACAAAAAAAAATCCTTAAAAAAAAAAAAAAAAAAAAAAAAAAAAAAAAATCCAGTATCCCTTCATGTTTTAAAGTTCTAGAGGGAATCAGACGGCAGGGAAACATTGTCCCTCAAAATGATCAAAGCCATATATAGCAACCCACTGCCAACATCATCCTAAATGGAGAAAAATTGGAACCAGTTCCCTTAGAAGGCAAGAACCTGGCAAGGCCTGCCCCAGTTAGTTGGCCACTCCTCTCAAACATAGTGCTTGAAATGCTTGGCTAGGGCAATAAGACAAGAGAAGAAAGTAAAGGAGTACTAATCAGAAAGAGGAAGTTAAGGCTATCCCTTTTTGCAGATGATATAATAGTTCACCTAAGAGGCTGCTAAAACTCGACCAAAAAACGTCTAGAATGATTAAGAGTTTCAGTAAAAGTGATGGCATACAAAAATTAACCTAGAAAAATAAGCCTTTCTTTACGCACCAAATAACAAGTGGAGAAGGAATATAAGAATACCTTCCACACTCACAATAGCCGCGAAAATAAATAAAATACCTGGATCAAACCTAACCAAGATACCAAATGTCTCTGCAACAAAAATTTTAAACCGCTGAAAGAAGGAGATTTGAAATGACATCAAAGATGGGAATCCATGCTCATGGATTGGAACATGAATATAGTAAAAATGTCTATTTACTCAAATTGATATACAGATTCAATGCAATCACAATCAAAACCCCATGAGCTTGGCTTACGTCAAAGACTTGGGAAAAAAAATCCGTAAATTCATACAGAAAAAAAAAAAAAGAAAAACAAAAGACCTAGAATAGCCAAAACAAACCTGAATGAAAAATGCAAGACAGGGGGGATTGCTCTACCAAACCTCAAGCTATAATACAGAGCCATAGTCATAAAAAAAAGGGGGGACAGCCTGGTAACTGGCACAAAAACAAGACCCATTGACCAATAGATCAAAATTGAAGATCCAAACTTGAGCTCATACAATGTAAGCCACCTTATATGGGACAAAGGGGCAAAAAAAACCAAAAAAAAAAACAAAAAATAAAATTAAAAAAAAAAAAAAACTCAAACGGAGAAGGATAGCCATCTTCAGCAAATGGTGCTGGCAAAATTGGATCACCATTTGTAAAAATTTTTTTAATTTTATTTATTTCTGTATGTGTATGAATGTACTGTCTGCATGCAAGTTTGTGCACCCGTGTCGTGCAATGCGCGGAGGTCAGAAGAGGGAGTCGGACTCCTCTGGAACTGGAGTTCCCCTAGAATTGGAGTTTCAGACGGTTCTCTGCCGCCATGTGGGTGCTGGGGATCGAACACGGGTCCTCTGTAAGAGAGGTCGGCACTCTTAACCGCTAGGCCATCTCTCCAGCCCCTGGATCACCAATTGTAGAAGAACAAAATAAACTCCAGTGGATCAAAGACCTCAACGTGAAACCTGAAACCCTGAAAGTGATAGAAGAAAAAGTTGGCAACAACCTACAAGGCATAGGCGTAGGAAAAGACTTTTTGAAATTCTCAAGGAACTTTTGAATAAAAAATTTACTCTGAAAATTGAAGCAATGTTTTCAAGTTATTTAATTTACAACCAACTTATGGTGCTAAAATATTTAGCTTCATTCCTGTAGATAATAAGTGGTCTTTAACACAGAAAGAAGAAAATTGAAAATAAGTAGGTGTGGCTTGCTCTTAATACTAATTAAGTTTGAAATATATTACATCATTTCTGAAAATAAAGGAAAACCTGTATAATTTTTTCAAAATGGCTTCTCATTCTCCAGGCAAAATGTAATTCTAGATGAAAGTAACATTCTAATGGATTCATCTCAAAATAATGAAAAAAATGAACCATTATTTAACTTTAGAAACACTGCTTCTTCACCAGAAAGGTCTATTTTATCTTTGTACTTTCAGAGCAAAAGATAAATCTTGTATGTACGTAAGCAAAATATACTTGCAAAACTTATATGAAGATACTATTCATTGTGATGACTAAAGTCTTCTTTATATATCCACATTTGAATTATATTTTCATGATTATTTCAAAATTTTATTGTGTTGGAGAGATGGCTCAGTGTTTAATAGCACTGACTAGTCTTTCAGAGGATCCAAAATCAAGTCTTCACAGCCACATTGCAGCTAACAACCATTCCTTACTCCATTTCCAGAAGATTCATCACCCTCTTCTGGACTCCAGGGGCATTTTATGACATGGGTGCACTTACATGTATCAGGAAAAACACTTGTATACTTAAAAATAAATTAATTTTTTGAGTTACTGAACAAGTTTTACATGTCACATACCATAGAGTTGACTTTAATGAGAAACTTTCTGCTGTTATGAATTTGACATCCCAGTGGAAGGCAGCAGATCATTAGTTAATTTCAGAGGAAAATAGAAGAGATTATAGAAAAGATAGTGAGGATGGGAGGAATTATACTTGGATAGGACAGTCAGAAAAGCTTTCATATAGCATTGATGCAACAGTTGACCTGAGATTTGAAGCAGGCGGCCATGGAAAACTTAGAAAACAGAATCTGTAGTGCAGGAACAGGTGCAAAAGGTACTCAGCAGGAATGACCTAGCCATCCATCTGTGCTGAATTCAAGAAGGGAGCAACTTATGAGACATATTCCCATTGGGAGGTGGTGTCTATTTTCCTGTCCCTAAAATCTTGACTGGTTTGTAAGTGCTTGTAAGATATACTGGATGTGGGGTTAATTTGATAATTTATTAAAGATCTGTTGTCTTAAAGACCGTAACAGTGATACAACCTTCATTGCACTTTTGGAAAGGTCACCTGAAGAGGGCCTCTGTTAATTGCCTTTTCATAGCTGCGATGGAACACCTTAAGCAAGCAACTTAAAGGAACAAAGACATAATTTTGACTTATAGTTTCAGTCAATGGCCATTTGGCTGTATCAACATGGACCTGTGATATGACAGAGCATCATAGGGGAAGGATGGAGAGGGAGAAGGTGGAGAAGACAGAGACTGAGAGGAGAAATGCTAAGCTGGTATGGTGATCCCCTCTCTGATGCTTTTCTCCATCTGTGTCCCAGTAGGCTGATGCTGCTGCTCACATCCAGGGTGGTTCTATCCCATGACCACCACTCTCTCTCTCTCTCTCTCTCTCTCTCTCTCTCTCTCTCTCTCTCTCTCTCCTTGGGCACACACACTCACACACTGCACACACTGCTCTACTCTTCAGTGGTTCTCAGTCTAATCAGACTGACAATGGCAAAGCCTGCAGCTACAGGAGAAGAACACAGTCTCCACTGAGCACAGCTTTCCTACTAACCTATGCCAACCTATTCAGGGCTCCAGACACATAAGAGGTATAGTCCCATAGTCATTGGAATAATTCATGTAGAACAGAAGAATCACAGCTTTATTGGAAATTTTGACAGGTAAATTACCATTTTAAGTAACAACATTTTTGTAGGAATGTGTGGTGCAGCAAAGGATGATTGGAACCCTCGCCTAACAGTGAGCTCAAGGAACACAGGGGACCTAGTCTTGAGTTTAGCAGTGCAACAAATGAAAGTCAGCTTCAAGATGTAGTGGTGACAAGATGGTGGTTGTCTATCAGTGTGTTTACAGCTTCTTCTATATGACTGATCTCAGGCTAGAGTTGGTGGTATGAAGAAAACTTGTTGAATGTAGGAACAAAAAGATTAATAAAAGAAATTTAATGGAGACTTGCCAGTGAGTGCTTGGTCATTTATAGTGATTGTTTCATGGAATCTATTCAGAAGTGTTAGTTTCTAGTCAGTTGAATGTAAAGTTTTTCTGGGTTAATGCAATAAGGAGAAAGATTACTTACAATGAATTCATTACAGTGTTGGAGCCTGGAATCATGTGCTGCTTTAATGTGTAGCATTAAACTATGAAGGGGATTCTGGGTAGCAACTAATAAAGAGTTAAAGGGGGTCAAAGGGCTGTAAGGGTAGAAGGCTGAGGAGTGAACAAGTGATAAGTAGCTGATGGTCACAGCCATCTCAGATTCCTGGAGTTGAGGTTTTGGAGTTTCCACTCATTATTGATTCAGAGTTCTAAGAAACACCATGGAAGTACAAGGCTCAGATGGTGGTAGAGAAATATCATTACATGAAATCAAGTCCAATGATTCTAAGAGAGCTAGTCATAAGTAAAGCAGCCTCAAGGAGGATGGCAAGAATGGCAATTGGACAGTGAGCTAACTCTCTATCGTGGAGGCTCCATGTGCAGTTACAAAAGCTGTTTATTTTCTCCTTCATACTATGTTGTTTGAAAATAAGATGCACTGCTGATTAGTTTTGGTCTTCCTGTTGTAATGAATACCCAGTTTTGTTTTAGAATATGATCATTTAATGTTATTTAGATAACCAAATTAATTGCTTGTAACTTAAGAAAACTAGAAAGACTACAAGGCATAAGAAACTAACCTAGCTGGGTGTGGTGGTGCACGCCTTTAATCCTAGCACTTGGAAGGCAGAGGCAGGTGGATCTTTGTGAGTTCAAGGCCGGCCTGGTCTACATAGCGAGTTCCAGGACAGCCGAAGCTACAGGGAGACCCTGTCCCAAAATGACCAAAAAAAAAAATCTCTTATTTTTATTTTACNAAAAAAAAAAAAAAAAAAAAAAAAAAGATAAAATAAAAGAAACTCACCTAGGGGGGAGAGAGATATCTCATTGGTTCAGCTCAGTGGCTGCTCTTGCAGAGGACCGAAGATTGATTCCAACACCCACATGGTGGCAAACAATGACCTGTAACTCCAGTTCCAAGGGATCCAATGTACTTTATCACCTCTATGGGCACTGCATGACATGGGTGCACTTATGTATACTAATACACCTACAAAATAGAAATAGTAAATAGGGGCTGGAGAGATGTCCTAGCGGTTAAGAGCGCCGACCGCTCTTACAGAGGACCTGGGTTCGATCCCCAGCACCCACATGGCGGGTGAGAACCATCTGTAACTCCAATTCCAGGAGAACTCCAGTTCCAGGGGAATCTGAGACCCTCTTCTGACCTCCGTGGCATTGCACGACACGGGTGCACAGACCTACATGCAAACAGTACATTCATACACATAAATAAATAAAATAAAATTTAAAAAAAAAGAAATAGTAAATAAAGAATTTTAAATTATTCTAATTTCCTACATGCTCAGTTCTTATCTAGGTTCATGTTTAAGAATTATGTGCTATTTTAAATTATTATTTCATCATGAAACAAAGTTGGAATTTATTAAGGAAAGGTTTAAGCATAGATTAAACACAGGCTTTAATATGGGAGAGGAAAATGGGAGAAAGAAAAGCAGTGCATGTCCTGGAGTGAACGCAGGCTTCTGAGGATCACCCACCTTCAAGTTGTTTTTTTTTTTTACATTCAACTCTTCTGTTACTTCTGAGTTGATTTTTGTGTCTGAATCCACATGATTACAGTTTCATTCTTTTACATGTCGACATCCATTTTATATTATTTTTCCACCACTTTATATTCTCGACTAATCAACTGATAGTGTATGTGTGAGTTTATTTTTAGGCTTTCTGTTCCGTTCCATTGGTTTATCTGAATACGTTTATGCCACTACCATACTGTTTCAGTTTTTGTAATACCATGATTTACTTTTAAATAACTGAGGTGTGTTATTTCTAGAAATATTATTAACAGAATTGAGTTGGTTCCTTGTGGCATTTTGTGGTTAAAGTAAATATTTTTTCTATTTTTTAAAACTATGCCTTTAAAATTAAAAAACTCAAAATTTTATGAACAATTTCATTAAAATTAACTTTAGCAGTTGCTCTCTACTTACTTCGAATTCTAACTTCTGCAAGGTCTTGCTTATCCAATTGTGTATAAGACATATATGAAATCTACTGTTCTTCGAGATGACCCGTACTCACCATCCTTCTTTACATCTCACCTTCCAGGCCAGTTTTCAGAATGTTGACCTGTAATATCCTAATGAGTGTGGAATAACTTGCTCCCTCCTCACCTCAGGTGAGGATGTCAAAAGAATTCACAATTGTGCTGGTCTGCTGTCCTATGACTTGTGCAATAATTTTCCTCAGGCTTCTATTGCTGAGGACACTGGAACCTTACAGGATAATTAGAGGAGAACGTATGCACATAAAATAAATGCAAAAATATAGCCTCATTCTCCCTTCAAATACAGAGTAATTTATATACTTTTGCTCTGCCACTTCATCAATTATTCTATGATATAAATTTAAATTTAAAAAATATTTTTATAGATTCTTTGAGAATTATGGAGGCTGGAAGAATGGCTCAGCAGTTAAGAGCACTGGCGACTCTTCCAAAGTTCGCAGGATTGATTCCCAGGATCCACATGGCAGCTAACAACTGTTTGTAACTCCAGTCCCAAGGAAGCCAACACCCTCTTCCAGCCTTCTTGGTCATTGCATGGCATGAGCACATTTACATGCATGCATGTATGCAAGTACACCCAGGCCCTGCAGTGCCAGAAGTTACAGGTTCCCTGAAACTGGAGCTATGGATGGTTGTTAGCCACCATGTGGATGCTAGGAACTGAACCTGGGTCCTCTGCAAGACCTGCCAGTGCCTTTAACTGCTGAGCCATCTCTTCAGCTCCAATAAAAAAAAATTAATTTTGAAATTTTGAAGAACCATAAGCCAATGGCACTTACCTATATATCATATCAAATGTACTAAGAATGAGATTTTATTATGTCTACTACTTTGCTTTCAAATTTTGTTGGAAATATTTTACCAACTTATTCAAGAAATGAAGTGTTAAAAATGGCATTCAATTTTTTTACATAATTGCATTCATTGAAAATTATGTTTCCAGTATAGAAGACGCCTAAATGTATTCCTACAATTAAATACTGACAACTGAAAATTGTGTAAAAATTTAGTAATACTTTTCAGTGTTTCTTGGAGTGAAACCATTTAAGTTCAGCTCCTCTGTTTAACTGAGTAAATTATGTTTTTTATAATTCTGCAGCATCAAAATTTGGCAAGAAACAATAGGAGTATAAGTAGCAACTAATTTAATTATTTTTTAAAAAAATATTTGTCTAGATGCCAGAATAAAGTTATAAATCAAATATTTGGGAAATATTGGAACAGAAATAGCTAAAAAAAAACTTTATTTTTTAAATTGCAAATGATTCTGGGTATGGTGGCCTCTAATTTCACACTTTAGATGCAAAGGCTGGCAGACCTCTCAGTCAGAGATCAGCCTGCTCTACATATGGAGTTCCAGGCCACCTGGGGCTACAGGGAGACCCTGTCTCAAAAAAAAAAAAAAAAAAATGAAGGAAAAAAACAAAATGAGGACCAGCAAGCTTGCTGAGTGGGTAAAGGTGCTTATTGCCCAGCCTGATGACCTGAATTCAATCCCTGCAACCCACATAGCCCAGGGAGAGAAACACCTCCTTCAAATTCTCCTCTGACACGCCCCCACACACACACTAAAATAAATATAGTAAGTGTGCAAATGTGAATTTTTAACTTCCTAGCAAGAATTTGCTCTGAGCTTTCTATGTAAATTTGTATGTGTTGAAAAAGCAATCTCTTAATTAACAAGATAAAATATTTACAGAAATGATTAAAAAATAACTGCAGCTATAATACACATATATCTATCAAGTACTTTTTAGTTTTGATCACAGACTATAACAAAATTTCAAAGAAAAATTCTACTAATAATGGCATATTGCAATATGATGCATATTATCTGGGAAAATATCAATGAAATTTGTTATAAATATTATATTTTTAAACACTGATTAAATATTTTTAATATGAACCAAGACTAAAGATTCCAATTTATTCCTAAAATTAAAACAAGATATAATTTAATAAAACTTTGTCTATAAGCATGGTTTCTGGAAAGAAATAATTCATAGGCTTTCCAATATATGCCCCCCCACACACACAAACACACACACAAACATACACACACACACACACACACACACACACACACACGTGAAGCTCATACCCTTTTGTAATTTCATCATTTTTAGGATCCCCTTACTTTTTCTAAGCTGCCTTGGTTTTGTGTTAAATTACATTGATGCCGTAGTTTCAGCTATTTATTTAGGATTATTTGAATATACTTTGTTCACAAGAAAACCATTACTGTATGTTCTGGAAATCAAATATACATGTGTGCCTTGTGATGGAGTCTGAGAAAACTTCAGAGCAAAGGGATATTAAACAACATGTTATTTGAACTCCACACTTTTACAAGTCAAAATTACATGTTTCTGCCAACTTCTTTCTTCCTAAGAATTTTCTCATGTGTTTTCCTGATTAAAGAAAAAAACACATAATTGAGTACTATTTTTCTGGACTTAGCGTTGTTTTGGTTTGGAGAATTTTTAATCTTTTCCATAATTTTAGAATTAAATGAAAATATCAATTTAAAATCTTGATATTCAATTTGTGGTTTAAATGCTGACATTAGGGAATGAACTGATCTTATTTATCCCAGGACTACTATTATGATGTAATTTCCTTTCTACAAAACAAAGAAATTACCAAGTCAAGTTCTATTGATTTATGAGAATGAAATCATATTTGTATTTCAAGAAGAGGAAAAAGCCACCAAGTTAAAAAGAATACATTTTCTTCAAATGTGGTTGTATTTCAACATCTGTGAGTGGAAATTCAAAGTTCAATATGTTCATATTTTCTGCAATAAAATTTACTTGATGTATTTTTTAATATCTCTCCCTATCTATCAGGTGGTAAAAGATCAGGGCTGGAGGAAAAGAAAAAGACGGGAATAGGCTAGCAAGCTTTGAGCATTTGTTGATGGAGACAGACATTTTAAGGGCCGTCCTTCCTGGATCATTTGATCACTTTTCACTTGTACTCAAAAAGATGAAAAAAAGATTAATATACCAATTTCCAACTAAATATTTAAAGCTTACTTCAGAATAAATGTTTACAATAATCATTGTTATTACCCTTTGAAGATGATACAGAAATTTCCTAACTAGTGCTAATAGAAAAATTGGACACGATAGCAAAAATGATCTGTACATATATTTGTAGCTTATTTCACCCTCAATATTCACATTCTTCTTTATGCATGAATTCACCTACTCCCTAAAATTTTGTTTAAGTAAAAAATCTATGGTAAGGGCACTTTTCACTCACTTTCAGATGTACAGGTGATGGAAAAACATAACTTTATCAGTTGAGCATCAACCAAACAATATTTTGCTTTCATTATTTTTTTAGCTCTTAGTATAAACAACTATGTTCCATGGGTGCTTGGTGTTGGCTTTGGTACCTTTGTTTGGTTGGTTGTGTGTGTAGCTTTGTTTTGCATTTTGAGACTTTGGATGACTCTGCTGTCTGAAATGAACCCCAAGTGTAGTGACAAATTACTAACCATGGTTCCTAAGTGCGAAAGGGCTACCATATGTCTCGCAGAGTTGTAACAGACTCCTCTGATAAGAAGTGTATACACTTCTCATTCCAGCAGGGATTTGATGTTGTTGATCATGAACTCTATATTTCTGAATCAATGCAAACATAAAAGGGTATTATTGGTTGATTTCATAACTGGGACCCATGAGAATCTAACCTGGCATTTCTCCTAAAATCAACTGTTCAGTGTTCACTAATTCAATGTCTGTGGTTATTTCATAAAACTTAAGTAACACAATGAAAATTGACCACATATTTGTGAAAGTGGATCTTCACCATCAATTTGGCTGGATTTAGAATTCCCTGGGAGATACAACTCTGGGTTTTCTGTGAGGATGTAGTTTGTACTCAGAGATGCGACCCCATGCCTGCTGGATTAACTGGAAAGGAGAAAAGCAGAAAGAAGCAGCTTCCCATGTCTATCTGCTAACCTTAGGGGCCAGTGGTTGATAACCTGTTAGCATCAAGCACCTACACCACACAGGGACGTATTGAATCCACTGCTGGACCTCTCTGACTGATGCTTGATCAGCATTCCTCAGTCTATCGGACCTCTCAGACTGACACTTGATCAGGACTCCTCAGTCTTTTCCCGCCAGCACAGACACACACCACTCTAGCCAGTCATCCTGCTGCTGGCTCTGATGCTGGACTTCATAGGCTGGCACCAGACTGGTTCTCCCCAGCCAAATTTCCCCTAGCATTCAGAACTCAAACACAAGCCTGATGGGCTTAACTTACACATCTGTGGAAATAGCAGATCAGGAAATCTAATCAGGTGGAAATGGAGATTCAGTTTATTGTTTACAGCCCATCCTTTATATAAACAGAATGACATCACTTCTCTCAGCCAATCCCAGACCCCTGCATCACACTCTGTAAATATCATGAGCTCTGTATCATGAGTTTGTCTCACACAGTGTGTCACATTGATACAAGCTATTCTCACCTAGATGCAGTCAAGTGTGAATTACAGGCAGCCAGAGGTGGCCTGCCTTTACCTACATGAGGGTTTTTCCAGAGAAGTTTAATTGAGAAAAGAGCCACTTTAAGTGTGGGAAGAACTACCCCATGGGCTAGTTCATAGTAAAGGAAAAAGGCATCGGCAAGCTGAGGTCTGGCATTTCTTTCTCTGTGCTCCCTGACTACAGATACCAGGTGACCACCCACTTCACCTCCTGCTGCGGTCACTGCCTCTGTGAGTTATGCCCTCAAATCACAAGTCAAAATTAATTCTTCCTTCTTTATTTTTCTCAGATATTTTTGTCACACCAACTAGAAAAGCAACTAATGCAAGACATTTGTATAGAGTAGAGCTGTTGCTGTGAATACCTGGCCATATGGTTTGTAGGCCTTTGAAACTGGCCTGCAAGAGGAATATGAAAGGGAAATACCATTGTTTAAGCTTTAAACAGTGTATACATGCATGAAACACCATCTGAGTCTTTTAATTTATACAAACGTATATTTGTATATGTCAGCCAAAATAAATTTAAATTAAAAAAAAAAAAGGAACCACACTCTGTAGACTCCTGATCTCCACGATTTGGCCATTCAGGCCCTTTTGAGTTCCTGGTCTCCTGTTGCACAGAACTGCAGAAATGGGTAGCAGAGTCCAACTTTGGCTGAAGAAATATTGCCAACTGTTGGCTGTTGGGTGAGGAAGACCTGACCTTCTATAGGAAAGGGACTCTGGATAGGCTGTCTACATGAATTGGCACTGAAGAGTGAGCAGGGAGAGTAGTGGACTCTAGAACAAATGACATGGTTTGTGGACTGGAGAGGTGGGGGGGGCGCTGCAGAAGTGTACCTAGGGAGAATGGAGTATAAAGGCAATTAATACTGATTGATAAATTATGCATGAGCCGGGCGTGGTGGTGCTGCCTTTAATCCTAGCACTCGGGAGGCAGAGGCAGGCAGATCTTTGTGAGTTCAAGGCCAGCCTGGTCTACAGAGTGAGTTCCAGGGCAGCTGGGGCTACAGGGAGACCCTGTCTCAAAAAGAAAAAAAAAGAAAAATTATGCATGAAACAAATAAAAATTAATTTAAAAATAAAGAAAGAAATAATAGATGAGCATTTCCAACCTCCTCTAAGCTTCCAAAAAGACAATGCAGCCTCAGTCCAGGAAACATGAGTTCCCAAATTCAAATTGCAAAATGTCAACTATAACCCAGTGCAAAAAGAAAAGCCAGTTTGCTAAAAGTCACTGCATTTTGATTGTTATAGTAAAGGCACTGAAAAACTGCCTGTGGAAATTAATCCATCTAAATGAAGTGAAATCAAATGAAAATACTGAAATAAGTATGCACATTTATAATACTCACTTTGAAGAAACATTTTACTTCACATTCACTTGACGATCATATTTTTGCAAAAACCCATTTTAAGGCTTTCTATGGGTAATTAGGGTGTTCAACAAAACATCATTCAATGATAGCACATTCATCTTGATTTGTACCATGTTGTGGTATGATTCTACCTGGCAGAGGTAGACGTGCAGGGAAACACAATATGAACTATTTAATTTCCCAGATATGTTACTACACTAGAGTGTGAAGGAACATTTTTATTCTGATGATAGTATTTCTAACACAGAAATTATATGATATAGAAAGTGATTATATTATGCTTAAGTCACCCACAGCTCAGGGAACATTGTAAACAAGGGGGTGGAAATACTGTGAGAGCTAGGGAGGAGGTGCATTGCCCTATGAAAATAGAGTCCTACAGGCTTCTGGGACCCCGATCATATGAAACTACATCAATGATGTCAGCATGCACAAAACTCAAGCAGACAAAACACAAGCATTGAACTGCGGAAAAGAGCAGCAGACCCCAATATTAGCTGAAGAAATATTGGCAGCCTATTACTTTTGCATGATGAAGAGCTACTCTCAAAGCTAAGGACTCTAGACCTCAGTGGATGAATTTACATTGAGGAACATCTGGGGACACTAACTTGACACAACAGGCCTCAACACAAATGGCAGAATGTGTGAATCCCAGTGGGGGGCTATGGGAGAATGCCAGTGGGAAAGAGGCATAGAGGTGATTAAGATTAACTGAGTATTCTGTATAGGTGCACAAAAACTCAATAAAAAGTAAATAAATGAATGGAAGCATAGATGTATGTTTCCTGAAAAGAGTTTTACTACACAAATGTGAATAATTAGTATCATGAAGTCATCATACGATCTTGTTTAAAGCCCTGCTGTCCAAGGAATAAAATCCTGATAACCTTTTTTGTGTGTTTGTTTGTTTCCTATGGAGGACATTCTCATTCAAACTGCCACACACCCTTTCCCTAACTCTTGTGGTCAGAAGCATCGCAAGACCAAAGGCAAGCATTGTGGGTCCCTAGCATACTGCTCATAAAAGCCTCCTGTGTTTTATTCTGTCCCACACTTGAGCTCTTTCAGCAGCTGAAGCAGCTGAGTACCTGAAGTCCTTTAGCACAAGATGGGTCTCCCTTTGTTCTTCTGCTTAGGAGCCAAAGCCCTCTAATGACTTCCCTGTATTTCCCAGACTTGGTTTAAACTATTCCTGTTGTCTTTGTGTCCCAAACTCCATCCTCTGTAACATCTTGGTGCAGGGCAGATACCGGGTGAGGACCATGGGGTTCCCAGCCTCAGAACCATGTTGCTGTTCAGATCTTTTCTCCAAAGTCTCCAAACACGGTGAGCTTCTGGTCTCTCACTCCACTTGTAAATCCTGATAGCCTTTGTTGGCTGCTATGGACCTTTGTGACTTTTATTGAGGTACCTCTCCCCTCACATGCCTGGCTCACTCCTCCCATTCAGCGCTCACATTGTCCTTTATGCTGTCTGAACATAAACTCTGCCTCTACTTTAACACCTTTGCACTTTCTTTTTGACCACCCCCCCACTAACACAACACAATGCTAACCCTGTCCTAACACTACCAACACATTCCTGTCTTTCATCTCTCAATTTACAATTCACTTCATTTACAATCCTTCCCAAATCAAACACAAGGTCCCCAAACTCCATATTATAGTAATTCATCATATATTCTTCATACCCTCCATTATTTAAAAACTGACTCTCCGTTGTTATTAGTGATGTTGAACACTTTTTTTGTCAATTTTATTGGAGCTCTGTGCATTGACCAGTCTTAAGATACAGGTTCTCATTAACTATTGAAACACTTCAAGAAGTTGAACTAATAATGCTAATGGTGAAAATCCCCACCACCATTACTGTCAAGGAGCAAACAGAATAGAAAGCGTGGCAGAGAAAAGATAAGGGAGATCAATGCTGCATTCCAACTGTGGCTGCAGTTGCAATCTCTCACCTAAATTTCAACCCAAGCTTCAAAATATAAAAAGAACAGCCCATGTAATTAATGTAAGGACTGTATACAGTCAGTTTTATCTTTCTACCCTACAAAATTATTCCCTCTATGGAGAGGAAATGTGACCTGATCTTTCCTGCTTTCCCTTCACTCTAGCACATCCCCTCATAAACAAAGTCCCACTTGGCCAAGCCTCCTCCAAATATTTGGCTCTAGGATTCTCATAAGAGATTCCCAGAGCTTCCCCCTGTCTTCAGGAAACATCATCTCATATCAAGGCTGTGTACTCACCTTATCTTGAGATGGGACGTTCTCTACAAAGCCCAAATCTGAAACTGTTTGAGGTTCAAAATATATCCCTGCCTGCTCAACTCTGTAGTCATTTTTATTGCCAAAGTTGTTTATCTCAAGGAATGGTTTAGTACAGCATTTGGGAGGAAACGAGTGACTAGAGAACTTATTTTGATGATACATATGCATATTTTAAATAATGTTAGGGGAAAATCCCTTCTTGAAATCAAGGGTAGATTGATGGGTAGCCATGATAGAATGGTAGATGTTAACTAGGGATGGGGAGCTAACATCCATTCAAGACACCCCTTGTTGCTACTGATATTCAGGACCAAACTTTCCCTATTTCTATACATGCTGCCCATGGTGTTTTTAATTTCTACACTGTAGGATAGTATTTTCAAAGCATGAAAACCTGGAGATTGCAGGTTAGGTTAAAAAGCATTTCTTCTATTTCTATTGTTCCAAGTTTTAGTTACTGTAGTATGTTGTCTCATTCAAGTATAAACATTAGGCTTAGAGCAATATAGCTGGAAAGGACCTGGAAGCCATCACCCTGAAGGCTAGCTCTCATAGCTTTGGAGAGCACTATACAAGATTCTAAGGAAGAATACCAAATGGTGGTCTAACCCCAGCTTTAAGACCTGATAACCACAGCAATGACCAGCACAGTAAATAACATTGGTGTAGTAGTGGCACTTTTATCTTGGGGATAATCAACAGCTACTTAATTGGACGAAAAGCCCTCTCAGTGGTAGGAAACCCATGTGTGATACTGTAAACATAGCCAATACACATGGTTAGAGAGGTCATAGAACTTAGAGAAAACCCTAAGGCTGTGACATTCCTAGACAAATATAATTTCTTACTATGTGAAAAATATGGATCATTATATTTACAGACAAGACCAAACACCCCTCATC
This sequence comes from Rhizomys pruinosus, assembly GCA_009823505.1. NCBI lineage: Eukaryota > Metazoa > Chordata > Mammalia > Rodentia > Spalacidae > Rhizomys > Rhizomys pruinosus. Next base: position 62,815 of record VZQC01007596.1, read on the forward strand.
CAAGGAGCTTATTTTGCAAAAGATTGACATTATTACAGAGTTCCACAACTGGTCATACATAGAGTTTGTAAATTTCCCAGATGCAAATAGCAAGCCTATGATGCAACTTCTGTACCTAAGGCTTATGGAACATAGAACAAGTGGTAAAGAGAAAACTAATGCATCTCTCTAGTCTCATCAATGATGCAAAGTCAAGCAGACAAAAACCTACCAGAGTCCTGTGGAAATAGGCAGCAAGCCCCAATATTATTTGAAGAATTATTGGTAACTGATTACTACTGGATGAGGAAGAGCTGCTCTTTTTAAAGGGAGGGAATCTAGATAGGCTGACTAGACCTCAGTGGATGAACTTGCACTGAGAGACATATAGGGACACTAATTTGACAAAATAGGCTTTAATACAAATGACAAAATGTACAAATTCCAGTGGGGGGAGCAACTATGGAAGGGTGCCAATCAAGAAGGGGATGTAAAGATTATTAAGACATTCCATACGAAATACACAAAACCTCACTAAAAATTAAAAAATATATAAATATTAGGAAACATGAGGGAATATGTGCCTATATTTGTTCTAAAATAAAACTAAAGTGGCTAACCAATCAACCTAAAGTATGACTGAGCTATAATTCACATAGTAATTGTTTTTAACGAATTAATTCTGCTCAAGTAAATAAAAATTCAAGCAAATTTCTCAATAGGTAGAAAACTATCAACTTACTCAAAAATAGTTCTTATTCCATTTTTCCAGAACCCTTGGTACATTAAAGGATACATTAAACTCAAAATCAAGTTTATTTTTAATTCCTCAGTGACAAAAATTTAAAATTAACTGAAAACATGCATTTTACAAGAAAGTACCTAGTGCTGTGAATACTGGTAATCTTAACATTCTCAGTAGTTGCTCTGGGATACACTAGCTCTAAGGGCAAGAGAGAAACTCACCAGGCTGGCATTCAAGTTCACAGCCTGTGGGATAGTTAGTTCTAGTCGGTTCCTGGCCACAAATTATATACCTAACTCTTGTCTACCAATTATAGTGTATGACTTTGGTTGTGAGGATGGCCAAAGAAAAGAATGAGGGTGTTTTCTGGTAACATCACTGCTATGTAAAACCACCTTAAATTCTATGTATTGTTGATAAAATCAGTGGTGTCACTAACCCATAAAAGAAGGTAACTCTTTCATGCACCAAATGAGTCTACTTACTCATTGAAGACGACTTTGCTTCTGAGAAGCCATGAATACCCAGGAGCTGACACTCTTCCCTTTCTCCATTTCCTAAGGTGCCTCATTCTTTATTCCCAGTCCTGTTTATTCAATAACAGCCACCTGGCTTCTGTAAATAAGACCAAACTGAGCAACAGACATCATGTTTTGTGTTTTCACTAACCTGCTTTTTGGCCATCCTCCCTCAGAACTATTTTATAGAAAGAGTTAGGAATTCTGAAATATTTCTTTATCAGATAAAGATTTCACTATGCTGCTTCTGAGGATCAGAAATGTTCTGTACCAAAAGAGTTCATATTATAACATTCAAAAGGCAAAAATAACTAAAAATATGGCAAGATGTGCTTTTCAGCTGTGTAACTAGATAATGTCCTGCCTTTTAAGCTCTGGGATGTGAAAAAAAAAGGCAAAGCAATACTAGATATTCTTTTCCTGAAGAAATAAACTAGAGCCACATCTATTACCATACATAAAAATCAACACAGAATAAATCAAGGAGCTAAACCTTTGACTTGAAAGCAGGAAATCACTCCAAGACATCAGGAGGGCACAGATTTCTTTTTATAGGATCCCCAAACATCATAGGCAATTAAAGCAAAACCAGACAAAAGGAGTTCTATCAAATTCAAAAGCTTTTGTGTAACAATCAACAGTTAAGAGACAGAAGACAGAATGGGATCCTTCAAACAACGATCAATATCTAGACTATATGAAATACTGAAAAACTTCAACAAAAGAAAATACAAATGATCCAATTAAAATAGACTATAGGATAATGTATGCACATATATATACATACAGACACACACACACACACACACATATATATATACATAAACACACACACATATATATAATTGACCAACAAGTACATTAAAAAGCACATCAGTAATAGTTGAACAAAAAATAAAATCTCCATTTGTTGCAAAAGAAGCTTCTTTGATGAGGGCTGACCAGCACATTTGTCTGTGAATGTAAGACTCCATATTTAACAAATAGTAAAAAATTACATTTGTCTAGGGATGTGACAACCTTGGAGTTTTCTCTCAGACCTATGTCCTCTCCAGCCATTTGTATTTGGCTATTTACAGTACCCTACCACTGAGTGGGCTTTAACTCCCCAGTGATGAACCTGCACTGAGGAATTTCAGGGAACACTAGTTTGACTTCATAGGCCTTAACATAAATGACAGAATGCATGAAATCCAGTGGAGGGTCTATGGAAGGCTCTCATTGGGGAAGGGGCTATAAAGATGATTAAGATGTTCTGTATGAAATACACAAAAATTCAATAAAAATACAAAAGAATTAAAGAAACCAGAGTGAGATATTCTTCTATCCTCATAAAAGTGACTATCATTAAAATGATTGGTGATAATTGAAATAACAAATAACACATGTTCTCACTTGCTGATGAAAACTATAGTGTCACAGGACTAAGTGGGATAGTAGTCAGCAAAGACTATGATAGGCAGAAGGAAGAAGGAAATGAAGGTGTAGCAACGCATAGGGAAACAACCACACAGTATTGCATGCATGGTTAAGATACTCCATATCAATGAAAAATGAATAGAAAACAGACAACAAAGTTTAATGTGGTTGGCTTTACATGCATATTCCTTTATATTATCTAATGTTCCCTTTGTGAATCTCAGTTCAATTTGTCTTTGTTTCCTCCACTGCTCAAAACTCCTTGTATTTCAGAGTTAGGGAGACACCTCAGTTGGCCAAGTGCTTGCTGTGCAAGTGCGAACATCTGATTTCAATCCCCAACACCCACGTAAAAAACTAATTGGGTGTTGTGGCATACCCTTGTCATCCCAGGGCTGGGAGGTAGAGAAGAGTAGATTCCCAGAAGTAGCCAGCTATCCCAGCCTCAAGGATGAGCCCTAAATCCCAGTAAAAGAGTGTCTTAGAAGACAAGACAGACAGGTCTTGAAAAAGAACACTGGGGGTTGACCTACGGTCTCCATACACTGATGTACACACATGTGCATGCAGATGAATACACACACACACACACACACACACACACACACACCTTATGTTTCAGTTTATTTCCATAAGGGTGCTGTCCATCACCTGCTAGTCTCTGGGAGGCTTGCTGGTCTGGTGACATTTCTTTCCAGAAATGGTATACTTGCCCAATATTCATTCTTTACATTTATCTTTGTATAAATTTGCACTCACTAGATAATGTGTATTCCTGCAGACCTTTAAAAGTTTGTTAAATTCATCACATTCATCACAAGTCTTCATATACAAATTAGCATCTATATAAATGCATACATAAATACTTTAATTCAAAGGACATATATGAGGAGTCCTGTACACAAGAAAGAGCCCTGAGCCTGTGTCCTAGAAAGTTCAGATTCAGCTAGGACCTGATACAAAGTCCAGAGTGAACAGTCCTGTCTCCTAGTGCTGAAACCTGATTGTGTACAGACACTGCTCTCTGCTGGATGGAAAATGAACCAGCTGTTCTTCTGTGGTTAGTACTTCTGAAGATAAGGGATACATTACTTTTTTCCGCCCCCTCCTGTTATGGAACCTAAAGAGTATATTTTCTTATTCTACTTTTCTATAGATAAGATGACCTTGAATTATAATTTATATTCTAAATTTCTTAATATTTTGACATGAATGACACAAAATAACAATTGCTTCTAGCTTTATTTTAACATATGATTTCAAACTTATTTTCAAGTCATTTCCAGCAAGTGGCATTTATATCACAATTTATTTCAATTGATCTAGTTCTCAGTGTTCAACTAACAATGGTTTGTGCAGTTATTGTTAGAGTATCTTCTCCCTGTATCTCCCACCCCCCTTTATGTCCGTTTGTCTCTTACACTATTAGAATTAATATCCTGTTGGTCTTTTATTATTTAAGATTAGCAAAAGAATCAGACTTCCATTTTCAGCTATGAAGCTAGTAGTTAAAGATTTGACAAGGGCAGTGCATTCCTGACAAGGGATGTGTTCATTCCAAGGAATATTGAGCACAGCCCCATGCAATGGGATAGCAAAGAAGGCTGGAGAACTCTCCGTGTTGCAAAAGGAAACCAGAGTCAGAGACAGAAGCCTCCGGCCTGAGTGTGCTTATTTGGTAGAAAAGCGATGACCATCTACCAGTGCTCTCTAACTGTGTGGATGAGGTACACCCCCCCCCAAGAATGCAAAATATATAGGTGCAAATTGGATTTTTCCCAGGAGAAAAAGCAATTATTAGTGCCTTTTTCATTGAGTGATAATAAAGATTAAAAAATAGACAAAACATTCTTACAACACATCTGCACATAATAAAACAGTCAATGCTTAGCAAATGTTAACCAAAATGAGCAATGTGAATTTCTTTTAATTTGGGGATTTTTGTAAGATGAGGTCTCCTGCTAGCTCCCCAGCTGGCCTAGAACTCTCTGTGTGGACCAGTAGTCTAGTCTCAATCTCACAGAGATCTGCCTGCTTCTGATTCCTCAGTGCTGGGATTAAAGGTGTGTGCCACTATATCTGGATAATTTTTAAAGTATTTTAGCTTGCATCATTAGCTGTCTGCATTATTACTATATGGATTGAATTTTGTATACTAAGATTTGCTTAGCTAGCCAAAATATTTTTCTGTCTTGTGTTCCCGTGGTCTAGCATATTAATGATCAAGTTGTGTCCTGTAGACAATGATTTAGGCATACGGGAAATGAGGAGGCATGCAGTCTGTGCTGAGGGGCTGGAACTATAGGATATCTCTATATTACACACATCTATAAGATTTTATAATTGATTTTTGAAAATTTTTCATTAATTTCATAAGAAAAAATAATTTACACAAATAAAAGTATAATGCTGAGAGTGACTTTCATGCTTTAACTATAATTATAAAAATTTTATTTTTTTAATTTTTATTTATTTATTAATAAATATTTTTATTTTTTATGTGTATGAATGTACTGTCTGCATGCATGTCTGTGCACCTGTGTCGTACAATGTGAGAAATGGTCCCTCCAATCCAATTACCTCTAGGACATTAAGCATGAAGGGATGCTGGATTTTGTCAAAGGCTTTTTCCCCATCAATTGAGATGATCATGTGGTTTTTGTCTTTTAGTCCATTGATATTTTTTATGATATTTATTGATTTTCGTATGTTGAACCATCCCTGCATCTCTGGTATGAATCCAACTTGGTTGTGATGGACAATCTTCTTGATGTGGGTCTGTATGCAGTTTGCAAGTATTTTGTTGAGAATTTTTGCATCTGTGTTCATTAATGAAATGGGTCTATAGTTCTCATTTTTGGTTGTATCTTTGCCTGGCTTTGGTATTAGAGTGATCTGGCTTCATAGAAGGAATTTGGGAGAATTCCCTGTTTGTATCCTTCTGAACAATTTGAGTAATAATGGTCGTAAGTCTTTTTGAAATGTTTTATAGAATTCTGCCGTGAAACCATCTGGGCCTGGGCATTTTTTTGGTGGGAAGTTTCTTATTACTTCTCCAATTTCTTCATATATTATGGGTTTGATAAAGCTATTGATCTCTTTGTGGTTGAGCTTTGGTGATTCCCAGGATTTCAGATATTCATCCATTTCTCCTAGGTTTTCAAACTTAGTAGAGTATAGGTTTTTTAAGTATTCCTGTATGATTGTCTGGATCTTTTCATTGTCTGTTGTGATATTTCCCCTTTCATCATGGACTCTATTGATTTGGAGTAATTCCTTCTTTCTTTTGGTTAACTTGGCTAGAGGTCTATCTATCATGTTTATTCTCTCAAAGAACAACTTTTGGATTCAATTATTTTTTTTGTATTGTTTTCTTTGTTTCTATTTCATTGATTTCTGCTCTGATTTTTGTTATTTCTTCCCGTCTGTTGCATTTAGGGTTCATTTTTTGTTGTCTCTCAAGCGTTTTTAGCTGCAGTGTTAGATCCTTCACTTGTGCTCTTTCTGTTTTTCTGATGTAGGTACCAAGGACTATAAACTTACATCTTAGGAGTGCTTTTAAGGTATCCCATAAGTTTTGTTGTGTTGTATTATCATTGTCATTCAGTCCCAGGAATGCTTTTATTTCTTTATCTCTTCCTTGATCCATTAATTATTCAGGAGTGTGTTATTTAGTCTCCAGGTGTTCTTGTAGATAGTAGGTCTTATCCTGATACTGATATTGAGCTTTATTGCATGAAATTATTTCAATCTTTTTGTATTTGTGGAGGTTTCTTCTGTGTCCCAGTACGTGGTTGATTTTGGAGAATGTTCCATGGAGTGCTGAGTAGAAAGTGTATTCTCTGGTATTAGGGTGGAATGTTTGGTAGATGTCTGTGAGGTCAGTTTGGTGTATCATATCATTCAGTTCAGATGTCTCTGTTTATTCTTTGTCCAGTTGACCTGTCCAAAGGGCTCAGTGGGGTACTGAAGTCCCCTACTATGAGTGTACTGGGGTTTGTCTGTGCTTTGAAGTCCTGGAGAATTGTCTTTATAAATTTGGTGCACCAGAATTTGGTATATATATATTCATTATTGTGAAATCTTCATGGTCAATTGTTCCTTTGATTAAAATGTAATGGCCTTCTTTGTCTCTTCTGATTTCTTTTACTTCAAAGTATATTTTGTCTGATATTAAAATAACAACACCTGCTTTCTTTTGGTACCATTTGCTTGGAATATTTTTTCCATCCTTTCACTTTAAGGTGGTGCCTATCCTTGAATGTAAGATGCATTTCTTGAAGACAGCATATAGATGGGTTCTGTTTCCTAATCCAATCTCCCAGTCTATGTCTTTTGATTGGGGAGTTTAGTCCATTAATATTTAAGGTTTTAACTGAAAGAAGTGTCTTGCTTCCTTTCACCTTATTGTCCATTTGCATTTTGGGTCTAGGTTTCTACTTCTGCAGTTATGCTTTTATTAATTTCTCTTTCTAGGTGCCTGGGGATAGTTGTTCCTTTCTTCTGTCCTTTGAATTGCTTCAAGTATTCTCTGAAAGGTTGGTTTTCCAGACATATATTCTTTCATCTTGTTTATGTCATGGAAGAGTTTTCTCTCTCCTTCAACTATATTCAACATCTTTGCTGGGTAGAGTAACCTGGGTTGGTATCTATAGTCCTTTAACACTGGGAATGCTTTGCTCCACGTTATTCTTGCTTTCATAGTTTGCACTGAGAAGTCAGTTGTAATTCTGATAGGTTTCCCCTTATATGTAACTTGTTGATTTTCTCTTGAGGCTTTCAGAATTTTGTCTTTGTTTTTGGTGTTTAGCATTTTAACTATGATGTGGCATGGAGAGTTTCTCTTCTGATCTTGTCTGTTTGGAGTTCTATGTGCTTCTTGTATTTGTATTGGTTTGTCTTTTTTTAGCTTGGGGAAATTTTCATCTATTATTCTGTTGAAGATCTGATCAGTACCATTCTCTTGGGATTCTTCTCCTTCCTCTATCCTTATAATGCAGAGGTTTGATCTTTTCATAGTGTCCCACAATTCCTGGTTGTTCCAATTTTGCGTATTTTTAAATTTTTCATAATCTTTACTTGAGGTTTTTAGTTGATCTGTGTTATCTTCCAGGTCTGATATTCTTTGTTCTGCTTCCTCCATTCTACTTCTGAGGCTTTTTCCTTTCCTTTCTTCTTGATTGGATGAGTGTTCTCATTCCTTTTTCAGTTCATCCTGTGTTTTCTTTAGTATTTCCACTTCCTTTAGGAGCTTCTCAATCTCTTCCTGTAGCTCTTTGCTTCACTGGTCAGTTTCCTTTTTTATTTAAACATGGGATCTTTTCAGTTTTTCCACTTCCAGAGTTTGTCACTATCTCCCTCTTGTTCTTTCTGGCGTTTGTCAATCTCTTTCTTTAAGTCCTTCTTGAGTTTTTCATTCTCTTTCCTTAGTTCTCTGACTTGTTCTTTATATTCTTTGATTCCTTTGAATATGCCTGAAATTGTTCCTCTAAGATCTGTGTCCTGAGCCATCCCCAGGGGGATCCCACTGTAGGAATCTCCCACAGGGTTGGTAGAGCTTGGTGTGGAATTATCCTGCACCTTTCCTATGTTGTCTCTTTATTGTTTCCCTGGCATGTGGGTTTCTCTTTGCCTGTATTCCAGTGCAAATCCCAAATGCCTCTTCAGTGTGTTGAAGGCTTGCTTTGCCTGCCTCCTTCAGATGCCTTTGTTGTTTGTTTGTTTGTTTGTTTGTTTGATTAGTCTTTCTCCTTGCTTATGGAGTGTTTACTTGTCTAAGTTTTAGGCTTTCTATTGGAAGTCTAAGTCCCTCTTCCCTTTCTGTTCTGAAGGTTCTCCAAAGAACCCACTTGGACACTCAGCAATTCCAGTTGTGGGGGGGCCTGTTTAGTCCGCACCCGGGTACTCTGTGCCTCAGGTGGTCCTGGGAAATACCTGATCTAAGCTCTGCACTCAATTCCATTATAACAACTTTAAGAGGCTTCTTTTATTTCACTCTCTGTGGCAACAAATTTAGAAGTTACAGCCTTTTAAAAAGTGGAAGGACAAAACACAGAAAGTTTTAAAAATGTTAATTTGGCAAATATCTTCTTTTGTCACTTTTATTACTGTCATTTTAACACTCAGGACACCTCTTCTAAATTTTTATCACCAAGCTTCAGCTGCTATGCTTCTACATGGAATTTTATCAGTCTATCACCCCATCATTTTAGTAAATTTTAAAATGTGGAAGAGCCATTGAAATAAAGTACTGCCTTTTAAGGTCAGAGGAGAAAGTCAACAAAATGTTTTCCTGATTTCTGCATTGATTATTCTTCAATATGACCTGCTTAGAACCCCCCCCACCAGAGAAGCAATCTGTTTATTTTTATCTATATGGTAGTGGTCAAGTTGGAGATAACATCTATATATTTTTTAAGATTTAATAAGATTTTAAGATTTTTAAGATTTAAATACAAAGCAGAAATATATCTGTTACAGATCATCTGAACAAATATGAGGATAAGCTAAGAAGAGAAAAGTCTGCTTCAGTCAATTAAGGTTTTTTTTTTTCATGTTTTCATTCAGATTTTGCATGTGACTGATAAACAACAATATACCAACTTTTAAATAGCTAGATGTACTATAAACTGGTATTTTAAAAGCCTCTCTGGAGAGATGGCTCAACAGTCAAAAGCACTAGCTGCTCTTGCAAAGGACTGGGGTTTGATTCCAGCACCCACATGGTGGCGAACAACTGCCTGTAACATTAGATCCCGGGGATCTGACCTCCTGTTCTCATCTCCTCAGGCATTGAATGACACAGGTTCACTTACATACACACAGGCAATACACTCATATGGATAAAATAAAAATAATAAATGAAAAAACTTTTAAAAGTCTCCCTTTGAAGTGAAAGCTTTAATAATCCCTGGACAGAAAAAAATCCACGCTGACCCAAGTATTTAGAATATAAAGCAAACTTGAGGCAATATTTGATTAGTTTAAACATTCTGTGTAGAGTTCCAAGTAAATTCCCAGGAAAAGGTAACTTGATATGATTGATTCACTAAACACAAACTTTATGTAGAAAGTTTACTTGTAGTTTTAATTTGATGCAGAAATTTTTAGTAATACTGTAACTCAAGCAATTGACATTAAGTGAAATACTATAGAATGGATTATAATATTCATAGATGATCAGACAAAATATTTTAAATAACACAAAGAAATGTATTCCTAGGTACCTATCTAAATATCTACACAAGTCATTAGTATGATTACATATCTTCTTTTTACTAGAACACAGTATTAATATGCACTATTTCAAATATGATGAGCTTATTTTCATCAGAGCTAAGCATCAGAGCTAAGCATATAAAATTGTATTACTGGGCTGGAGAAATGGCCTAGCGGTTGGCAGCGCCGACCGCTCTTACAGAGGACCCAGGTTCGATCCCCAGCACCCGCATGGTGGCTGAGAACCATCTGTAACTCCAATTCCAGGAGAACTCCAGTTCCAGAGGAATCCAACACCCTCTTCTGGCCTCCGAGGCATTGCACGACACGGGTGCACAAACCTGCATGCAGACAGTACATTCATACACATAAAAAATAAATAAATAAAATTAAAAAAATAAAATTGTATTACTTTATAGAAACAGATTTCTACATAATTTATTTATTTAAAAAACTTCAAAAGAGAATCCAATAAGATTTATTTCTTCCTGTATTGAATTGGTTATAGTTTCTGTTTTGTAATATTTTTGACACACATTAATTGGATTCATTTTTAGATCCCAGGTATGAGCCCATCAGTGATCTTGGCACACATGAATAGCAGCATTCCTTGGGAAGCATTTTGAAGGCAAAAGAACAGACAGTTTTCCTGAGGAATGTCTCTTGGCAGAGTTCTCAACAGTTTTATGAATCACTTTGAGAAGTTACTCTTCCTCATCATTCAAAACAAGGATCTAACATGCTGCTCATTTGAAGTACACTTGTGACAAGTCAGAACGACCTCAGAGTGTAATGACCAAAGCTAGTAGCAATCATTTTCTTTTTATTTTTTAAATTAATACATTTTATCTCATTAAAATTAGAAGTTTATTCTCTAAAATATTCCATTGCCCTTACAAGGATAAAAAAGAGGAGATACATAATATATACCATATATATACATATATATATATATATGTTCTATATACCTGTGTTTATATATATATATATATGCATTATCTAAAAAGAGAAAATGGATACAACACACAATGAAATATGTCACAAAAGAATACCTATTATGGATGACAAATAAGCATGTTAAAAGTTAACATTGGGCTAGAGAGATGACTCAGTGGTTAAAAGCACTGGCTGCTCTTGCAGAAGACCTGGTTTGATTCCCAGCACCCTCATGGTGGCTAAATATCATCTGTAACTCCAGGTTTAGGGGAATCTGATACTTTCTTCTGACCTCTGCAGGAATTGTACTACATGGGTGCATTTACATACATGCAAGCAATACACTCATACACATAAAATCAAAATAATAAATATTTTTAAAACGAAGGTCACATAATATATAATTCCGTTTCATAATCTTCTCTAGATCCAAAAAGTATAGTAATAGAAAACAATAATGGTTGAATGGTTGTGAAAAGTCAAGAATGCTGAATCTGATAGTATTGATTTTAACTTTGAAGGGATAGTAAGAAGGAGGTTTTGTGGTGACATGTTTCTTTATCACCATTGTAATGGTAGCTCCATATGTATTATATATATATATATATAATATATATATATATGGTTCCCCATATGCACATGCTGCACAATGAACTAGAAATCCACAAAGCCATTGCATGTATGTAGAATTCCTGGCTTTGATACTGCAATATAATTGATAAATCACCATGTAAAGCAATTCAATAAAACACTAAGACATCAGGCTATGTCATCTACTTCCTGTAAATTTGAAATTTTTCATATTGATTTTTGTGCATTTCATATATTGCACCTAAGTCATATTTAAGCCCCCTTCCCTATCCATACCCCCATAGTCACCACCCCCACAGTGGATTTCATCTATTTATATATGTTTTAAGGTCTATTAAGTAAATTTGTATATACAAATATCCCTTGTTGTGAGTTCATCCACTGGAACCTGTTCAGCCTGTCTAGAGTCACTCCCTTAAGGAAGATCAACTATCCCTCCCTCAGCAGTAATCAGCTGCCAATAGTTCCTCAGCCAAGATTGGGGCCTCCTGTCCATGTCCCCAGTTCTATGGTGGTTTCTGTCTGATTGAGTTTTCTCGAGCCTATTGTCACAATTTCTGTAAGTTCATATGAGCAAGTTCCCAGAGGCCTAGAAGACTCTGTTTCCTTATGATCATGTGCCAACCCTGGCTTTTACAATCATTCCACCCCCTCTTTGCACTGGTCCCTGAGATGTGGGTGGGTGAGTTTTAATGCAGAAGACCTTTTCAGGACATTCAGTCTGTAGTCTTTATTAGCTACACTTTGACGATTTGTGGCCCTCTGTGTACATAGTACTCTGTTGAATGAGGATACTTCACTGGTGAGAGTTGAGAGATGTATTAGTATTCTCTCTGCACTCTATTCCACTATGTTCCATGAGCCTTAGGTATAGAAGTTCCACTGCACGTGTGTCACTTTGATGAGTTGTGGCCTTCTGTGTACATAGAACTGGTCTTGGGTCAAAGTACACAAGTAGCTGTGTTACGCTGCTTAAACCTCTGAGCAAGTTCTCATTTTCTTTCTTTTTTAAAGAACTTTATTATTTTTATTTATGTGTATGGTTGTATTGCCTGCATGTGTGTAAGTGAACCTATGTTGTTCCAAGCCTGTAGAGTCAGAATAAGACAGCATATTCCCCTGGAATTTGAGTTATGGATGGCTGTTAGCCACAATATGGGTGCCTGGAATCAAACCCGCATCCTCTGTAAGAACAGGCAGTGTTCTTAACCCCTGAGCCATCTCTCCAGGACCACCTCATTTTCTTTTTTAAAAATGTAAAACAAAGTGAAATGAAAAAGAAAAAGATATGTTATATTGTTTTTCATCCCTAATGTTAGCACTTATTAATTGCCAATTCATATTTTAGAATAGCTGTTAGGGCCCTTTTCTATTTACCATTTTGATTGTGTTAATTGTTATTGTGTTTAGTTCTGTGTCATCATCGAATATTTTTTCTTGAAAATAAGATCAAAGAAGATAGGTAATCGATGAATTATTTTTCTTGTTCAAATGGATCACAGTCAAAACCATTTTGGATCTATCAGCAAGAGGTAATTTCTGATGAGATAAGTTCTCTCCTTTCAGAGCAATCTTGTAACCAAGTGTCTCTTGAACCCAAGATGAAGAAGATTAACTTGTGATTAACCAATCAGGAAAAGATACTGTAGTTACCATACGAAACTCGTAGAAAGAACATTAAGGCCATTAAGAAGACTATAAGGCAAGAAATAAGCTGAACAGATAGGAGCTGTTAGGTCAGTTAGAATGTACATGCAATGGGGAAATAGCGTCGATTTTATTTTCAAGTTAACAGGGAGCAATTGACTGGTTTAACCAAAAGAATGAAATAACTAAAACCTAGTCCTAGCCTTGTCTCTTGCTGAATAGGACTTACATCAAATTATTTGTTTCAGTTTCCATCCAACTGCTCTTTGAAAAAAAATAATAACTGTTCAAACAAAGGGTATCCAGAACCAACACATAAACAAAAAAAGTCTATGGATACAACAAAAGTCTATGGTTGAACACTTGCCTGCTTGGCCTAGTCCTTCGGTGGCAGTCTCTGAGGCCTGCCTTTGAAATCCCAGAGCACCAGGGGTTACAGAGCAAAATAGCTATTGGATTTACATATCTCTTTTCTCATTTTTGCCAAATCCCATAAGCTCTAGAAGGCTTAAAGTGAAATTTTTTAATGCACAGCCTTACCCCGTTGATTTTCCCCAAAGGCATTCTAAAACTATCCTTTTCAGATCACTTGACTGGAGAAAAAGGTCAAAATTTTATTTTCATTTTGCTGAATTAGAGTTCTCTTTAGTTCAAAAACTTTCTTCCAGAGACTGAAATTTCCAAAAAGTTATGCTTCAAATATCAAACACCCTGGATATGTCAGTATCAAGTGAAATTCTGTTGCTCTGACAGTTTCTTCTTCTGAGCTCTAAGATCAATATTCAATAGCATCGTTTCTTCTCATTTTGTTCAATAACTAATGGGAACCATCCTACCATGTGTTTCTATTAGGTTAGCTAGCAATGTTCTGGAGTGTTTCATCTTATTCATCATAAAAAGTAAATAATAGATATTTTGGAGAAAACAGCAGTTTAAAAAATGTAAATACAGTGGGATGTGTCCAAGCAAAAAGAGATTGGTCCAACCCTGTACCCATTATAATTCATGCCTACACTAATACCTAGGGCATCTTAGTATTTCTATATAAAACAAGGGAGGTCACTGCAGAAGTAGTGGGAAAAGAAAGTGAATCTAGGATTTCATGTAGCAGAACATAAATATTATATAAATGAGAATAGAAATAAATTAAAATTCAAAATCCTACATAGCTATGGTAGTAAATTTGTGATTCTAAAGTATTTACACGTGGTAGATGTAAAGCCATCCAAAGATGCTGACATCTTAATCCTCAGGACCTATGAATATGTTTCCTTATATGGTAAAGACATGTGATTCAGCTAAGGATCTTGAGGTGGGAAGATTATCCTGACTGGTAACTACACTACATTTACAGAGCCTTTGTAAAGACAGGAGGATCAGAGTCAGAGAAGGAGAAATTTTAAGATACAAAGACTGGCTCAGAGTCAGAGATTCAAAGATGCTATGATTCTGGCTTTGAAATCAGAAGAAAATTTCAGAAGACTAGAAACTTAAGTGGCCTCTGGAAGCTGGAATGGTCAATTAATGAATTATCCCTGAAATCACCATAAGGTGATTTATACATAGCCCTACTTATCCATTCTGGACTCTTGATTTCTACATAATAAATCTATATCATTTTAATCCACTAGATTGCCTTAATTCATTGTCAGAAGAATAGAGAACCACCACAGATTTTGACAGTGAATGTTGAGGTATATGGCATTACTAAGCTACAATACAATTATACTTGAATAATGAATCGGCCTGACTCTTTGGATTAAGACCAAGAGTGAACCCAAACTCTGAGAACCATCCTTGCTTTCCCATGTCTCAGAGATCTCACAGACTCTTCCAAAATGGGCTTCCACCATACGTTTATTCAGTCTCTTCAGCATGAATTGGGGAGTTACAAACTTGAGCCCAGCCTTATCAGAGAATCTTGCCTTTTGTTTCTTAGGCCTAAAATATATACAATGTCAAGCCTGCTTCTCAATTCTCATTGCTTCCATTGAGAATACTATACAACACTTTCATTATTTGACATGTTCATTCAATCACAAATACATTCATTCCCTACAGTGGAGTACCTTAGAGATCAAGGTCATATGTTCAGGTTACAAGAGGAGCACATGGTTCTGCAGCCTTATTTACACTGTAAAGAGTAACTTCTTGAGGCAAGGTTAAATAAAAGTCCTTGGGCCAGATGCTGTCCATACTGCAAATCATTTCTACAGGGGTGCTATTATAACAAAAACTTAAATATGCAGAGGGAATTTCAAAAATATTTTATTTGTGATTTTTTTAAGTTTATTTATTTTTGTATGTGTATAAATGTACTTTCTGCATGTAGGTTTGTGCACCCATGTCTGGCAATGCCAAGGAGGTCAGCAGAGGGCATCGGACTCTCCTGGAACTAGAGTTAAAGATGGTTTTCAGCCGCCATGTGGGTGCAAGGGATCGAACCTGGGTCCTCTGCTGAGGGGGGTCCCTTTTAATCCCAGGATGATCCATGATGAAAATACACACATGCAGGAAAGCACACCACAGGTCCAAATGCAGAGAGAGTTTTTATTTCAAAATGTCTGGTTATAGAGAAAGCATGAGTAAACTCCCAGGGCCAAATCCTAAACCTTTTTGTCACTAAATCCCACCCCATGGGTGTGGCCAGGGAGGTCCCATTGGTTTCGAATGCTACCCAACTTAACTAAATTTTCCCACATCTCTCCCTTTAAATTTTTTTTTTTTTAATTTTTCTGAGAGGCAGGGGAGCCCATGGGCAAGGCTAACAACACAAAAGAACCTGAGTTTTGAATGGCCAGCTGCTCAAGTCTGTTTTGAGTGCTAGGCAGTGGGGGGCAGGTCAGACCTGAAACTTTATTTTCACCCTAAGGCCAATTAATATCCAAAAAACCCAACCATGAAGTGAACCAACTGTCAAGCATAAGCAATGAATGTAAGTAACATTCACATAAAACCAATTAACAAGTATCTATGTCCAAATTTTGAACAACCCAAGGTTCCCATAGTCCAATTGGAGAAGCTTGAGTGCACAGGCATGTTGATCAAATAGGAGTCCAGTCTATATTGCTGCAGTCTCATATTTCACCCCAATCTCCATAGCCCTTACATTCTATCATGCCTCCTCTTCTGCAGGTTGTTCCCTAGGCTTTGGGAAAGGGGCACAAGTGGGCGAGAAGAAAAGCAGTCTACTTTCTCTGGGGATGTCATTTTGGACTCTAGTCTGTTCAGGTCATTTCCATTCATGGATTGACAGCTTATCCAGGGGTACCTTTTTAATCCTACTAACAAGCAATTAGATGTATAGGCATTTAAACAGTACTAATTATTATGGCAAGCTAAGCTATGAGCATAGACACAGATGTTTGGATGGTATGCTAATCCACAAACCGTGGCTTTTCTATAAAGGGTGACAAGTTCTTATCGTGGCTTATAACATCTCCTAACCACTAGAGGACATAAGCTTGTGGCATCAACCATGAATTATTCCTCCAAGTAGAGAGCTAATTGCCAATTAGATTTGGGATATATATATAAACACATGGCTGCCACTTTTGCACAGTATCTCCAGGCAGTTGAGGTGTAGCTGATACTGATGGAGGATCCTTCATTTCTTGGGGGATTAGATCCCCTAGCCAACATCTCCTAGGCAGAATAATCCATTGCTGATATCAGAGCTCTCCTGTGTTAATATATTTTGCTTAATTACACAGCTTATAAAGACTTTACTATTATATTTGGCTCTGAATAGAGAATTATCCTTTCACAGTTCCTATGTCTATCAGTCAATTAAAGAAAGTAGTTATACCTGTTTTATAAGAAATTACCACTATAACAGTTGGCTCTTACTGTTAGGGAATGACTTCAGTACCATCGTGTTTCTCTTTTTCCTATAAAGGGGAGAGGTAGGAAGGTTTCTCAGCATCTGGAAGGTAAACTTCATTAGGGCACATTATAAACAGTTATCCCAAATAGAATTCAGAGAGATGCTTGGTGTCTGCGACTCAGGCATTCTGAGGTTCCTCTTCCTTTTAGTGTTCAAATGGGTTAGCCTCTCTGCTGACATTTCCCAGTCCATCCTGCACAGCCAGAAGTCATACATTTTCAGGCATTTAGGTTGGTGTTTTTACCTGTGGGAACATACAAATCTCCTCCCATTGTTAGTTTCAATATCTCAAAATTGAGAATTTATCAAAAGGTTTGGATTACAGAGTTTTCCACTTGTATCCCAGAAGGAATACTACACCACCTCCCTCTTTTTGATTTTTTTTAAAATTTTTATATTTTGAGCTATAGATGCCTAAGTTGTATTACACATACCTATGAACAGAAACCAAGGTGTAAGTTTTCATCAAATTCACCCAGTTTATCATTGACTGTATGCTATTTATTTGGGAAGTAAATTTAAACTTAATTTCTTTAGTTAAATTATCCTACAAGTAAAAGAAAATGTTACAAGGTGATACTGTATAACACAGAAAAATATAGAGACCATTTGTGTACCTTAACCCCAAAGTTATTGTTGGAAACTCAATACAAATTATAAATAACACAATTAACATTTTATATTCCCAATTAGTTCAAATGTGCTACCATTTCCACCAAAATATTCAACCAAATTTAACTAATATAGACATTTTTACTAAGTCTTAAAATATTCTATAATATGAAGACAAAGTTTGGGCAAAGTTGAATACCTGCCAAATAAATTTTAACCAAATATACACTTTGTTCTTTAAACTTATATGACTAGACTATGACTTCAGAGAAATCAAGTCCATTAACTTATATGGTTTATTTTGTATTTCTGTATAAATCTCTACCGAAATACCTCTCTATATAAATATATGTTATTTTTAAATGTACCATTTTAAACTGCAAACCTTACAGAGTGGATTTTAATAACTATCTTCCTCCAAGCTCTTGGAGATGTCTTCTCCAGGCCTGGCATGAAAACCTGCGTTAAAGATTTTTCAATATCTAGATCTTAATAAAATTTTCTTTTACAGTTCTTATGCCCATTAGTTAATTAAAAACTGGCTAGATATTCCCCATGAGAAATTGTTACCATCATTGCCATCTTGATTTTTTTGTTGTTTTTTTGTTTTTGTGGGAGCTTCTAGGAAGCTTCCTTTGTCACAAGCAGGTACAGCGCAGTCCTGCTAAGGGAAAGGGAAAACAGTGCCCACTTGGTGGACACTGTGGGGACTAACCCCTTGGTGCAGAGGTTAGTTGGTTACTTCTGTAACCCGACCAGAGAGGTACTTCCTACTCAGGTCCTTAGCCTGGGACAACGAGACACGTTTCCCACTCTTGGCCATGCCTTTCCACCTGCCTAGAGCCAGGACAGGAATTTCACTCACAACACCAGCTAACCAGATTGGTGGTCTGCAAAGGTAACCTTTTTCCAACCCACCGGCCACCCGAATGAAATGCAGGCCTGAACACCAGCTACCCCAGATTGGTGGTCGCACTGGAACCTTTTACCAACCCACTGGCTATCAGAACGAAATACAGGCTTGCCTTAGGCTGTATGCTAATTAAAAAGCTGGCAGCCGCGAATTCCATAATGATGTTAATGGGAATTCACATTTTTTTATTTTTTTATTCCCAAAGACCCAAAAACTTACTAACACTTTAATACAATGTAAACCTGGTTGTATCTTTGTTTCAGATGTTGAACGGGTGTAACCAGTAGGGGGCAGTGTAGATCCATTATGATGGTCAATGAATTTTTTAAGTTTTTAATAGATAACCCATAACCTTTGTTGAAATTGAAGTATGTGTTGGCTGTTTAATATAAATCTGCATCGTGGGGCTGGAGAGATAGCCTAGCAGTTAAGAGCACCAACTGCTCTTGCACAGGACCCGGGTTCGATCCCCAGCACGCACATGGCGGCTAAGAAACGTCTGTAACTCCAATTCCAGGAGAACTCCAGTTCCAGGGGAATCCAAGACCCTCTTCTGACCTCCGCGGCATTGCACGACACAGGTGCACAAACCTACATGCAGACAGTACACTCATACACATACAAAAATAAAAATTTTTAAAAATATTTGAAAAAATCTGCATCGTGAGAAGGAAGGACCACGTTCCATCTCAGAGGCAATGTTTGTACTGGTATTATAGCTGTTAACATTAAAATATACTTAGAACACAAGTACATATATCCATACACATGTGTGCATGCACACATATACACATACACATACATACATACATACATACATACATACATACATACATACATAATAAAGAAAGGTTTGTTAGGTTGACTTGCAAGAAAAGAAAGCCACATTATTGTTTGATGTTCAGTGAGAAACATGAAATTTTTTATAATTTGTTATAGAGTTATTTTACGTAATTAGAATAAATGTCCTAGTAACACATAAAACAGCTGGGATCCACCTTTTAGTCCCATTCCCAACCACTTGCCTTCAATGAACTATCCCTAAAGTCTACTCCTATTCTTTTTCTATCCTGTCCCTTCTGGTTAACTATCCCTAAGCTATCCCTAGTCTAAGTCTAACTATCCCTATGCTATTTACAAATCTAAAGATTGAGGAGGGTGCCCAAATGTAGATGGGTCAAAGTTGTTTGTAGTCTTTGACTGATCCATCTTGTCTTATTATTAAGGACTTTGGAAGAATAATAATTATCCATAATCAGAACAACAATCACAATAATAACCATTATTAATCATTACTAATTATCAATAATTATTATTAACCATTATTAGTCACAACAATCATCATTAATAATTATTAGGAATAGAGGCTGGAGAGATGGCCTAGTGGTTAAGAGCGCCGACTGCTCTTACAGAGGACCCGGGTTCAATCCCCACACCAATATGGTGGCCGAGAGCCATCTGAAACTCCAATTCCAGGAGAACTCCAGTTCCAGGGGAATCTGACACCCTCTTCTGATGACACGGGTGCACAGACTTGCATGCAGACATACATTGATACACATGCATAAATAAATAAATGCCAGGGGCGTGGTGGCGTACACCTTTGGTCCTAGCACTTGGGAGGCAGAGACACGCGGATCTCTGTGAGTTTGAGGCCAGCCTGGTCTACAGAGTGAGTTCCAGGACAGCCAGAACTACAGGGAGACCCTGTCTCAAAAAAAAAAATAAAAAAAATAAATAATTATTAGGAATAATAATTGTCAATAATAATAGCCAACAACAATGAATAATTATGGACTGAATTATTATCAATTATTATTAGTAATTATATTCAATAACAATAATTATAACTATTAATAACAATTACCAACAATAATCAACAACAATTTATCATTAAATTAAATATTATTCATACTATAAACCCAATTAAAAATTGTTAACACTAAAGGGTATAAAACAAACATTTTTTATGAGGTGAATCTATCTTTGTTTACAGTTGGCTCCTAATTAGATTTAAACCTGCAGGATTATAATGAATTAAAAGCAGGAACTTGCATTCACTCACACATACACACAGTTTGAAGATGGGCTTAAAGAAACATAAAACAGTTTTATTCAAAAAATTTCTCACAGGGCTGGAGAGATTGAACCAAAATATCAATTCATGTTGTTAAAGAGGCTTTTACTAATAGTTCTTTTAAAAAGACAATTTATCAGAGTAAGTTTCTTTTGTTAGAACTCCAGGGCCTGTAAACTCTCCTAGAAATCCATCTATTTTGTCTCCAAAAATGCTGAAACTGAATGACTGTTACTTTAAGTCAAAATTTAGAGGGCATGATTTAGATACCACGTGCTCAGTCTGGAGGCTGGTATGCACACAGCAGGCAGGCTGATGGCGCCAGAGCACAAACCAAGTGTGATCAGGAATTCTGTGGGGAAAAAAAAATCTTTGAGATGAAACACATTTTAAAAAGATCAAGATAAAATTAACTCAACAAATTAATTTTACTTGAGCACATATTTTTACTCAAAAGATATCTAGGGTACCCAGGGGTTAAGTAAAAATATTACATTTTAAGTTAAGCATGCTGAAATGGATTAGAATTACTTAAGTGATACAGCTAGCTGAACCCCAATTTTGGATCTACAACTAGCCAGCAGGTTTAGGTAGGAAGAGTTAGATTTAGAAAAAACCCACAAGAAGAAAAGAGAGCAATATGTTTTTATCTAAAAACAGATTTTGTATACAAAATTTAAGAGA
Source organism: Rhizomys pruinosus (assembly GCA_009823505.1). Lineage (NCBI taxonomy): Eukaryota > Metazoa > Chordata > Mammalia > Rodentia > Spalacidae > Rhizomys > Rhizomys pruinosus. The sequence continues at coordinate 84,040 of VZQC01007596.1, forward strand.
AAATTATTAAGCAGCCATGGCTTAAAATTATCTGGAAGAAAAGTTGCTCTTGGTAGGCTGGTTCCAGTGAAAGGCCTTAATTTGCATCAGAAAGAAGTGGGCTCCAGCCTTGGCCAAGCCAGAGAGCTACCTGGAGAAAATTAACATATGAACAAGTTAAAATTGGAACTGAACCCAAAGAACTGGTTCTTCACAGTAGGGGATGAAGTCTGGTTTTTTTCTTTTGTGAGGAGAAGGTTAAAACCAGAAAGTTTTTCAGACCTGTAGAATTATGAAAAATGGTTCCAAGGCCAAGCATGGCTACTAAACCTTGATATTAAACTCAGCCTTGCGAAGTCACCAGCTTTTATAGCCTGCAGGAGTGACCAAGCCAAGAGGCACATGTCTGGAGGGAATTGGATGGTCTCTCTGAGCCAAATCAGAGCCAGGCGTTTTTCCTCCACGTGTGCAAAGTCACATGTTTCGAGATCACCCTCCCATCCACTGGAACCAGCAGGAGAGAAAGCTCCACCGCAAAAGATAGATATCAGCAGAGAGAGAAGAAAGAGAAAAGGCAAGATTTAGAGGTTCGCATACCTAATTTGTTAAGGTTTCCTCCTGCCCGACATCCAGTCGCCATTTGGAGGGGGGGCCCTTTAATCCCAGGACGATCCATGATGAAAACACGTGCAGGAAAGCACACCACATGGACGCACGTTAAGGTCCAAATGCAGAGAGAGTTTTTATTCCAAAATGTCTGGTTATAGAGATAGCATGACTCAACTCCCAGGGTCAAATCCCACCCCATGGGTGTGGCCAGGGAGGTCCCATTGGTTTAGAATGCTACCCATCTTAACTAAATTTTCCCACACTCTGCAAGAGCAGATGGTGCTCTCAACCCCTACTCTCTCCAGCCCCTATTTGTGATTTTTATTTTATGTGTATGAGTGTTTCACCTGCACGTATATAACTGCATCACATGCATGCAATGCCTGCAGAGACCAGAAAAAGGCATCAGATCCCTTGGAACTGGAATTATGGATGATTATTACCTGCCATGTGGGTGCTGAGAATCAAATTTGTGTCCTCTGCAGGAGCACCCAGTGCTCTTAACCACTGAATCATCTCTCCGATCCCCAGGAACTTTTAAATTGAACAATAGGTACAGGCTAGGAGAATGATAAGAATGTGAGAAATCCAGATTGCTTTGAATATATGGTGGCCTAGTTAATGGAATGTTTAGGGAGGCTCAGAATGAAGTAAGAAGTGTGGTAGAGAAACCCTGTATCATCCTACAATGCCTAAATATTCCATCTGTAGGTATAATATGAACACCAAAAGCACTACTGGACAGGCTGAGAGAGAAGGAAGGAACGTTGCTTTAGAGCTGGAGGAAGGGACTTTTGTTGTACAGAGGTAGAAGATGTTAGGCAAATTATTTCTAGCAATTTCGTGGAAAGCAGAACATTTAATGGATGTTGTATATTTAACTAAAGAGGTTCCATGCAAAGTATTGATGATCCAGTCCGTATTTTCCTTGGCACAAATAATAAAACATGAGAAGAAAAAGATAGATAGATCGATAGATAGATAGATAGATAGATAGATAGATAGATAGATAGATAGATTAGATAGATAGATAATAGATAGATGGAAAATACTTCTAAGGAACAAGGAAGCTGGACTTGATAATACAGGAAATCCGTGAACTATTCTGGTTGCAAAAGATACATAGAACAGGTTGTTTAAAAAGTGTTCTCTGGCCTGGAGAGATGGCCTAGCAGTTAAGAGCGCCAACTGCTCTTGTAGAGGACCCGGGTTTGATTCCCAGCACCCACATGGCGGCTGAGAACCACCTTTAACTTCAGTTCCAGGGAAATCCAACACCCTCTTCTGACCTCCACAGTATTGCATGACGCGGGTGCACAAACCTACAGGCAGACAGTACATTCATACACAAAAATAATAATAAAAAATTTTTAAAAAGTGTTCTCTGAGATAGCCTAGCGGTTAAGAGCACCGACTGCTCTTGCAGAGGACCCGGGTTCGATCCCCAGCACCCACATGGCGGCTAAGAACTGTCTGTAACTCCAATTCCAGGAGAACTCCAGTTCCAGGGGAATCCGACACCCTCTTCTGACCTCCGCGGCATTGCACGACATGGGTGCACAAACCTACATGCAGACAGTACATTCATACACATACGAAAATAAATAAAATTTTTTAAAAAAGTGTTCTCTGAAGAGAAATTCAAGACTGTGAAATCTTTTGCAATTGCCTCAGACAGATCAAAAATTAAAAATATTAAATACACTGTGAAAAGAGCAGGCATGGGACTGATAGAGTCACATCAACCATCTCCCCAGTCTCTTCCTTGACTCATTTATTACTAAAAAGTAAAGTGATTACTGATTATGGGAGAGGTGATGGGACAAGCCTTCAATCCCAGCTCCTTGGAAGGCAGAAGAAGGCTACACAGTGCCAGCTTGGGCAATTTAGTGATACACAGTCTCAAAATAAGAAATAACAAGGTTGTTCAGCATAGACAAGGGTTTAGCATCTGTCCTAAGTACTGAAAACAAAATAAGTTGTTACATTTCACGTGGTTTTATGGTGTCCAAACTTTTCATTTCGAAACAGTGTGGTAGGAAAGATAATATGAATTTGAGAACATTTCTACTTTTATACTTTCTAGATGGAATTATCTGCAGGTGTGATACAATGTTGTGTCTGGTCTCAACATTGTACTATTGGGGCAAATTGATGTTTTCCTCTTTTAGAGGAAATGATGGAGGAAAATCTCTAGGAAGGACTGAAACTGGAGCCTTGCCCATGATTTCCATGGTGTCAAGGACAAGATTTGGTTCTTTAAACTGTTGATGTATAGATGAGATTTTTTTGAACTCGTAATTTACAATTTAAAATATGGTTAATTAACACTTTGGGGGTCCTTTACAGATGGATTTGGAATGTGTCCCCTAAGGACCAGGGGACTGACAGTGGTAAAAAGTATGGTAAGACCTCGACAGATCCATCATCAGGAAACAATTAGTTTTGAAAAAAATCTTTGAAAAAGTGATGCTAAGACTTTCAGGGATCATTTCCATAATATGTTGCTAGAGAAGTTTCTCTGACTGTGTAGAATACCAGAAACCACGAGGAGGAGATGTAGCATTCTCTCCTGAGCATGAAGCCAGCTCTTGGTGTTGCTTTACTGCAATTGCCACTTGCGATTGATAATCATTCTCTTCTTTGGGAGAATAGAGGGAGAGAATGTAGTCTGAGTGGTATAAAAAAAATAAAAAAAAATAAAATAAAAAAGAAAAAGGTGATGCTAAGTTTTCTTGGTATAGGGAAAATATAAATCCAATGGAGCAAAATTCTAATGCTGAGTTTGTAGTAGTTTGTCAAAGCCTGATATTGGGAACAGAGAACAAATATAAACTGAATGAAATACAAACTTCCCATTTCAGAATAATTGTAGATTGTGTGTGCAGCACAGCAAAGGAACTCATAATTCAGAAAGGAGAGCAGTCAGAGGAGAACTGAGGGACAGAGTGCCCATTAGCAAAGCAGTTACAGTCTGAGCATTCCCACTGAATCTTTAAAGAGAAATCCAGCTGGAAACTACAGAAACAAGAAAACTTCTTGGTGTGCCTACATGGCCGAAACACAGCTTTAGGGAGCTCAGTGGCCTCCACAGAGTTTTCCCCTGACAAACATTTTCCAGAGTTGAGGCACACAGGATGGAAAGATAAATAACTAACACAAACTATCTGATAACCAAAACAAAAACTGCAATGTTTTTCTTTTTCCTCATTCAAAGGAAGCAAACATATTCTGGAAAGAGAAGCTCCTGTGAACAGAGCAAAATAAACATGAAAGTCCTCAGGGAAGAGTGAGCTGATGACTTCTATCTACTTCTTTCTCTGGGTAGCTGTACAATCTGAGTTTAGCAAGAACCTGAGAATCCGCAGTGGTCTCCTGGGAGGAGGGATTGGTTCCCAGAGGCATAAAACAACTAACAGACGTCAGTGAATTATTTGGAATGGGAATAAATGTGGACTATTCTAATATCATCCACAAACATTTTATATTCCCTAAAAGACATTTAGTGAATTTTAAACCCAGACACACTAAAATGTCAAAAGTTAACACAGAAATCTGTAGTGCAGAGATGAGCAGGTCTTTCATTCTCTTGGTGCTGAAAAGACAGAGATAACTATGGTTTAAAGAAAAGACTAACAGCACCCCACCCTTCTTCCCAGAGGAGATGGAGCTCCTCTTTACAACACAACAGCATTAGTTACAATGACCTCATGTGTGATGTATTCAACACAGAATCAAACAGCACCATAGGACTAAACATTCAAAAAATATTCCAACAATATAGACAAATGTGTAGTTGATGAAGACATTAGGATTAGCAGCCAAGTTGATGGTGCTGATTGTGAGGGTTAGGGAACCTTAACTATCACCTCAAAAAAGGATGAAAGATAGTTTATTCTGGAGCCAAATATGAATGATCATGGCCCAGGAAGACAGATTCAGGCTACTCCAATTCCATGTTCCAATATGGAAGCAATTTCATGAAGGTTTTTTTTTCAATAACTCATTTTTTCAAGAATTGTATACATGAGTATTGTATTTGCATTATTTCGATCCCTCCTAGTCCCCACTTCTGCCAACTCCCATGTCCCCCACTTCGTCAACATTTCTTGTACTCTTTTTGATCATTATTATCTATGCATACACACATGTAATACATATAGGTAATATGTACTGAGTCCATTTATTTGTGCTCATGTGGACCTGTGTTTAGATCTGTCCATTTGGGATTAGATAACCTTCCAGGGAACTTAGCCCTTGAGAAAACTGTTTCTCCTTCCCTCTGCATCTAAAGAGTGCCTTAGCTAGCGCTTCATCTTGAAGTGAGACCCTGGGAAATTTTCCTGTTCACCTCCCTTGGCATGCCCACTGGTTCTGTCATTATGCAGACCCTGCTACATTGCCATCCTGTAGAGGATGTTTTGGTACAGGCCTCCCAGCCTGTCTAGAATGCATTAACTAGCAAGCAGGTGTCATGTCCCCCCGGCTCTTAATTTTTTCTGCCCCATCTTCATGATGTTTCTTGAGACCTTAGGGTATAGAAGTTCCATTGTAGATGTGTCACTTAGTGACTGCTCACTTCACAGTCAATTGTTCTCTGTGTTTGATTAGTTGTAAACTTGTAGTTCTCACAACACTCAACTTTAAAATTTTTCTCTAGTTACAGTTCTTGGTGTTTTTATAAATAGTATAAATTTTACTTTCAATTTTGGTTTCTACTTACCCATGGCCAGTGTAGAAATAGTATCCATTTGTGAATGGGGAGAATATTGATGTTCTGTCTCACAACCTTGCAAATTAACTTAGTGTAGTGGTATTTTTGTTGCTTGGGATTTTCTGCAAATGATCTCTAAATAGCTTCACATCTTTCTTTCCATTTGTATGCATTTCATTTATACTCTGATTTCTTTTTTTTATTAGAATTGTTAAATATTTTTAATTTAATTTTTATTGATGCTTTGTGCATTTCGTACATCATTTTCCAATTCAGATCAGGCATATTTTCCTTTCCCTTCCCCCCCACCCCCACCCCATCCCAGATCATGTATTCTGCCGTAGCTGTCTTGCATCTTTCTCTGTTTTTTTTGTTTTGTTTTGTTTTGTTTTTTTCATTTTTTAGCTATAAGTGATAATCCATGAGTAAACAGGCATCCTTTCGTGCAAAACCATCTGCAGCTGTTGTGCCCAAACCCACAGCCCCACCATCCAGTGGGGGGGGTGACAGGTTGTTTGTTCACATCAAGTTTATCAAATGAGTGTCAGACTATATCGCTGTAGATTCGCCATTCACCCCAATCGCAGTCTTTATACATTCTACCACGCCCCCTCTTCTGCTAGATGTTCCCTAGGCTTAGAAAAAGGGGCATAGGTGGATGAGAGAAAAAACAGTCCCCTCTCTCTGGAGCTGTTGACTTGGACTCTGGTCAATTCTGGCTGTTTCCTTTCATGGGCTGAACAGTTTGTCCAGGAGTAACCTTTCGATCCTACTGATGAAGCACAAGCAATTAGATATATAGGTATTTAAGCAGCACTAATATTATGGTAGGTTACTTTGCATAGACACATATTTTTGGATGATATGTTAATCTATGGTTACATTTTTCCCCCCTGTTAAATATGACAGGGTCTTACTGGCTTATAACATCTCCTACCTGTAGAGGATGTAAGCTTGAAAATCAGTGCCTTTCTTTACACCAACAACAAGCAACTGAAGAAGGACTACAAGGAGACTTCTCCACTCACAATAGCCTCAAAAACAATAAATACCTAGGAACAAACCTAACCAAAGACACCAAGGATCTCTACAACAAAAAATTTAAACCCCTGAAAAAGAAATTTAGGAAGACATCAGAAGATGGACACAACCTCCCTCAGTCATGGATTGGGAAAATAAATATAGTAAAAATGTCCATCCTACCCAACTGTGTACAGATTTATGCGATCCCAATCAAAATCCCCAAGAGTTTTTCTTCACAGGCTTGGAAAAAAAATCCTCAATTTCATTTGGAAAAAAAAAAAAAAGACCCGAATAGCCAAAGCAACCCTGAGTGAAAAGAGCAATACAGGGGGGATCGCTATACAAGACATCAAACTATACTACAGGGCATAGTCATAAAAACAGCCTGGGTACTGGCACAAAAACAGACCAGTTGAGCAATGGAATAAAACTGAAGATCCAAAACCTGAGCTCATCATTTCAGCCACCTCATATTTGACAAGGGGGCCAAGAGGACACAAGGAGAAAAGACAGCATCTTCAGCAAGTGGTGTTGGCAAAACTGGATCACCACTTGTAAAGAAGAAATTTAAACCCCCATACTCTCACCTTGTACAAAAGGTTCAATCCAGATGGACCAAAGACCTCAACGTGAAACCCCAAACTCTGGAGGTGATAGAAGAGAAGCTTGGCAGCAGACTACAAGACATAGGTGTAGGAAAAGACTTCCTAAATCAGACAGCAGCTGCACAAGAAATAAGATCGACAATTGACAAATGGGACCTCATTAAACTCAAAAGCTTCTGTACATCAAAGGAAGCAATAAAGGAAGTGAGGAGAAGACCCACAGAGTGGGAGGAAACCTTCACAGCAGATACATCTGACAAAGCATTAATTTCCAGAGTATACAAGCTACTCAAAAAACAAAGAAGAAAGAAAACAAATGAATCACTCAAAAGATGGAGCAAAGATTGAATAGAGACTTCACAGAGGAGGAATTAGAGATGGCCGAGAAACATCTTAAGAACTGTTCAACATCTCTGATAATTAAGGAAATGCAAATTAAAACCACTTTGAGATATCACCTTACTCCAATAAGACTGGCTAGGATCAGGAACATGAATGATACCAAATGCTGGAGAGGTTGTGGGGAAACGGGAACACTCATCCATTGCTGGTGGGAATGTAAACTTGTACAGCCACTATGGAAAGCAGTGTGGAGAACCCTTAGAAGACTCAAAATGAGCCTTCCATTTGACCCAGTCATACCACTCCTGGGTATATACCCACAAGACATACTTACTGCATACTGCAAAGATACATGCACAGCTGTGTTTATTGCAGCTCTGTTCACAATAGCAAAAAGCTGGAACCAGCCCAGGTGCCCCTCAACTGACGAGTGGATAGAGAAAATGTGGTACATGTATACAATGGAGTCCTATGCAGCTGTATACTCTGATTTCATGTACTGACTAAATTTCCTGAGTGATATTGAACAGAAGTGATGAGGGTGGCCATATTTGTCTAGTTCCTGATATCAGATGAAAGCATTTAGTCTACCATGAGGCATGTTAACTGCCTTTGTTGCTGTTTTTCTTTCTTTTTAAAGATGTCACTAGGGATGAGGATTCCTAATGTTATAAAAATTTTTCAGGAGTATGAGTCACGTTTTACCAATTTTTTTTTCTGTGTGCATTCTCCTTTGTTTTTTTTTTTTTTACATTTTTATTGATTTTTTTGTGTATTTCATACAGAACATCTCAATCCATCTTAATCTCTTTTATACTCCCTTTTATGAAGTTTTTATAGTAACAGAACAAAGAAAAGTAATAAATTAAGGTCCTTTTCAAATACATTAGTGGAAACATTAAGTAGATGGTTATAGCAAAAAAGGCTCAGCTGTAGGCCTCAGATGCTCTCTGATGACATTCAGCTTTTTGGTTGGTGGGAGCTGGTGGTTCTACTAGTTCATACCTTCCAAAAGTTCTGTTTTAATCTTTTAGTCATAGGATGTTAACTCAGAAACAGAGGTGGACAAGGAATGGTTATTTAGGGGCTAAAGATAATTGGAGATATATGGTAATTAGGTTCTGGACATGCAACATTCCAAACTCCACAATCCCTGAAGTTCTAATCAGTTGATCAGCCTTTGGAGAAGGTTCAGCTTCAAGATGCAGATATTTTGGGAACTTCTGTTCACACATCCCTTGGAGTTGCAGTTACAAGTATTTGCAGGACACTTGCATTGTTTCATGGATGCTGGGGTCTGAAGTCCATCTTCATGATTGCACAGCAAGCTTTTTCCATTCCTGAGCCAGCTCTCAAGCCTTCATGTTTCTTTTCTAATTCACATTTCTAGAACACTGCAGCCAATGGTGAGTTTCCAGGTCTTATGATGCAGGTATTCATCAATAATGATATGCTTATTTAATCTTACAAATCTCAGAGACTGACAGCATGTACAGAACATTTTTAAGGATATAAATGTAAATGTCACTTCTCTAAATGAATATATGAAAACAAAAATTAACCTTTAATTGGAATTGAAGTATGATGATGAAAGACTCTACTAAAAATATTGTAATCCATCAAAAACATTGCTGGGAAGAAAATGTATTGCTTTAAAGTTTAATATCAATTAAGTACCTAAAAAAAGAACACTATGCCAACCTCAAAAGAGAAATGATAAAGAAAATAAGAATAAGGAATAAATATATGATTAGAGTAAAGCCAACGCTGAGAGTTATTCCTTCAAAGGATTAATTAATATTGAGCATAAGAAACAGAAAGTTAACATGAATTATCAGAATTGTAAAAGGGCATATAATGCAGGAATTAAAAATCTGTCAGAAAATATTATGAATCCTTATGCCAATATAAAATTTAAATGAAAAAATACAAAATCATTTTAAAATAAAAATTCCCAAAGTAAGTTAAAACAAAATCTCAGAATAGTCCAAGGATGATTAAAGAAATGGAATCTGGGACTGGAGAGATGGCCTAGCAGTTAAGAGCACCGACCACTCTTGCAGAGGACCCAGGTTCAATCCCCAGCACCCACATGACCCCTGAGAACAGTCTTTAATTCCAGTTCCAGGGTAATTCAATGCCCTCTTCTGACCTCCGTGGCATTGTACGACATGGGTACACAGACCTACATGCAGACAGTACATTCATACACATACAAAATAAATAAAATTTAAAATTTTTTAAAAAAAGAAATGGAATCTGTACTAATGATAACAACACAGATGACAACATAGACCCAGACAGCATCCCTTGTGAGTTGGAACCGAATTCTTTCATGTAAAGAAAAAAGATAGCACTCTAATAACCTTTTAGTTTTTTGAACAGAAAATAATATAAACACTTTCCATCATTTTACTAATACCAGAACATGACAGCTTTGAAGGCAATAAGATCTTCAGACTTATCTCTCATATGAACATAACCACTAAAATGCTAAGCAAAATAGTAGCAAGTCAAAAGTTGTGATGTATATCAGAACGGCATACCATGATCACCTAGGGATTAGCCCAAGAATGCAAGATTAGATTAACTCTAAAAAAAGAATCATGCAATACATTTCACTATAGAAATATTTTAAAAATGAGTGTTGTTTATGAATGTTTGACAAAGGGGCTGGAGTGATGACCCAGCTCTCATGTTGGGAGCTCATAACTGCTTGTAACTCCAGCTCAATGGGATTTGATCACCTCTGCAGGCACCTGTACAAACCTATACTATTATCACCAGTTTCCCTCACACACAGATACACATGCAAACACATAACTTTAAAATACATTAAAAAAATAATAAAATAAAATACATTCAAAATAGGGGCTGGAGAGATGGTCTAGCAGTTAAGAGTGCCAACTGCTCTTGCAGAGGACATGGGTTCGATCCCCAGCACCCACATGGTGGCTGAGAACCATTTTTGACTCCAGTTTCAGGGGAATCCGATGTCCTCTTCTGACCTCCGTGGCATTGAACAACATGGATGCACAAACCTACATGCAGACAGTACATTCATACACATACAAGAATAAATTTTTAAAAAATTTAAAATACATTCAAAATAATAATGTTTGACAAAACAAAATACTGTTTATTGTAAATAGCCTCAAAAACCCTAAAATACCTAGGAATAAACCTAACCAAAGACACCAAAGACCTCTACAACAAAAATTATAAAGTCCTGAAGAAGGAGATTGAAGAAGACATCAGAAGATGGAAAGACTGCCCATGCTCAAGGATTGGAAAAATTAATATAGTAAAAATGTCCATTCTACCCAAATTAATATATCAATTCAATGCAATTCCAATTAAAATCCCCAGGACCTTTTTCACAGGCTTGGGAAAAAAAAATTCTTAAATTCATATGGAACAACAAAAAAACGCTGAATAGCGAAAGCAACCCTGAGTGAAAACAGCAATACAGGGGGAATTTCTGTACCAGACATCAAACTATACTACAGAGCTATAGTCATAAAAACAGCTGGGTTCGGGGCTGGAGAGATGGCCTAGCGGTTGAGAGCGCCGACCGCTCTTGCAGAGGACCCCGGGTTCGATCCCCAGCACCCACATGGTGGCGGAGAGCCGTCTGGAACTCCAATTCCGGGAGAACTCCAGTTCTAGGGGAGTCCGACATCCTCTTCTGACCTCCGTGGCGTTGCACGTCACGGGTGCACAGACTTGCATGCAGACGGTACATTCATACACATACGGAAATAAATAAAATTTTAAAAAATTAAAAAAAAAAAAAAACAGCTGGGTTCTGGCACAAAAAGAGAGCTGTAAACCAATGGAAAAAAACTGAAGATCCAAACTTGAGCACACACAATTTCAGCCACCTTATATTTGACAAGGGGGCCAAAAAGACTCAATGGAAGAAAGACAGCATCTTCAGCAAATGGTATTGGCAAAACTGGATCACCACTTGCAGAAGAATAAAATTAAACCCCTACCTCTCACCCTGCACAAAAATGAAATCCAAATGGATCAAAGACCTCAATTTGAATCCCAAAACCCTGAAGGTGTTAGATGAAAAAGTTGGTAACAACTTACAAGACATAGGTGTAGGAAGAGACTTTCTAAATCAGACAGCAGCTGCACAGGAAATAAAGTCAACAATTGACAAGTGGGACCTTATTAAACTCAAAAGTTTTTGTACAGCAAAAGAAACAATAAAGGAAGTGAAGGGAAAACCCACAGAGTTGGAGGAAACCTTCACTGCTGATACATCTGACAGAGAATTAACTTCCAGACTACATAAACTACTCAAAACACAAAGGAACAAGAAAACAAATGACTCATTCAAAAGATGGAGTAAAGAGCTGAGCAGAGAATTCACAAGGGAGGTAATAGAGATGGCTGAGAAACATCTTAAAAAGTGTTCAACATCACTAATAAATTAAGGAAATGCAAATTAAAACCACTTTAAAGAAATAGAAACAAAATAGAGCTTCCTTGATCTGAATGAAAATCTTCTTTAAAACAATTTACAGCATATATATATAGCATATATATATATATATATATATATTATGAAATATTACAAACAGTACTCTCCCTTAGGCTTTGAGAAGCGTGGTGAGGAGTACCACACTGGCCACTTCTGCTCAGCATTGCACTAGTGAACACTGAGGCACAAAGTATGTAACAGTGTGGAGCAAGAGAAAGCTGCTGCTCATGTCTGCCCTTTTCCTCTACTGTCCATTCTGTTTCTTGTATCCTCAAGCAGGAGTTGATCTGCACTGAATTCTTTAACCAGTAGAATGACACAAACTTTCATGCTGGAAGGCTTTGAATTTCCCGTGATCCCTTGTTTCTGCTGTTAAATGTTCTGTTAGTATTAGACATTCTAGTACAAAGAGATAGCTGAAAGAATGCTCTGTCGTCCAAACATAAGCAACATATGGCTTTTGCAAATAGTCCAAGAAGAGGTCATTGTGAGGAAAAAAGAGTGATGGAAAATCAGGACAGAAGATAAGATATCAGCATAAACTCGGGTTTCCAGGGCTGAATACTTGTGTCCCGAATTCAGGCAAATGTCAGAGCTGAGGAGCTGGTGTTCTCAAAGGTTCTAGCTTGAGGTCTGTTTCCCCGGAAGCCTCTGTTTAGTGTTTCCACCTCTGTCACCACTTGAGGTCTGTTTTGTTCAACCCTGTTATGTTCTCTGATATGAAGGTAATGTGTGAGCCTATAGAAACTAGATACTTGGCTACTCCTTAAAATAATCCTCAGATGTTGATGATAAGAAATGACTAAAAAATGGAAACAAATACACAGAGTGGAGGCGAGCAAAGTGAAAGAGCTTTCGATATGTTTGTCTTTAAGAAGGTCTGAATCACTCATGACATGCCAGGAATGGAAGGGAAAACTCTGATAGATTTGAAGACTTATAAGGAGGGAAAATGGGCTTGCTTTTTCTAAAATGGAACCTAGGGATGAAGGCAAGCATAGCAAGCCAGACAAACAGACCAAGACCTTGCACCTAGCGTTGAATCAACAGACAAGAAATCACCAGTGGCAGTATCTGAACAGACATATTTGGTATCTCTTGTCCCACTTTGATCCACTCACATGGCTTGGGCCTCTCCACTCTGCTTCACCTGCTGCCTTCCAGTGGGGTTGGGTGGATGTGAACCACGGGGCAAGATTGGAAGCTGGTGTCAAGATACTTATCTATCCCCCGAATCCATGTTGCTGAGTCATCTTAGGTTGGCTACATTCTTTTTTTGGTTAATTTAATTTTTATTGATGCTTTGTGCATTTCATACATTATTTTCCAATTCAGTTCAGGCTTATTTCCCTTTCCCTTCCCCCCAACCCCCACCCCATGCCCGATCATGCATTCTGCCATAACTGTCCTGCATCTTTCTCTCAGTATTTTTTTTCATTTTTTAGCTATAAGTGATAATCTATGAGTACAAGCGTCCTTCGTGAAAAAAACCAATCTGCAAGCTGTTGTGCCCAAACCCCTACAGCCCCACCATTCAGTGGGGGGTGACAGGTTGTTTGTTCAATCAAGTTGATCAAATGAGTGTCCAAACTACATTGCTGTAATTTCACCATTCACCCCAATCGCAGCCCTTACATTCTACCACGCCCCCTCTTCTGCAGATTGTTCCCTAGGCTTAGAAAAGGGGCACAGGTGGATGAGAGGTAAAACAGTCCCCTCTCTCTGGAGCTGTTGACTTGGACTCTGGTCAATTCTGGCTGTTTCCTTTCATGGGCTGACAGTTTGTCCAGGAATAACCTTTCGATCCTACTAATGAAGCACAAGCAATTAGATACATAGGTATTTAAGCGGCACTAATAGTTATGGTAGGTTACTTTAGCATAGACACATATGTTTGGATGATATGTTAATCCATGAGTTACATTTTCTCCCCCCTGTTAAATATGACAGGGTCTTACTGTGGCTTATAACATCTCCTAACCTGTAGAGGATGTAAGCTTGTGGCATCAGCCATGGGTTATTCCTCCAAGGAGAGAGCCAATAGCCAATTAGATTTGGGATATACAGGCACATGGCTGCCTCTGCTGCACAGTATTTCCAAGCAGGTGAGGTGTAGCTGGTGCTGACGGTGGAGTCTTGCTTGACTCAGGGAGACCCGTATTTGCTTTACTGGTTTAGTGGCCTTTGGTAACACTCTCTGGCATTCCAGAGGCCATCTGTACACTTGCATGTGCGGTCTCAATACATCCCTCCCATGTTAACGTCAGGTCTTCGGCAGCAGGGTCTTATTGCCTCTCCTCCTGCTGGTATCCCAACTTAGAGGCAAGGAGCCCTTACCTTTTGTGGGGCCTTGGATCCCCTGGCCAACATCCACCTGGTAGAACAATCCATTGCTGATGTCAGAGCTCCTGCATTAATATACTTTACCTGAGTGCATAGCCCTAGGACTTTAGTATTATATTTGGTTCTGAACAGAGAATAATCCTTTTCACAGTTCTTGTGTCTATTAGTCAATTAAAGAAGGCAGTTTTACCGGTTTTATAAGAGATTACCTCTATAATAGTTGTCTCCAATTTGCAGTTGGAGAACAACCTCATCATCGTCATATTTCTCCTTGTTCTATGGGGGGGAAGGCAAGAAATGCTCTCTATAATTTCTCTGTTGTACAGTATCACCTTGTAGCATTCTCTTTAAGATGATTTAATGTAAAAATTAAGTTTGCTTCCCGTTAATCATATATAGTCACCCAAAACAACATGGGTTGAATTTGATGAAATCTGTGCCTTGACCCCACCCTATAGTTATGTATAGTACAATTGTCTTCTGGAGACTCATACGCTAAAAAAAAAAGGGGGGGGGATACAGAAAGACATGAAACCTTTTCGTCAAACCCTTGCAATTCAAATCTTAAAACTAACTATGGGAAAAGATTTGTTTGTTCCAACAGGACAAAACGTCACCAACTTAACAGCTGAGAAAGAAAAGATACAGCTTTGCATTGAGTAGGATGTACCAAAAAGTGGCAACAGAAAGGCTGACCCGTCTGAACATTGAAAGGAAGAAAAACCTCAGATTGCCATAAACATCGAACCCCTCTGTGGATCCTACATGTAACAACTATTTATAATGAGTCCTAATGAAACTTACCTTCTAGGTGCCACAAAGGTTTTGATATGAGGTTGGCTACATTCTTTAAATGACCTTACAGTCAGCTCTCACTTCTAAATTTTCTCCTCTAGATTCTGACAGCCTTTGCTTCCTCTCAAGATTAATATATAAAAGAATCCAGTTGGCAAGGAAAGACTGGAAACTTCCCATCTAGCCTACACACACACACACACACACACACACACACACAGCATGCTTAAGAAAATCCTGAAATACACAACTTGCAAGAGAGGATGCTTTCATAACCTATAAAGGGTCCTAAGACTCTCTGATGGTCCTGTCCTTTTTGAATGTTTTCCCTCTGCTCACTACCCCACTCCCATTTTCAGTAGTGTTTCCCCTTTCTATTTCTTTTTTTAATTATGAAATATAACTTTATTGAAAAAATCTATTAGAAACATGGAGAAGCGTAGACATGATAGGAGGTATTCATTTCATCAGACTGTATCATAGTGTATATAGAAGAAAAGATTAAGTTGCAAACTTGTATCTAGAGGTATTAGAGCATTATTGTGGAGTTGTAGTGTGTTAGTAAGAAAACATATGGAGAAAAGTTTAAAAATTCAAATCTTGGTAAATTAAAGAATACAACATGTCCTTTGCTGACTAATACAATCTCACTTGCCCTCACCTGAGTACCAAGGGTAGAAAGGAATGCAATGGGGAAGCTTCTGTTCAAATGAAAAATATTATATTTGCAATTTAGATATTTATGCATGCATACATATTAAATTTAATCTTCACAAATATATTTCAGCCTATATAACTTTTATTTAATACCAAGATGATTTTTTCCTCATTACCTCTCACTGTCTGTTATGTGATTATATATTATTTTCTTTAGTCAGCACAAAACTCTATGCCTTTTTACATTAATACATTGCTTCCCAAACATTAGGAATTTGGTATCTTTTTTATATTATTCCAAAATATAAATATATACACTCCACACATAAGTCAAAATTACAAATTCTGAAAATAAACTATAGATCTATTCCTAAACGCATTTAGAGATTCACATTTTAATAGTAAAGTTGCATGCAGGTATAAAGATGTGTAACTTTACATTCTTTTTTTTTTAGAATATGACTACATATCTTCCATCCATATATGGTAATTACAATGTGTGACTATAAGTGGTAGGACAATTCTAGAGCCTATTTAGAGATTCACATTGGAATAGCACAGTTGCTTTCAGATACAATGAAATATAATAATAAAATTTCTCAGTTTGCCTGCCAACCTGGGGTTTGGTGTTAGCATCCACAAATGAGAGAAACCATTCACATTTTTTTTTCTGGGACTCTGTTACTTCACTTAGCATAATTGCTTTGAGTGCTATCCATTTACCAGAAAAGCTAATGATGTCATCTTTCTTTACTGCTGCATAGAACTCCATTATGTAGATGTACCACATTTTTGTTATGCAGTCATCAGTTGAGGGGCATTTGGGTTGGTTCCAGCTCTTTGCTATTGTGAAGAGAGCTGCAATAAACAAAGTTGTGCATGTATCTTTGCAGTAGAATGAGTCTTGTGGGTATATACCCAGGAGTGGTATGGCTGGGCCAAGTGGTACGCTCATATTGAGTTTTTTAAGGGTTCTCCACACTGTTTTCCACAGTGCTTGTACCAGTTTACTTTTCCACCAGCAGCGGACGAGTGTTCCCATTTCCCTACAACCTCTCCAGCATTTGATGTCTTTTGTTTTCTTGATCTTGGCTAGTCTTATTAGAATGAGATGATACCTTAGTGTGGTTTTAATTTGCATTTCCTTAATTATTAATGATGTTGAACACTGTTTTAAAGATGTTTCTCAGCCATCTTTACTTCCTCACTGGCGAAGTCTCTGTTTAGCTCTTTATTCCATATTTTGAGTAGGTCATTTGTTTTCTTCTTTGTTTTTTAAGTAGCTTATATATTCTGGATGCTAATTCTCTGTCAGATGTATCAGTGGTGAAGGTTTCCTCCCACTCTGTGGGTTTTCTCTTCACTTCCTTGATTGTTTCTTTAGCTGTACAAAAGCTTTTGAGTTTGATGAGGTCCCACTTATCAGTTGTCCTTATTTCCTGTGCAGATGCTGTTTGATATAGAAAGTCTTTTTCTACACCTATGTCTTGTAGATTGCTGCTGACTTTTTCTTCTATCACCTTCAGGGTTTCAGGTTTTCAGTTGAGATCATTGTCCTGGGAAACAATATTGAAAATTTTTGCAGTTGCCCTGGGACTTAACAGTAGTATTTATAATAATAAGTTTCAAGGCCTGATACCAAATAAAAGTCTATCCAGGAGGCTATCAACTTTCTTAATAAGCATCTTCAAAGCTCTTGGTATAAAATTTGTTTACAAATTGTTTCGCTTATAATAGTTCAAAATTCATAAGAAATTACTTTTATCTTATTCTCTGACTGCAAACAAATTGCAGAGTAATAACTTTTTAAGTAATTTAATAGTAACATAAAAGAAGTGTGTGTTAAAAAAAAGAGGAGTGTTTACTGTTTCCTACCTCCATCTATATTAATCTGCCCTCAAGTTTTCTTCTTTTTTGTTATTTAATTTCTAGTTTTATTGTCAAAATAGAAGTGAATACATCCAGCACAGTATTTACATTTTTGAAATCCATTTAAATGTACTCTATGGTTCAAAGTTCCTAGGTCTGCCTGCTATCAGAACTACATACAAGAGTCTTTAAAATTACATGTTGGGTAGTTTTAACCAAATTCCTAATCACTACAAATCTTACTTTAAAGGAAAATATGGAGACCCTATAGGCTAAAAGATTGTGGCAGAGAAGAGGTCATAGAGAGCCTTTTTTGCTCTCCTGAGTTTCCCAAATCTCCAGCTGCTTATTCAGATCTTTGAAAGGGTACAGCCTGAAAAAGGAGACTAGACATTAGGGATGGAAATCCTCCATGTGGCAGATATCATCAAAGGCAGTGTCTTCTCAGAGGAATGTGTTCTGTCTTTAAATTATTTCTCTTACAACCTAAAAACCACTTTGGATTTCCCATTGTCCCACCCATATTTTTTTTTAATTTTCAAAACATGTTTTTCTTTTCCTTCCTGTAATCAACCCTGACTGACACTCCATAAGGCCAGGCTCTCTGACCTTATATAAATGAAAAGAATTAGAGATTTAAAAATTGCTCATCATATAGATAGTATATAATATAATAAATAAGTTTTCAGGGAATTACGGTAAATGGGAAAACAGCAGACTTATGATGTGCGATACTGTTACAGATGACATGGCAGTGATTCTCTCTACAAAACCCGTTTTAAAGGCTATTTTACTATAAGCCAATGAACATGCATCTAACCATAAACCATGATGTCCACCAACTGGGCAGAGACGACAGAAGATGGAGAGGATTGTGAGTTGAGGTAGGTTAACGGACAGCAGAGGCTACCAAAGAATGATCATAGGAAGGCGGGCGGCGGGCGACAGAGGGACAAACAACGAGAGCAGAAAACCAAAAAGCAATCACAAACAAAGTAAAAACAAAAGGCGACCCTCCCGGGGGTGAGACCAGAAAAAGAAAGGAGAATGGACACGCGTAAATAAGCAAATCTGGCCTCAAGTGTGCGACAGGTGAGCACAAGTAACGAGGCTGCTGGGGGCGGAGAGATGGCCGAGCGGGGGTGGTGTGAAGATGCTGCCCAGCCGCGCTGGCAGGAGGTACCCGGTCGAGCCCCAGCACCCATCATGCGGTCCGAAGACCGGTGCCGAAAGTCCAATGCTCAGGAGAACTCCAAGTTCCAGGGGAAGCCGACCACCCTCTTCTGAATTGCGGCATTGCACGAACTACGGGTTGCACCCCCCAGGACTTGCATGCAAAACAGAACATTCATACACATACCAGAAATAATATAAAATTAATAAAAAAAAGAATTATGCCTTCGATGCCCAACAATCCATTTCTAAAACTCCCGTAAGCAAATTTTATATATATATATATATATATATATATATATACAGTTAGCTGTATATATTATTTAATATATATTATTTAAATATTATTAAATATATATATATATATTTAATACCATTAAACAATGGTATTAAACAATACTTTGTTAGATATTGTGATGCTATCTATGAATGAGAAGTGTCCCCACAGACTCCAAGTATTTGACCACTTATAGACTGTTGGGACTGCTGTTTGCGGAGGTCTAGGAGGTACATACAGCCTTGCTGGAGGAAGCACATCAGTGGGGTGACCTGAGAGTTCCTAACCCTGGGTTTGCAGTTTACTCTCCTCAGCTTCCTGGGCCTGCTTGAAGATTTGAGGGCTCAACTTACAGCTCTGTCTCCCACCATGCCTTCCCCCTCATGATGGGGTCTTATTCCACTGGAACTGTAAACTCAATAAATTCTCCCTTCTGCTGTAAGTGGCCTTGGTCATGGTGTTTGATCACAGCAACAGAAAAGTAGCTGATATAGGTGTTCCTTCTTAAATGACAGAAGGAACACCTATATCAGCTACACGAAGGAGGCCTTCGTGTAAAGCAAGCAAAGCCTCTATGGAACACCACAGTTGACCCAGCTCCTACCTGCTGGTGGAGGGTGTGTCCATTGACTGGGGTGGACAATATTGCAACAGCAGCAAAGACAGTGACAGTGGTGGCAGCTGTAGCCACTGCACCCCTGACACAGCCACCCTCACAAGAGAGTGCAGGCATGCCCAGCACGTGCAGCCCCAGAAGATCCTTCTAGGCTGGTTCTGTGCATACATCACATGTGTCCTGGAGCTCTGAGGTCTCCTGGCTTAGGATCTGCAGGTACAGAGCCCCCCACAACCACCCCAGAACACCTCCTTCTCAATAGGGCCGCTGTCCAACGCAGCTCCTAACCCACGCCCTCCTCATCACCACCCCTCATCTCCCACCTGGAAAGGCTGTGGGCCTTGAACGTCCTAAGCCCAGTCATGAGCAGACAGAGGATCAGGTGTCTAGCCCTGGAGCCACCCCCTCACCAACTTGCATCCACACCACCACTGAAGACAATAATAGAAGTGCGGACAGCGTTCTAGGCTGGTGGCCTCTTGGGTTCTGTTGAACATTCACCCAGGACTTCTTGGGCACTGCAGTGTCAGATCTGGGGAGGACACCCCAGGCTATCTCTTGTTGGGGGATGTAGTATGGGCCAGGGATGGCTGTGGTGTCCCTAGGGGTCTGGCCTACCTGAGTCATTTTATGGGGTTTTGTATACCTGTACTATTCCCTGTTTCCTATGGGCTGGTCTCAGATGCTGGGTCTAGGTTTCTCTCTGTGCAGAGGACTGGTGAGGACCTCTGTCCTGCTCTACTATTATCAACAGCTTCCCTGACAATTGACCTTGTCATCCTCAGAGGGAGGGGGCAAAAGCATGGGTGTTCTGATTTAAGAGCTTAGGAAGTAGCAAAACTCCAGTCACCTCAATCTGAGGTTCCTTGACACCATGATATGGAGGAAGAGATGGACAAAGACAAGCACCAAGTCCCAGTCTCTGTCCTGTCCCCTTCCTGCTGGGCTCCCAGGCTAGATAGAGTGTAAGTGGAGACTGGCTTCACTTTACCAGCTGCAAGGGAGGGAAGGTAGAGCTTGGCGACCTCGTAGTGGGAACTGGGGGCCTGAAGCAGAAAAGCTGGTAATGCCCTGGTCTGTGCAGGGGAAGTGTCCTGAAGGAGGGAGTTTGGAAGCTTGGGAGTTACTGATTGAGGCCAAGATGACAAAGTGA
This sequence comes from Rhizomys pruinosus, assembly GCA_009823505.1. Lineage (NCBI taxonomy): Eukaryota > Metazoa > Chordata > Mammalia > Rodentia > Spalacidae > Rhizomys > Rhizomys pruinosus. The sequence continues at coordinate 104,690 of VZQC01007596.1, forward strand.
AGGTGGCAAGAAGCTGGACCAACTTGGATGCCAGCAACTCCTGTCCATCTATGTGTAACACACACTTTAGGTTAACAGATGGTCATTGGCAGGGCTTGAGTATGTCCTTACACCACTCCAAGGTCCCTACTGCCTGCCAGGAAGCTGGAGAAGCTTCTGAGAGACATCCAGGGCCATAGCACCCTAGACACTGTTGAAGACCAAGGGTTCAGACTATGTTTGGCAAATGTGACCCAAATCACCTAGTTTGAGCGTTCCAGACCCCTCTTCAAATGTCCTTGTGAGTTTACTCTGTGCTTGTCTCTTCTCCCTTCCTCCTAGGTAGGAGGACGAAACCAAAGCCGCCTGAGCCAGGCAGTGACAGCTCACAGGGTGAGATCCCCTTCCAGCCCTGCATTTTTTTTCCCCTGGACCTGCTCCCTGGATAAGGGCTCACACCCACAGGGCGTGGATGGTGCTCAGGGACTCCCAAACCTCCCGTCCTGCTCTACCATATCGTTAATCTCTTGAAATGCTCTCAAGGCCTTGAGAGTTTTGAAAATCCTTCCAGATAGAATGTTGAGAATACTACTAATCAATAAATGCTTAATTAAAGCTGAAAATTATAAACCAGAAATGACGAGGTAGCATAGAAATCTAGAGACTCGATCACAAATAGCAAGAGATTAGGAAGAAATGTGTATACAGAAGTCACAGCAGGACAAGGTACTCACAAGCCACTTTTGTGCCCCCAACAAAGACAGAACCCCCAAACAAATTATGGGAACTACATCTGTTCTATTTTGAAAACTTGAGTCCATGACTAATTGTTCAGAACAAAGAATCATGGAATATGTGCTTAGAAAAAAAATTAAAGAAAAAAGAATAAAGGTATTAAGAATCATAAATCAGGACACATAGAATGGTCAAAAAAAATGTAAACAGACTTATTTCTCTAGGCAATGTGCAAACAGTAAGTTTTTAGTTGGGTTCCAAAATAAAAATGGAAATTTAAAGAAATTAAATGCATTCTTTAGTTTTACAGCTGTGTTGCTTCGATTCAATTATTAGTTGAGTAAAATGGTTTTACTCTTGAATATAAAGTCAGTTCATTGATCTGTAAATTTTACATTTAAATTTAGAGCCCAATAAAAGCCTAAACCTAAGTTAAAACTATATATAAATTCTATATTTCCTTCATTACTTTTGCCTCACTTTAAAATTTTCCAGTCCCGCTCTTAAAAACAAACAATTTTTAAATGAAATCCATGTGTGTAAACTAATTTTATATCTCCAATCATCTTTACAATTGAGATGCAGGAGCTGGAGAGATGGCTCAGTGGTTAAGAGCACCGGCTGCTATTACAGAGGACCCAAGTTCAATTCCCAGCACCCATGTGGCACCTAACAACCATCCATAAGTGCAGTTCCAGGTGACCCAACCCTTTTTCTGACCATCCAGGTGCACTTCCATACATGCAGGCAATACACTTATACACATAAAATAAAAATAATAAATAAAATAATTTAAGAGTTAAGCTCCAGATAAAGAATAAGATTGCTCTTCAGTTATATTTAATAACTATTTGTATTCTTTATTAAATTATAACTCACAAGACTTCTAACTGTTTCTTAAAAATCAATAAACTTCTCTGTCTAAAATATGTAGAATAAACATAATTAGAAACATACAACCTGTCTGGGGCTAGATAGATGGCTGAGCAGTTAAGAACACCGGGTGATCTTTCAGAGGACCCAGGTTTGATTTCCATCATCCAAGGCAGCTAACAACCATCTGTAACTCCAGTTCCAGGGGAATCTGATGTCATCTTCTGACCTCTGGGGGCATTGCATGACATGGGTGCACTTATATGCATGCAGGCAATATACACTCATACACATAGTATAAAATTAATAAATAAAATATTTTAAGAAATACAACTTCTTTATGATATAAAATAAGAATAATAAGCCAAATTATAGAACAGCCAACATGGACAACCAATGCATTAAATTCAGATCCAATTAATTTTTAAAAATCAATGAAGTCTAATCTTTTTGTGAAAAATAAAATTGAGTTTTAAAAGAATTTGGTACAAATTGATGGGATGAATGAGTGAGACATTTAGATTAAAATGTTATCAAATTGTTTTTCTCAATTTCTTAAGTATAATGTATATTAAATTCATATAAAGATTTCAGAATTTCACCAGAGACAATTCTAATGGGATCACAGATAGAAAGCCGACACCAACACTATTTCCACTTGGGTTTGACTAATGTTTATATTGAAGTTACGCACTACTTTAAGTTCTTAAAATATTATCTTTCCTATTTCACCTTTATAGGAGTCTATAAAATAGGGACCCTTATTATCTCTGTTTTACAGAAAGGAAATGGAAGTATTCAAATAAGCAACTTTTCCAAGATAGAACTGAGATTCTAACTCAAGTCATCTGACTCCACAGTCCATGATCTTAAGAATTCATGTGTTCCTTCAATGCAGACTGCAGACTGCCAGGTTATTGTGTTTTCATTATATTTACTGAGGAAACTGGATCCCTGAAATGGAGCTGTTTCTCTTAGTCCAAAGCAGTGTATTTCTCCCTCCTTTTCTGTTCTGGCAGTCTGCTCCCCTTTACTCCATAAAGAAACAGAACTTTCTCACTCATCCTTTGTAAAATAGAAATGAGACACTTAAAGAATTACTCCATCACAGACTTCAGTGTATCATAAACATCTAATTCTGATTACCAAGAAACTACATGAAGTTCTTAGAATATGGGGCTTGGTCATGCTTTTAATCAACCTGTTTGAAGTTATCAGTTTTGTAACAAATAACCATAGTAAAGAAATGAAGCAATCAGAACCTCTGGTCCCCAAGTCCAAGATCATAGTCAAAAAATCCCAAGTTGTTAGATAATGCTTCTCCAAACCGAGCATATACCAGGAGAAGCTAAAAGCTTCTTAAGACAGATTTCAGCCTCCAACTTAAGAGTTTCCTGTTTAAGAGGTCTGATATATGGTGCACCAATTTACATGTTTTACTTTCCCAAGCAATTATGATACCAATCTCAAGATCAAACCAGACCCAGAACATGTACTCAAACCAGGGTTTACTCAGTTACATAGAAACTTATGTCTTAGGATAATATGTGTTCTTTGAAAATAGATTTTATTTTTATAGAAATCTTGAGAAATTATGAAGACTTTAAGAATAACAAATACCTACAGGGAGACCCTGTCTCGAAAAGACCAAAAAAAAAAAAAAAAAGAATAACAAATACATTATTCTCTTTATGAGAAATCTTAGAAACAATTCTCATCTGATTTAGTTAAACCTATATTTTCCAAACTTTCAGGCCAGCAGTTTTTGGCCAGCTGCCCATTCAGTCAGTTGTAACTAGTGTTCTGAGAGATACTGAATGTTCTGCTGCTGGTCACCATTAATAGATTCTATGCATAGGTTAATTTACTCAGGTATTTTTCTTTTGCCTTTTGATTTACAAACTGTTACATAAATGGCCCAAGGGAATATGTTTATCCTTCATTAAAGTTGAATTTTTATGAGTGAGGTATAGTAGAAACATTGCCAAACTTAGTATCAGGTCTCCTAAACATTATGATGTCAGCTGATGTTGTATTGAAGATACATAAATTCAAATTGAGAACAGATATCTAAAAAATTTACATGTTCTTTGGCAAAATGTTACCATGACATATATGATAACATTAGCATTCACTAAATCAATGTCAGAAGACAAAGTTTCTTATTATTTGGAAGATAATTAAAAGTCATAGCTCTAACATTACATAAGACTAAATCATTTCACCTATTTCTATGAAGGCCAACATCAGTTTCATGCTTGGAAAAATAACAAAAGTATTCTAAAGATTTTAATATATGCTATTTTTTCAAACATAAATGGACCTTTTTCAATACTCTAGAAGATTCACTTAGGGTACAGAAATAATCTCTGAGCTATGATTAACAAAAGTACATTTTATTAGAGATTGGAAATTCTCTCTCCTAGCCATTATTTTATCATTGCTGTGCATTTCAAAATATCATTTTAGATGTAAAAAAGAACTGGAACAGATAATAGAAAACATACAATTTTCTCATGGTTAATGAATACACTAAGGCATTCTCCATTATTGTACTAAAGCCTATAGTTATTTAGAGTTGCCTACTTTTTCCCTAGTGTCCTTTCCTGTTCCAGGGTCCCACTTGAGATTTCATATTACATCTATTCATTATATACTTGTAGGTTCTTTTTTGGTTGTGAAAGTTTCACAGATTCTCTTATTTTTTTTATTATCTTAATAGTTTCAAGGAGTACTTGCTAGATATAGGATTCTCCACATGGTTGTTGTGTTGTTGTTAGACTGGAGTTATAGATGTTTCTTCACTTCTCTTTTCCTTTTCACAATTTATTATGATTTATTATTATTTTGATACTGGAAAATGCTCCTAGATCATCTTGAATATTTTTGGCTGAGTCCTAAAATCATTTATTTTTGCACACAGTCATGGTTTCTTGAATTAGAAAATGGCATTAAACGGTCTGGATGTGGTGGCTCATGGCTATAACCCCATCACTTTGGAAGCTGACACAGGAGGATTGCCACAATTTAAAGACACTTTGAGCTACAAGATGAGTTTCAGGGCATTTTGTCCTGCAGAGACTCACGTCCCAACAATAAATAAGCAAGCAAAAAATAAGAAAGAGAAAGAAAAAAAAAGAAAGGAAGGAAGGAAGGAAGGAAGGAAAGAAAGAAGAAATGAAGAGCTAAAGAAAATGTTAGAAATCAACAGATGGCCGATGATACACTAAGTATTGGAGTATCATTTTATTAGACTCCTCTGTCTGAGGAAAGAATCTTGTGTGTGTGTGTGTGTGTGTGTGTGTGTGTGTGTGTGTGTGTGTTTATGTGTATATCTGTCTGTCTGCGTATCTATGTCTATCTGTCTACATTTCTCTCTGTCTCTCTCTCTGTGTATGTATGTCTATCTTGTCTGTATATGTGTCTATGTATGTTCATATGCATATATATGCATGTATCTGTTGTATATGAATTGATTGAAAAATACATTGGTCTTTATAGAGAAAGTCACTTATGGAGAGTGAACCACCTATATTCTAAAGATGGAAAACATGAAGTCAAATGTTGGTACAAGCTGATGGAATTACCAAGTATTGGAGAGGCAACATAAACTGGAAGTGAAACTAATATATCTGGTAAGAGACTCAACCAACAAAGGACATGCGACATATATTTCCAGTGTTTCCCAATAACCTATTTGCTGTACTTCAAATACTATACTTCCTTGGCCCCTAGGAGAAAAGCCTCAGACATTCTTATAAGGGATTATCTATATTAGGTTAATTAAGGTAGAAAGATACATCTTAACTGTAAGTGGCAACACCTCTTTGGCTGAGATACTAGATTGAGTTCCTTAAAAAGTGAGCTAAACATTAGCCTTTAGCACTCTCTACTTTCTGAGAATACACACAACGTGACCAGTCTGCTCAAATTCTTACTGTCATGATTTTCCAACATGACCAAGTGTGCCCTTGAACTGTGAGCCAAAATAAACCATTTCTTCCTTAAATGTCAGAGTACTATGATATCAAAACAGGAAAAGTAACTAATACACAATATATTAGTCTACTTGAGCATCCATAAAAAATGTCAATGCAAAAGCACAGTTCTTTCTTCAAAGGGAATAGAGTGTTTATTCTGAGCCATATGTGGGGGACCATAGCCCAGAAACAGGCTCACTTGCCCTGAATAGCATGTTCCAACATAGAAGTGAATGCATGAACTTTTAAAGCCACAGAACAAAGTCATGAATTATTTCCCAAAGCACTGATGGGAACATCAAGCAGGCACATAAAGCCAAAGAGATAAAACTCTTCTATAGGTTTTAGAAGTTATCTGATGTCATTTGTAACATTAGTTTGGTGGAGGCTAGTGCTCAATCAATATGTTCCAACGGCTTTATCTGATTGTTGAAAGAATGTAAGGTCAGACACCAGGGTGAGGAATGTGTGAGAACACTACACAGCTCAAGAGAATTTGGTTTTTGATCTACAAGATTCTAACTCCACAGTCTTGGGGATCTCATCAGTCAGTCAGCCATATATCATCTTTAGCACAGATATGGTTGTTTCTGAGAACTTCAATTCACAGCTCTCCCTGCTGAGTAAGCTTATCTTTTGCGTGTGGAGGCCAAATGTCTTATATTCCACAGTAGTAGAAAAATTCATTCCTGAGATACGATAAAGAAGAGCCTGACTTAGCAAAAAAGCAATATTCAGGAAAAGGAAATAGTTATTAAAGACATTGTGGAAGAAGCCTGTGGGTCATATTAAAACTGTTAGCAAGACACCAAAGATCTCTACAACAAAAAATTTATACCCTTAAAGAAAGAAATTGAAGAAGACATCAGAAGATGGAAAAACCTCCTATGCTCATGGATTGGGAAAATTAACATTGTAAAAATGTCCATTCTACACAAACTCTTGTATAGATTTAATGCAATCCCAATTAAAATCCCCAAGAGTTTCTTCACAGGCTTGGGAAAAAAAGTCTTTAAATTCATTTGGAAAAATAAAAGACCCCGAATAGCCAAAACAACCCTGAGTGAAAAGACCAACACAGGGGGGATCTCTATACCAGACTTCAAACTATACTACAGGGCTATAGTCATAAAAACAGCCTGGTACTGGCACAAAAACAGACCTGTTGACCAGTGGACCAAAACTGAAGATCCAAACTTGAGCACATACAATTTCAGCCATCTTATATTTGACGAGGGGGCAAAGAAGACACAATAGAGAAAAGCAGCATTTCCCCCCAGCAAGTGTGTGTTGGAAAAATGGACACACTTTTAGAAGAGTGAAATTAAACCCTTACTCACGCTGTATAATGGATGGATAAAAACCTCAGCGTGAAAACCCCAAATCTGAGGAGCATAGAGAAAAAGTTCGGCAGCAGACTAACAAGACATAGGCATTAGGAAAAGGACTTTTCCTAAATAGACAGCAGACGCTGACAAGAAATAAGGTCAACAAATTGACAATGGGACTCATTAAACAAAAGCTTCTTACATCAAAAGAAATCAGGAAGTAAAGAAGAATCCACAGAGTGGGAAGAAACCTTCACTCAGAACATCTGACAAAGCAAAATATATAACTACTCAAAAAAAAAAAAAAAAAACAAAAAAAAAAGGAAAACAAATGATCTCTCAATAGATGGAGAAAAAGACTGAACAGAGACTTCACAAGTGAGGAATTAGAAATGGCTGAAAAACACCTTAAAAGTGTTCAACATCACTAAACTTAAGGAAATGCAATCAAAACCAATTTAAGATAGCATTTACTCCATAGACTGGCTAGGATCAAGAACAAATGTACAAGTGCTGGGAGGTTGTGGGGAAAGGAGAACATATCACTCTGGTGGAGTGTAAACTTTACAGCCACAATATAAGGGTGTGAGAACCCTTGGAAGACTTGGAATGAACTTGCCACCGACCCAGCATACCACTCCTGAGGATATACAAGTCTCATCTTACCGCAGTGATAAGTGCACATTTTCATGTTTATTTAGCTCTCTTAACAATAGCAAGGAGCTGGAACCAACCCAATGCCTCAAGTGATGAGTGGATAGAGAGAATGTGGTATCATTACCACAATGGAGTTCTATGCAGCAGTAAAGAAAGATGAATCATGAGCTTTGAAGGAAAATGGCTGAGCTAGAAGACATCATGCTGAGTTGAAGCAAACACAGTCCCAGATAACAAGGATTGAATGGTATCCTCATCTGTTGTGCTAGTGTCATTACTAGTTGTAAGTATTTCTTGTGCATGCCTTGAGCTTTTGTCCAAGTAGTTTGGAGTGATGCATATTGGAAACAACAGACATAAAGGACTGCATCAAAGAACTGACTGAAACAGTGGAACTTCTGCTAAAACACAACTTCCACATGGAGAATTTGAGAAGACTGAGAAAGAGATGAAAAGCATGTTGGCAGACTATGAGCTATTATCTGGTGGGGTGGGGGGATAGGGTGGGGACACAGGTCTAGATTTGATAATCTTGTGATATATATATATATATATATATATATATATATATACTAAAAAAGAACCTGTTAGCTAGTATGAGCCAGGTCTGATTTTTATTTTTTCTTTTCTAGACTCTGTAACTAATGTAATATTTACATGTAACATATAGTAGAAGCATGATATCTAAATTTGATCAGAAACACTGTCGCCTAAGAAGAAACAAATGAAGGAACCTGGCATTTTAATCAATTAAAAACATAAGTAAGTCATATATTCAACCAGACAGACTGGATGCTTTTGCTCTGTCTCTAGAATCTTCTATGAATTATTTTATTTGATGTCTGGACTATTTAAGATAAGTTATTATTCCTTTCATTTTAATTTTTATTAGGGCCTACTTGATTTTATAGCCATTATTCCATATGGGGTGGATAGTTATAAATTTTAGAAGGATTCGACTTTTATGTCTAAATTATTATAACATTTATTTGTGATCAGCAATTTTATTTTTCCTATTATTTTGGTATTACAATAAATGCCAATTTGAGGAATTAAATTAATTACATTACACAAAATAGATTGCAATACATTATAATTATAAATTCTTTTCCAACAAATTGTATTTTTCCCATGTAACAAATACTACTAGTGAAAGGAATGGAAGCAAAAACCAGACTTGTGAGAAATCGTGATTTGAAAATCTTTGTTGATTAAAAAAATATTTTTACCATCAAAAAGAGAAATAGGACTCCAAAAGGAAGCATTTTGTAATTTTACGCATTTATTTTATTAACAAAATGTGAATATTGATTAATATTTTTTCCATTCTAGCAAGATGCACACTAGGTAGTCAGTTAATATGGACTCTAAATATGTACAGTTTCTTAGGTCACAAGTTTCTTCTTCTTCAGTATCATTTTATATCTCCTCTACTTTTGAATAAAATACATAAAAATTTTCCAAATTCAAAAGCCAGAAGAAATCTCACTGGAGGTTTAGGTAGTAGATTAAAACTATTAATAGACTGAGTCTACTGACGATAATAAAAACACACCTTCAAAAAGGATTCTGATGTCAAATAAAAGAGAGAAGGACAAGACTGGGCATGTTTGGGGTGGTAGCACACGCCTTTAATCCCAGCACTTGAGAGGCAAGCGGATCTCTGTGAGTTCAAGGCCAGCCTGAACTACATAGTGAGTTCCAGGACAGCTGAGGCTACAGGGGGACTCTGTCTCAGAGAGAGAGAGAGAGAGAGAGAGAGAGAGAGAGAGAGAGAGAGAGAGAATGTGAAGGTGAGAGGGATAACTGGGTGGGATGGTAGTGGAGGAGTGGCAGGGGAGGGAATAGGAAGTAGACTGGATAGTTTGATCAACGTATTTGGTGAAGATGCTGTTATTTCTCCAATGTGTATTTTTGGGTGCTTTGTCAAAAATAAGGTGATTTTAGGTGCATGGAGTTATATCAGTTCTATTCAATACGTGGTATTGCTTTGCTATTACCATGCTGTTTTTATTACTATAGCTCTGTAGTCTAACTTGGAGTCAGGGATGGTGATACCTCTTGCAGTGTTTTTTGTTTAATCTCTATTTTTTTATTGTTGTTTTGTGTATTTCATACATAATTTTGCAATTCATTTCAGGCATATTTCCCTTTCCCTACCCCCACCCCAGACCATGTGTTCTGCCATAACTGTCCTGCATTTTTCTCTCAGTCTTTTCATTTTTTATGCTTAGGATTGTTGTTCTAATGTGAATCTCTCAAGGGGCTCTAGAATCCACCCACCAGTTATTCTCAGACTCTGTAATTAATTACTGTATATGGTGAAGAATATGTATCCATATTTTAGAGTAATAAAATTAATGGAGGAAAATGTGAATTCTTACATTGTTTTTACTGTTTAGAATTAGATTGACTATCCTGGTGTATTAGTCACTTTTCTGTTGCTGTGATAAAACACCATGACCAAAGGAACTTATAAAAGGAAGAGTTTATTTGAGCTTACGATTGACAGTTCCAGGGAATTAGACTCCATTCTGGTGGGAGGCATGGCGGCCGGGGCTGGAACAGCAAGCCAAGGGTCACATCTTGCAATGAGCACAGGAAGCAGAGAGAGCGACTGGAGACCACAAGGCTTGTTAAACTCACTAAGCCTGCCCCCCAGGAATGTACTTCTTCTAGCATGGCCACACCTTCTAAGACTTCCAAGAACAGTGCCATCAACTGGAGACAAATGTCTGAATACTTAAAGCCTATGGGGGACACTCATTCAAACCACCACATTCCACTCCTTGGCCCCCACTCCTGACCATATAAAATGCAAAATGCAATTAATCCAACCTTAAAAGTCCCCATAGTCTTTACCAGTTTCAATGCCATTCAAAAGTCTACAGTCCAAAGTCTCTTCTGAGACTCAGCCCAATCTCCTAAACTGTAAACTCTTGTAAAATCAAAAGACAAATTTCATACTCCCAATGTACAGTGGAACTGAATACACATTCCCATTCCAAAAGGGAGGAATAGAGGCATAGTGAGCAAATACTGGACCAAAACAAGACTGAAAACCTGCAGGGCAAACACCAAGTCCAGTAGCTCCATGTGCAACTTCTGGGACTTGACTTCCAAAGGGCTTAGATGGCTCAGCTCTTCCAGCTTTGCTTGCAACATACATCTCTTTCTTTCTTTTTTTTTTTTTCATTTTTTAAATTTTATTTATTTTCGTATGTGTATGAATGTACAGTCTGCATGGAGGTTTGTGCACCCATGTGGTGCAATGCCACGGAGGTCAGAAGAGGGTGCCGGATTCCTCTGGAACTGGAGTTAAAGACGGTTTTCAGCCGCCATGTGGGTGCTGGGGATCGAACCCGGGTCCTCTGCAAGAGCACTCTGTGCTCTTAACCGCTAGGCCATCTCTCCAGCCCCATACAGGCATCTAAAGAGGCGGATCTTTAACTCCGATTCCAGGGGGTTTTTTTGTTGTTTCTTTATCAGGCGGGTTAGCAAGTGAAGTATACACAAGTTAACACCAGAAGTTGCCAGCTACATCTAGGGCACACCATCAAGAACAAGTTAAACTAAACCAGACGGGATACGTATACACACGACGACACTCAAACTCAGACGCGCGCCTAAATCTCGACAGCGCCACAACAAAACATAGTAACGCCCCACGAGCGCTTAATAAATTCCACCATCAAATCCGCAAACTAACACAAAGAAATTCCTAACATAGTATATAGCACCAATGCTCTATAGCCACAATAAACATGGATAGCCCCTAAGGTAAAAAAACACACCACAAAGCACTGTTATGAAGATCAGCAACCCCGAGGCAGATTCATAAATCGACTCATAAGACAGCTGCCGAACAACTAAATGCAGATTAATGTTTTCGAAAAAAATTCATAGTTGCAAGCTCATGGACCCAGACAGACATTGGAAGCAAAAACACCGCACCGCGGCGAGCGCAAGAAGCTAACGTTCACGTATCCGTACACCAGATAAACACTGCATTAGAGTGCTAGCGACAAATACACATGCCAGCACATACTGACTAGAGAGACGCCCTCTTCTGATCTCCGTGGCATTGCAAGACACGGTGCATCAAGCACTACATGTAGACAGTACACTCATCCACATAAAAATAATAAATAAATTAAAAAATATAAATACATCTCTTTCTTAGGCAGGGTACCATTCCTTGTATGCAGCTCTGCTTGGCAAATATCTCACAGGTTCTGGCATCTCGAATGTTCTTTGGGGTCTCTGCTGCCAACCGAGACTTCACATTCACAGCTTCAATGCAATGGCTATCAGGCTCTTTTTTGAGGAACACCCCTCTGCACTCTGCCTGACCTTGGCAGCTCTCTGGAACTGTGGAGGAAGAATTGAAGAACCCTTCACTTCTTCACTCTTGCACTCTCAAGCCAGCTCACCACATGAATGAAACTGCCGGTTTGGCCGTCAAGTTTGGGATGGACCTGGCCTATTTCAACCACATTTGCAACTTTTCTCTGACCTGAACTGTTGGAGCAGAAAAGCTTTCAGTATTTTCCTTTCAAAAGTTGGAAGGCTTAGCTGGGTTGGTCCTGCCCTGAAGTATTGATTCTGTTGTTTACTGTAAATCTCCAGGCTTCTCCTTAATCACTTTAATTCTCAACTTTCCCATTGTTTACTTGTAAAACTAGGCCTCTCCTTAATCTCTTTAGTCTCCTTATAAAGGGAGGCTCTCCTTCACATGCCTTTGGCCACACCTTTAATCTTCCTAGTGTACTTTTCAGATCCAAACTGTACACTTCTGCATTTCCTGCTTGCCCCATTTGCTCTTTTTCACTGTAGATCTGATAATATTCACATTAAAAGCCACGCCCACCACTTCTACATTAGGCTGTCTTGAAATATCCTCCACCAAAGACATTGGTCCATTGCTCTTTCAACTACATCAGGCAAAAAATTGGGCTGGCAGGTAACTGCTGCCAGATCTTTATCAAGATATCCCAGTTGCTGCTAAGTGTTTATTTTCCTCTGGAACTACATTTTTTGCAGCATGTTTCTTCCAGGTTCTACTAGAATAGCCATTTAAGCTCTGCTTACAGTAGTCAACAGCTTTTCTATGCCCAAAGTTCCAAAGTCTTCCACATTTCTCCAAAATCCACATGGTCAGGTTCTTCAACGCCAACAGCCCACTCTCTTGGTACCAAATTTACTGTATTAGTCACTTTTCTGTTGCTGTGATAAAAACCATGACAAGGAACTTGTAAAAAGAAGAGTTTATTTGAGGTTATGATTGACAGCTCAGGGAATTAGAGTCCATTGTGGTGGAGAGCTGGTGGCTGGGCTGGAGCAGCAAGCCAAGGGTCACATCTTGGCAATGAGACAGGAAGCAGAGAGAAGCGACTGGAGACACAAGGCTTGTTAAACTCGCTAAGCTCTCCCCAATATGTACTTCTCAACATGGTCCACACCTTCTAAACCTCCAAGAACAGTGCCACCAACTTGAGACAAATGTTGAAACTTAATAGCCTAGGAGCACTCATTGAAACACCACACCTGGGTTTTGATTTACATAAACTAGATAGCTGCACTTACAGAATTAGCTCATCTCACCCTATACAAAATCAACCCAAATGATCCAAGAACAAGAAAATGTTTTCTGAACAGGTCCCTGGTAGACTAACAATTGACAAACGGAACATCATGAACTATAAAGCTTTTCAACAGGATAAAAATACCATAATTGGGCTGGAGGATGGTCAGGTTTAAGAGCACTTCTGCTCTTGCAGAGGACCCAGGTTTGATTCCCAGCACCCACAGGTGGCAAAGAACCGTCTTTAAGCCAGGTATGGTGGTGATGCCGTTAATCTAACACTTGGGGAAGAGGGCAGGTGTATCTCGTGAGTTCAAGGGGGCAGCCTGGTCTCAGAGTGAGTTCCAGGCCAGCTGGAGCTATGGGGAGACCCTGTTTCAAAAAAGAATAATTGTAGTCAAGAGGCAGTTAACAGAATTGCAAAACTAACTATATAATCTGGCAGAGGTTGTGAATCTAGAAATATACAAAGGATCATAAAAGTAAACGTCAAGAAAATAAACAACTCAGTTAGAAATGGGGCAGGAACTTTCAAAAAAGAGACTGAGATTTCATCTTACCACGTCATAAAAACTAAGATAAACAACAACAAATGATAGTGTGGACATAGGAAGGAAAATCTAGTTCTGCCACTCTTGAGCATAATCCCAAAGGACTGTACCTGCTACAGAGAGGCTTGTTCATCCATGTTCATTGCTGCTTCTATTTCACATAGCCAGGAAAAGGAAATAACATCTAGATGATTTATCAATAGATAATAGGTAATGAAAAAGTGGTTCATCACAATATAAGATTAAAGATGAATTTAATTATGAAATTTTGAGGACAATAAATTGAGCAAGAAATAATATTTCTGAATAGGAATCCAGACCTAAAAGACAAATATTGCTCTTTCTTGCTTCTGTGGGGATGCTAACTTTGAATCTTTATATATTATGCTTATATTGGAATACCAATAGAAGGAAGGAAGTAGGGCCACTGTGTGTTGGAGGGCTGGGTTTCCACAAAAGAGGAATGGAATTCAGGGATGAGAGGGGGAAAGTATTTAATAGAACAAGGGGAAAAGGGGTGGAAGTGAGAAGACAGGTTTAGAGGAGGGAGATAGATGAGGATAAGTAGCATTAAAGCCTTTGAAAATGTCATATGGACACTTGCTACTGAAGAAACTTACACAGACACACCACAAACCACCATATATTATATACACACACACACACAACCACACACACAACACACACATATATATATATATATATTATATATATTATAGAGAGAGAGAGAGGAGAGGAGAAGAGAAGGAGAGAAGCGACCAGAGCAGAGGAGAGACAGAAGTTATAAGGAGAAGTGAATGGATGGAGGAACTTTATAAAGAGGGTGTGCTTCCCACATATACCATTAACTATCAAATTAAAAGGCCAGTGCCAAGTGCGTTGCTATTATCTCTTTTGAGTTGTTGGTCATGGGGTCCCATATACCACACCAAACATTATAGAGTCATTGCGCTTATCATTGACTCGCTAGAATTGGTGACAAAACCCTTAATGCTGAAAAACACAACCACCCAGAGGCGGGCCAGAAATCAATCTGGTACCAACCTGAAAGCTTTATTTCTACTGTTCAGCTTTCATAGTGCTGGGAGACTCTATCCTGTTACTGGGGGAGAAAACTCATGTTTCGGTATTCCTAATAAGAATCAATAGAATCAAAATTATTCTAAAGTAGACAGAAGCCTGTGTGTGTCATAAGGATTTTGAGAGCCTTTAATTTGTTGTGACTCAGGAACTTGACCATCAATACCTATGCAGTGGTTTCAGTGGGTGGGCCCAGTTAACATTCCTAAGATTTTTTTCAGGAGAGAATGTTCTACTGTTTTTTGTTCTTAATGTTTTTCTAATAAAATAAATCAATTTCCCTTTGAAGTATTTAAAATTGGTTTCTGCTGATCTAAAACCTGTATCTTTCCAAATTATACTGAGTAAGAGAGAATATATTTAAGAAGTTAGTGAGCCAACATCATCCTAAATGGAGACAAATTAGAAGCATTCCCCTTAAAGCGGGAACCAGACAAGGCTGCCCCTTATTGCCACTCCTCTTCAACGGATGAGAGGGATACTGGGTGGGATGGTGTGGGGAGGAGTGGCAGGGAGGGAATAGGAGAGTAGACTGGATAGTTTGATCAACGTATTTGGTGAAGATGCTGTTATTTCTCCAATGTGTATTTTTTGGGTCTTTGTCAAAAATAAGGTGATTTTAGGTGCATGGAGTTATATCAGTTCTATTCAATACGTGGTATTGCTTTGCTATTACCATGCTGTTTTATTACTATAGCTCTGTAGTCTAACTTGGAGTCAGGGATGGTGATACCTCTTGCAGTGTTTTTTGTTTAATCTCTATTTTTTTATTGTGTTGTGTATTTCATACATAATTTTGCAATTCATTTCAGGCATATTTCCCTTTCCCTACCCCCACCAGACCATGTGTTCTGCATAACTGTCCTGCATTTTTCTCTCAGTCTTTTCATTTTTTATGCTTAGGATTGTTGTTCTAATGTGAATCTCTCACGGGGCTCTAGAACCACCCCCAGTTATTCTCAGACTCTGTAATTAATTACTGTATATGGTGAAGAATATGTATCCATATTTTAGAGTAATAAAATTTAATGGAGGAAAATGTGATTCTTACACTTGTTTTTACTGTTAGAATTAGATTGACTATCCTGGTGTATTAGTCACTTTTCTGTTGCTGTGTAAACACCATGACCAAAGGAACTTATAAAGGAAGAGTTTATTTGAGCTTACGATTGACGTTCCAGGGAATTAAATCCATCTGGTGGGAGGCATGGCGGCCGGGGCTGGAACAGCAAGCCAGGGTCACAATCTTGCAATGAGCACAGGAAGCAGGAGAGGGACTGGAGACCACAAGGCTTGTTAAACTCACTAGCCTGCCCCCAGGAATGTACTTCTTCTAGCATGGGCCACACCTTCTAAGACTTCCAAGAACAGTCCATCAACTGGAGACAAATGTTGAATACTTAAAGCCTATGGGGGACACTCATCAAAACCCCACATTCCACTCCTTGGCCCCACTCCTGACCATATAAAATGCAAAAATGCAATTAATCCAACTTAAAAGTCCCCATAGTCTTTACAGTTTCAATGCCATTCAAAAGTCTACAGTCCAAAGTCTCTTCTGAGACTCAGCCCAATCTCCTAACGTACTTTGTAAACAAAAATCAAAAAGACAATTTCATACTCCCAATGTACAGTGGAACTGAATAACATTCCATTCCAAAGGGAGGAAGGAATAGGGCATAGTGAGCAAATACTGGACCAAACAGACTGAAAACCTGCAGGGCAACACCAAGTTCCAGTAGCTCCATGTGCAATCTGGGACTTGACTTCCAAAGGGCTTAGATGGCTCAGCTCTTCCAGCTTTTCGTTGCAACATACATGCTCTTTCTTAGGTCAGGTTTACCATTCCTTGTATGCAGCTCTGCTTGGCAAATATCTCACAGGTTGGCATCTCGAATGTCTTCTTGGGGTCTCTTGCTGCCAACCAGGACTTCACATTCACAGTTCAGGCAAGGCCTATCAGGCCTTTTTTGCAGGAACCCTTCTGCTCCCTGACCTTGCAGCTCTCCTGAACGTGGAGGAAGAATTGAAGAACTTCACTTTTGAAATTCTTTGCTCTAAAGCCACCCAGTGAATGAAACTGCGGTTTGCCTCAAGTTTGGGATGGACCCTGGCCTATTAACACATTTGACTTTCTCTGACCTGACATCTTGGAGTAGAAATGCTTTCAGTATTTTCCTTTCAAGTTGGGAGTAGCTGTGGTAGGTGTGGTCTTCCCTGAAGGTATTATTCTGTTGTTTACTTGAAATCTCCAGGTCTCCTTATCACTTTAATCTCACTTTCCCATTTTTTACTGGTAAATACTAGGCCTCTCCTTACATCTTTTAGGCTCCTTATGAAAGGGAGACTCTCCTTCACATGCCTGGCCACACCTAATCTTCCTAGTGTACTTTAGATCCAAACTGTATACTTCCTGCCTCTGCCCCCATTTGCTCTTTTTCACTGTAGATCTGTATAATATTCATCATTAAAAGCCACGCCACCACTTCTACATTAGGCTGTCTTGAAATATCCTCCACCAAAGCATTGGTCCATGGCTTTTCAACTAGCATCAGGCAACTTTGGGCTGCAGGTAAACTGCTGCCAGCTCTTTATCAAGAATATCCCAGTTGCTGCCTAAGTGTTTATTTTCCTCTGGAACTACATTTTTTGCAGCCATGCTTTCTTCCAGGCTTCTACTAGACTAGCCCATTAAGCTCTGCTCAGTAGTCAACAGCTTTTCTAGCCCAAAGTTCCAAAGTTCTTCCACATTTCTCCAAAATCCACATGGTCAGAGTTCTTCACAGCCAAAGCCCACTCTCTGGTACCAAATTTACTGTATTAGTCACTTTTCTGTTGCTGTGATAAAACACCATGACCAAGGAAACTTTAAAAGGAAGAGTTTATTTGAGCTTAGATTGACAGGCTCCAGGGAATTAGAGTCCATTGTGGTGGGAGGCATGGTGGCTGGGCTGTAGCAGCAAGCCAAGGGTCAAATCTTGCAATGAGCACAGGAAGCAGAGAGGCGACTGGAACACAAGGCTTTTAAACCCCTAAGCCTGTCCCCAATAACGTACTCCTCTAGCATGGCTACACCTTCTAAGACCTCCAAGAACAGTGCCACCAACTGGAGAAATGTTGAAACTTAATAGCCTATGGGGGCACTATTGAAACACCACACCTGGGTCTTTTGATTTACATAAAACAGATAGCTGCACTTACAAGAATGCTATCTCACCCTATACAAAATCAACTCCAAATGGATCAAGAACCAAGAAAAAGATTTTCTGAACAGGTCCCTGGTAGACTAACAATTGACAAACGGAACATCATAACTATAAGCTTCTTCAACAGGTAAAAATACCATAATTGGGCTGAGAGATGGTCAGGTTTAAGAACTACTGCTCTTGCAGAGGACCCAGGTTTGATTCCCAGCACCCACATGGTGGCAAAGAACCGTCTTTAAGCCAGGTATGGTGGTGCATGCCGTTAATCCTAACACTTGGGAAGCAGAGGCAGGTGTATCTCTGTGAGTTCAAGGGCAGCCTGGTCTACAGAGTGAGTTCCAGGCCAGCTGAGGCTATGGGGAGACCCTGTTTCAAAAAAAGAATAATTGTAGTCAAGAGGCAGTTAACAGAATTGCAAAACTAACTATATATCTGGCAGAGGGTTAGTATCTAGAATATACAAAGAACTCATAAAAGTAAACGTCAAGAAAATAAAAAACTCAGTTAGAAATGGGGCAGGAACTTTCAAAAGAAGACTGAGATTTCATCTTACCACAGTCATAAAAACTAAGATAAACAACAACAAATGATAGTGTGGACATAGGAAGGAAAATCTAGTTCTGCCACTCTTGAGCATAATCCCAAAGGACTGTACCTGCTACAGAGAGGCTTGTTCATCCATGTTCATTGCTGCTCTATTCACAATAGCCAGGAAAAGAAAATAACATCTAGATGATTTATCAATAGATAATAGATAATGAAAAAGTGGTTCATATCCACAATATAAGATTAAAGAATGAATTAAATTATGAAATTTTGCAGGACAATAAATTGAGCAAGAAATAATATTTCTGAATGAGGCAATCCAGACCTAAAAGACAAATATTGCATCTTCTTGCTTCTGTGGGGATGCTAACTTTGAATCTTTATATATTATGCTTATATTGGAATACCAATAGAAGGAAGGAAAGTAGGGCCACTGTGTGTGGGAGGGCTGGGTTTCCACAAAAGAGGAATGGAATTCAGGTGATGAGAAGGGGAAAAGTATTTAATAGAACAAGGGGAAAAGGGGGTGGAAGATGAGAAGACAGGTTAGAGGAGGGAGATAGATGAGGATAAGTAGCATTAAAGACCTTTGAAAATGTCATATGGACACTTGCTACTGAAGAAACTTACACAGACACACACAAACATATATATACATACACACACACACACACACATATATATATATATATATATTTATATATATTAGAGGATAGAGGAGAGAGGAGGAGAGAGAGAGAGACCAGAGACAGAGAGAGACAGAAAGTTAAGGAGAAGTGAATGGATGGAGGAACTTTATAAAGAGGGTGTGCTTCCCACATATACCATTAACTATCAAATTAAAAGGCCAGTGCCAAGTGCGTGCTATTATCTCTTTTGAGTTGTTGGTGCATGGGTCCCATATACCACACCAAACATTATAGGTCATTGCCGCTTATCTTGCTTACTCGCTAGAACTTGGTGACAAAACCCTAATGCTGAAAACACAACACACCAGAGTCATAGGACACAGAGAAATCAATCTGGTACCAACCTGAAAGCTTTATTTCTACTGTTCAGCTTTCATAGTGCTGGGAGACTCTATCCTGTTACTGGGGGAGAAAACTCATGTTTCGGTATTCCTAATAAGAATCAATAGAATCAAAATTATTCTAAAGTAGACAGAAGCCTGTGTGTGTCATAAGGATTTTGAGAGCCTTTAATTTGTTGTGACTCAGGAACTTGACCATCAATACCTATGCAGTGGTTTCAGTGGGTGGGCCCAGTTAACATTCCTAAGATTTTTTTCAGGAGAGAATGTTCTACTGTTTTTGTTTCTAAGTGTTTTCAATAAAAATAAATCAATTTCCCTGTGAAGTATTTAAAATTGGTTTCTGCTGATCTAAAAACCTGTATCTTTCCAAATTATATGAGTAAGAGAGAATATATTTAAGAAGTTAGTGAGCCAACATCAGCCTAAAATGGAGAAAAGTAGGAAGCATTCCCCTTAAAGCGGGAACCAGACAAGGCTGCCCCTTATTGCCACTCCTCTTCAACGGATAGTCTTGAAATGCTTGCTAGGGCAATAAGACAAGAGAAGGAAATTAAGGAATACTAATCAGAAAGAGGAAATTAAACAATCATTTTGCAGATGGGGAAATATGATAGTTTACCTGAGGGATGCTAAAAACTCCAGCAGAAAAAATATGAGAAATGATTAAGAGTTTCAATAAGTGAGACAGGATACAAAAATTAGCTTATAAAAATCAGTAGCCTTTCTTTACACCAACAATAAACCAGTGGGAAGGAATATCAAGAAGACCGTTCCCACTCACATACCCAAAAAAATAATTTACATGAGAACAATGCTAACCAAAAAACCCAAGACTCTTTTACAACAAAAATTTAAACCCTGAAGAAGGAGATTATAAAATGACACCAAAAGATGGAAAGACCTCCCATGCACACGGATATGGAAAAATTAATATTAGTAAAAATGTTCATTTTACCCCAAATTGATATACAAATTCAAAATCGGGCAATGAAGAATTCTCAGAGCCTTAAGACACCAGACTTAGAAAAAAAAAAATCATTAAATTTCATTAATCCAGATAAAGAAAGACCATAATTGTTTAAAAGCAACCCTGAGTGAGAACGTTGACAATACAGGGGACTTGCTTTACCAACTTCAAGCTATATTACCAGGGGCTATAGTCATAAAAGACCACCTGGACTGAAAAAAAAAAAACAAAAAACAAACAAAAAAACAGACGATTGACCAAATGGAAACAAAACATGAAACAAACTTGAGCTTCATACACATATTCCGCCACCTCTATATTTGACAAAGGGCGGAAAAAAAAAAAAAAAAAAAGCTTCAAGGAGTAGGAAAGATAGCATCTTCAGGCAATGGTGCTGGCAAAAACAGGATCACCATTTGTAGAAGAAAAAAATTAAGCCCCCTACCTCTACACCCTGGTGCAAACATCATCTCCAATTCAATCAAGGGAATCCAATTGGAAACCTGAAACCTGAAGGTGACAGAAGAAAAAAGTTTGGCAACAACTTACAAGACATAGGTTTAGGAAAAAGACTTCTAAATCAGAGAACAAAAACTGGGAGGAAATAAGTCAATAATTGACAAAATGGACCTCATCAAACTCAAAAGCTACCTGGACAGCTAAAGAAAAAACCGATCAAGGCAGTGAAGGAAAAACCAACAGAGTAGAGGAAGTATTCACCTGTGATAATTAGGACACGGCATTTACACCAGATTATATAAAACTACTCAAAAAAACAAACGAAGTAAGAAAGCACTCAAAAGATGGATAGCGAACAGAATTACAAAAGAGAAGTAAAATGAAAAATACAAATGAAAGTAATAGAAAATTTAAAAGTGTTCAACATCCTTAATATCTAAGGAAATGAAATTAAAAACCCACTCTAAAAATATTCATCTTACTCTGTAAGGACTGGCTAGATCAGAAAACAAGACACCAAAACTGCTGGAGGGATATGGGAGAAGAGGGAACACTTCATCACTGCTGATTGGGAATATAACTGGTACAAGCCTTATGGAAACATCATGTGGAGAAGCCTGTAAAAGATCAAAATAGCTCAGATTCGCTGACCCCAGCCTACCACTCTGGGTATATCTCCACAGATTCCCTACTGCAAAACGATACATGCACATCTAGTTTTGCAGCTCTTTTCAAATAGATGAAGAATTTGGAACCAACCCCAAATGCCCCTCAATGGAGGAGCTGGATAACAAAAACAAATGTTGGAACATCTATACAATAGAGTTCTATTCAGAGATAAAGAACCTGACATCATGAGATTTGAACAGGTAAAATTGGATGGAACTTGAAAGTCCATTATGCAAGTGAAGTTAACACAGTCCCCCAACACAAATGGGGAATGGTATTCCTCATTTTGGATGCTATACACAAATCCCCTAATTTGAAAATAAAAGCTGAGAAATGTTATTTGTTATATTCTTCTAAACCCAACTGGTGATGTTATAATGTGAATAACTTACATGAGCCTTAGAATAAGACTACCACCTACTTTCACCATGGTAATTAATGTACATAGGGCCAGAAGGTATAATATTCATATTTTAGGTAGTAGAGTATTAAAATGAAAAGAAAAATCGGAACCCCTGAACATAATAAAAAAAAGAAGGGGATGTGTGGATGAAACAATGGTCATATGAATACCAAGTTGGTTACATACTGCATGATGCTTTGGTGTATGATTTATATAGGATCAATATAGACTGATTATTGCATGCATTTCAAAAGCCTTAAAGAAATTACTGTGTTAATTTTATTCAGAACTATGGAATTTTTAACCACAGTTAAAAATTGTGGGGGCTGGAAAGATGCCTAGTGGGTTAAGAGTACCGGCCTGTCTCTGTCAGAGGACCTGGCCGTTTGATTTTCCAGCACTCCCACATGGCAGCCAGAGACGTCTGAAACCCAATTCCAGGAAAGCCTCCAGTCCAGCGGGAATCCAAGACCTCTTCTGACCTCGCGTGCATTGCACGACACGGGTCACAAACTGTATAGCAGAAATGTAACATTCTATACACATACAAAATAAAAATAATTTTAAACAATTTGAAACAAATGTGAAATATTATTACATGTTTAACAACCTTGACATGTTCACGCAAGTTTTAAGGTTTTTGGTTTTTTTTTTTTTTTTTTTTTCCTTTTTGTCCTTTTTGGACAGGGCTCTCCCTTGACCCGGCTAGCCGTTTTTTAAGTTTTAAACAATGTATATATGCATGAAACATCATATTGACTCTATAAATAGTGTACACACTTTGGGGCTGGAAGAGATGGCTAGTTGGTTAAGACGTGTCCGGACCGCTCTTGCAGGACCCCGGGTTCCGATCCCCAGCACCCAAATGGCGGCCGCGAACCGTCTGCCAACTCCAATTCAGGGGAACTCCAGTTCCATGGGAATCCCGCCACCCTCTTCTGACCTCGCGGCGTTGCATGTCCTGAGGTGCACAGGGACTTGCATGCAGACAATTACTTCATACCCATACGGAAATACATAAAATTAACAAAAATAAACTAAATGTACAACTTTATATTTGTATATGTCAGCCAAAATAAGTTAAATTAAAAAAAGAAGTTACTGAAAATATTTCAACATGAAGATTTGTTTCAAGCAAAGTAGGAAGTCAGGGTAATTGATGTTCACCAAAAGGGAGAGATGTTAGATTTAAAGTACATATGGGCTATAGTAGCCACACCTTCAATCCCAGCACTTGGAAGCCAGAGGCAGGTGGATCTCCATGAGTTCAAGGCCAGCTTGGTCTATAGAGCAAGCTCCAGGCCAGCTGGGACTGAAGGGAGACCCTGTCTCAAAAATACCCCCTCCTCCCAAAAAATACAACTGTCTCTTAGAAGTACATATGGGAGTATCTTTGTCCAAGAAAGTAAAAAAAAAACTTTGGGCATTTTGGACAATTGTAATACCATTTTTCATTTATCAAAAAATCCAGAAGATTCACAATGGTAGAAACAGTTAAAATTCTTTACATTAGACCAAATTTTCTAAGTAAATTTAAATGTCCACTAAAGTGAGTTCAGGAATTGCCTGTAATATGGCAGGAATGCCTCAAGATTGTTGTTGTTGTTGTTTTGTCTAATAGAAATCTGCCTACTACTGAGGCAGTAGTTAAAGGAAGACTTTAACAAGTAGGAAAATATACAAACAGCATTATAAAATATTTTAATCCTCATGTTGGACACATTAGACAAAAAATGTAGTCATCAGGTTTCAAATGGCCCATTTCAGTAAAGGAATAAAACAAAATTATTATCCTCTCAGCCAGATTTTATAAATATTACTAAAAGAAGATCATCATTTTAAGAAAAAATTATGGCAAACTGAAAACTCCAATTCTACTCAGCATACTGAATTCTGACTTTGGGAACTTTTAATAACTTTTCATTGTAACCAACTTCATTATAACCATGCCATCATTTTAGATTTCGTAAACTTTCCTGTGATATATTTTAGTCCTCTAGCTTTTTCTTCATCTTTCATTTTTCATTTCAAAAAATTTCTTTAATTTAGAAAGCCTTATTTTGCCAAACAAATTACTTTCTTATCTAAAAGTATTTCCTATTTCTTAATTTCCTTTACTAAAAATATATTATACACCTGAAACTATATTTTATGTTTAATAGCTTCTGTCTTATTATTCTTTATACAGTTTGAATTTAGAAAAATTGTTTTATTACCTAAATAAAATATATTTTATATTTTAACAAATTCCAGGAAGCTGAATCTGAAACATAGGCACAGTGTGTTAACAGTCCTGAAAACATTTCTTCTCTCTCTTACCAATCAATTTAAATGAACTAATTTGTTAAATATTGAAGACTTACTATGACAGACACTTTCATCTGCGCCCACAAGACAACAAGGATCAGGATGGAAGTCTGACAACTCTGCCTTTCTTCCTTCCTTCCTTCCTTCCTTCCTTCCTTCCTTCCTTCCTTCCTTCCTTCCTTCCGTGTCTGTCTCCTTGACTTTGGGCCTGATCCCTGCATGACTCTGCATGGGCAAAGNTTCTTCCTTCCTTCCTTCCTTCCTTCCTTCCTTCCTTCCTTCCTTCCTTCCTTCCTTCCGTGTCTGTCTCCTTGACTTTGGGCCTGATCCCTGCATGACTCTGCATGGGCAAAGTGGTCCATCCATGCTGAGCTCTCCAAAGTTGAACACACAAAGATGAGCCGTTTTCATGAACCTGCAATGCCCAGAGTCTAAGAACTGCAGCGCCCTGTGCTCCATACTTAGATGAGAGCAATAGGCAGGAGGATGAGGCTGCAAATTGGAGCATTACCATTCTTTCAGGTAATAAGGACTTTTTTATACCACTTTACAGAAATATAATTCAGACCATGAACAAGGAGACCACACATTGGTTATTATTTCTTAACAATATATCCTTCTTTCCTCATTTTTTGTTGTTTTATATCTTTACATTTAAGCTGATGCCGCTATTGGCAATATAGACTTGAAGTTGCCTGTCCTTTTCACTTGTCTCTCCCAGCATGGCTAACTTGTTGGGTCTATCAGAGCTGGGGCTTCTGAAGGAGACAGGAGCTTCCTCACATCCACACTCAAGACCTTAGTTTTCCTACTCTTCACAGTTCAGGAATTCCTGCCTAGGAAATGGCACTACCCACACTGGTCTGGATCTTCCCATATCAGTTAATTTAATCAACACAGTTCCTAACAGACATTCCACAGGCCAACTCCATGAAAATCTGTCTTCGAGACTCTCATCCTTGGTGGTTTTAGATTGTGAACAGCTGAAAATTAAACTTAACCATCACAACATAATACCATGACCAACATAGAACTGCCCCCCGCCACACAAACACACTTTTATAGTCACAGAACAAAATAAAATTGTAANTGAGAGGGATAACTGGGTGGGATGGTAGTGGAGGAGGAGTGGCAGGGGAGGGAATAGGAAGTAGACTGGATAATTTGATCAACGTATTTGGTGAAGATGCTGTTATTTCTCCAATGTGTATTTTTTGGGTGCTTTGTCACAAATAAGGTGATTTTAGGTGCATGGAGTTATATCAGTTCTATTCAATACGTGGTATTGCTTTGCTATTACCATGCTGTTTATTACTATAGCTCTGTTATATAATCTTGGCGTCAGGGATTGATGATGGATACCATCTTGCAGTTGTTTTTTGTTAACTCTATTGTTTTTTATTGGTGTGGTTGTATTTCATACATAATTTTGCAATTCATTTCAGGCATATTTCCCTTTCCCCTACCCCCCAACCAAGACCATGTGTTCTGCTATAACTGTCCTGCATTTTTTCTCCAGTCTTTTCATTTTTTATGCTTAGGATTGTTGTTCTAATGTGAATCTCTCACGGGGCTCTAGAATCCACCCCCAGTTATTCTCAGACTCTGTAATTAATTACTGTATATGGTGAAGTATATATGTATCCATATTTTAGCGTTAATAAAATTATGGAGGAAAATGTGCATTCTTACACTTGTTTTTACCGTTTAGAATTAGATTGACTATCCTGGTGTATTAGTCACTTTTCTGTTGCTGTGCTCAAACACCTATGACCAAAGGAACTTATAAAGGGAAGAGTTTATTTGAGCTTACGATTGGACGGTTCCAGGGAATTAAAATCCATCATGGTGAGGAGGCATGGCGGCGGGGCTGGAAACAGCAAGCCACGGGTCACAATTTCTTTTCTTGCAATGAGCAAGGGAAGCAGAGAGAGCGGACGGAGACCACAAGTGCTTGTTAAATTCACTAAGCCTGCCCCCCAGGAATGTACTTCTTCTAGCATGGGGGGGCCACACCTTCTAAGACCTCCAAAAACAGTTCCATCAACTGGAGACAAATGTCTGAATTACTTAAAGGCCTATGGGGGACACTCATCAAACCACCCCACATTCCACTCCTTGGACCCCATAGGCTCCTGACCATATAAAATGCAAAAATGCAATTAATCCAACCTTAAAAGTCCCCATAGGTCTTTACAGTTTCAAAATGCCATTTCAAAAGTCTACCGTCCAAGTCTCTTCTGAGACTCAGCCCAATCTCCTAAACCGTACCTTTGTAAAAAAAAACAAAAATCAAAAGAGAACAACTTTACATACTCCCATTGTACAGTGGAACTGAATACACATTCCATTCCAAACGGGAGGAAAGGAATAGCGGCATAGTGAGGCAAATATGGACCAAAACACGACTGAAAAATCCTGCAGGGCAAACACCAAAAAAGTTCCAGTAGCTCCATGTGCAATTCTGGGACTTGACTTCAAAGGGCTTAGATGGCTCAGCTCTTCCAGCTTTTCTTGCAACATACATCTCTTTCTTAGGCAGGTTTACCATTCCTTGTATGCAGCTCTGCTTGGCAAATATCTCACAGGTCGGCATCTCGAATGTCTTCTTTGGGTCTCTGTTGCTTGCCAACCAGGACTTCATCATTCACAGTTCATGGCAAGGGCCTATCGGCCTTTTTCTGCAGGAAACACCCCTTCTGCCCTCGGCCTGACCTTAGCAGCTCTCTGAAACCGTGGAGGAAGAATTGAAGAACACTTCACTTTTGCAAACTTCTCTTGCCTCTAAAGCCAGCTCCATGTGAATGAAACTGCCGCGTTTGCCTCAAGTTTGGGATGGACCCTGGCCTATTTTCAACCACATTTGCCACTTTTCTCTGACCTGACATCTTGGAGTAGAAATTGCTTTCAGTATTTTCCTTTCAAAAGTTGGAGGAGTAGCTGGGTGTGGGTTGGTGTGGTCTTACCCTGAAGGTATTGATTCTGTTGTTTACTTGAAATCTCCAGGCTCTCCTTAATCACTTTAATCTCAACTTTCCCATTTTTTACTGGTAAATAACTAGGCCTCTCCTTACTCGCTTTTAGGCTCCTTATGAAAGGGAGCCTCTCCTTCACATGCCGTGGCCATATCACCGGTAATCTTCCTAGTTGTACTTTTCAGATCCAAAACTGTATATTCTTCCTGCGATGTGCCTTCTGCCCCATTGCTCTTTTTCACTGGATGATCTGTATATATTATTCATCATTAAAAAGCCACCGCCACCACTTCGTACATTAGGCTGTCTGGATAATATCCTCCACCAAAGAACATTGGTCCATTGCTTTTCAACAGGCATCAGGGCAAGCCCTTTGGGCTGCAGGTAAAACTGCTGCCAGCTCTTTATCAAGATATCCTAGTTGCTGCCTAATGTTTATTTTTCCTCTGGAACTACATTTTTTCAGCCAATGCTTTCTTCCAGGCCTTCTACTAATCACCCATTAAAGCTCTGCTGCAGTAGTCAAACAGCTTTCTGCCCAAAGTTTCCAAATTCTTCCACATTTCTCCAAACATCCACATGCGGTCAAGTTCTTCACAGCCAAAGCCACTCTCTGGTACCAAATTACTGTATTAGTCACTTTTCTGTTGCTGTGATAAAACCACCATGACGAGAAACTTCTAATAAGGAAGAGTTTATTTGAGCATTGATTGACAGTCTCCAGTGAGAATTAGTAGTCCATTGTGGTGGGAGCTATTGTGGCCTGGAGCTGGTACAGCAAGCCAAGGGTCACATCTTGCAATGAAGCACAGGAAACAGATGGAGAAGGACTGAACAGCAAGTACTTTATTAAACCCCCTAAGCCTGTGCTCTTCAGCAAGTACGTACTGCCCAAAAGGTCCATGGTCACCTCTAGCCCCAAGAACAGTGCCACCAACTGGAGACACATGTCTGAACTACTTAAATAGCCTAGGGACGACTATTGAAACCACCACACCGGGTCTTTTGATTTTACATAAAACGAGATAGCTGCATTACAAGAATGCTATCTCACCCTATACCCAACAACTCAACTCCAAATGGATCAATAACCAAGAAAAGATTTTCTGAAAGTCCCCCTGGTAGACTAACCAATGACAAACGGAAACATCCATATACTAGATAAGCTTCTTCACAGGTAAAAATACCATAATTGGCGGAGAGATGGCTCAGTGTTTAAGAACACTACTGCTCTTGCAGAGGACCCCAGGTTTGATCCCAGCACCCCACATAGGTGGCAAAAAACCCGTCTTTAAGCCAGGTTCTGGTGGGCATGCCGTTGTAATCCTAACACTTGGAAGCAGAGGCAAGTGTGTTCTCGTGAGTTTAGTTCAGGCACAGCCTTGGTCTACGAGTGAGTTTCCAGGCCAGCTGACGGCTATGGGGAGACCTTGTTTCCAAAAAAAAGAATAATAAATACAGGTAGTCAAGAGGAACCAAGTGGTAAAGAATTCACAGCAACATATATGACAGAGGAGTTAGTATCTAGATATATAACAAAGAACTCATAAACAGTAAACGTCAAGAAAATAAACAAACTCATTAGAAATGGTGGCAGGAACTTTCCAAAAGAAGACTGAGATTTCATCTGTACCACAGATCATGAAAAACTAAGATAAACAACAACAAATATAGTGTGGACATAGAAGGAAAATCATAGTTCTCGCCACTCTTGAGCATAATCCCAAAGGACTGTACCTGCTACAGAGAGTCTTGTTCATCCATGTTCATTGCTGCTCTATTCACACATAGCCAGGAAAAAGAAAATAACATCTAGATGATTTATCAATAGATAATAGATAATGAAAAAGTGGTTCATATCCACAATATAAGATTAAGGATGAATAAATTATGAAAATTTTGCAGGACAATTAAATTGGAGCAAGAAATAATATTTCTTTCGAATGAGGCAATCCAGACCCGTAAAAAGACAAATATTGCATCTTCTTGCTTCTGTGGGGATGCTAACTTTGAATCTTTAATATTTGCTTAAATTGGAATACCAATAAAGGAAGGGAAAGTAGGGCCACTGTGTGTGGGAGGGCTGGGTTTCCACAAAAGAGGAATGGAATTCAGGTGATGAGAAGGGGAAAAGTATTTAATAGAACAAGGGGAAAAGGGGTGGAAGAATGAGAAGACAGGTGTAGAGGAGGGAGAAGATGATGATAATAGCATTAAAAAGACTTGTGAATAAATGTCATATGGACACTTGCTTACTGAAAAACTACACAGACACACACAAACCATACTATATATACATCCACCACACACACAACAACACACCATAATAATTATATATATAACTTATATAGACAAGAGAGAAGAGAGAGAGGAGCGAGAGGAGAAGAGACCCAGAGACCAGAGAGAGACAGAAAGTTAAAGGAGAAGTGAATGGATGGAGGAACTTTATAAAGAGGGTGTGCTTCCCACATATACCATTAACTATCAAATTAAAAGGCCAGTGCCAAGTGCGTGCTATTATCTCTTTTGGAGTTGTTGGTTGCATGGGAGTCCCATATACCACACCAAACATTATAGGTCATTGCCGCTTATCTTGCTACTCGCTAGAACTTGGTGACAAAAACCCTAATGCTGAAAAACAAACACACCAGAGTCTACGGATCACAGGGATAGAAATGCAATCTGGTACCAACCTGAAAGCTTTATTTCTACTGTTCAGCTTTCATAGTGCTGGGAGACTCTATCCTGTTACTGGGGGAGAAAACTCATGTTTCGGTATTCCTAATAAGAATCAATAGAATCAAAATTATTCTAAAGTAGACAGAAGCCTGTGTGTGTCATAAGGATTTTGAGAGCCTTTAATTTGTTGTGACTCAGGAACTTGACCATCAATACCTATGCAGTGGTTTCAGTGGGTGGGCCCAGTTAACATTCCTAAGATTTTTTTCAGGAGAGAATGTTTTACTGTTTTTGGTTCTCTAAGTGTTTTCAATTAAAAAATATAAATCATTTCCTCTGTGAAGTATTTAAAATTGGTTCTGCTGATCTAAATAACCTGTATCTTTCCAAATTATATTGAGTAGAGAGAGAATATATTTAAGAGAGTTAGTGAGCCAACATCATCCTAAATGGAGAAAAGTGAACATTCCCCTTAAAGCGGGAACCAGACAAGGCTGCCCCTTATTGCCATCTCCTCTTTAATCGGATAGTAGCTTGAAACACATGCTAGGGAATAGACAAGTATTTTAGATATTGAATATTAAGAAATAACAGAAAGAGGAAATTAAAACAATTCATTTTGCAGATGGAATATGATAGTTTACCTAGAGGATGCTAAAAACTCCAGCCAGAAAAAATATGAGAAGGATGATTAAGAGTTTCAATAAGTGAGAGGATACAAAATTTAGCCTTATAAAACAATCAGTTAGCCCTTTCTTTACACCAACATAAACACAGTGGCGAAGAATATAAAGAAGACCGTCCCACTCACAATACCTCAGAAAAATAACTTCATGGAACAAAGCTAACCAAAAAACCCAAGACTCTTTTACAACAAAAATTTGAAACCCTGAAGAAGGAGATATGAAAAGACACCAAAAGATGGAAAGACCTCCCTGCATCACGGATTGGTAAAAATTAATATTAGTAAGAAATGTTTCATTTTACCCAAATTGATATAACAATTCAATAGATCCGGGCATGAGAAATTCCAGAGTCGTTAAACACCAACTTTAGAAAAAAAAAATCATTAAATTCATAACCCAGATAAAGAAAACCAAATTGTTTAAAAGCAAACCCTGAGTGAGAACGTTGAAATACAGGGGACTTGCTTTACCAGACTTCAGCTATATTCAGGGGCTATAGTCCTAAAAGACCACCTGGTACTGAGAAAAAAAAAAACAAAAAACAAACCAAAAAAACAGATCATTGACCAAATGGAACAAAACATTGAAAATCAAACTTGCACTCATACACATTTCCGCCACCCATATTTGACAAAGGGCGGAAAAAAAAAAAAAAAAAAGCTTCAGAGGAAGTAGGAAAGATAGGCATCTTCAGGCCAAATGGTGCTGGCAAAAACAGGATCACCATTTGTGAAAGAAACAAAATTAAGCCCCCTACCTCTCACACCCTGTCAAAACATCATCTCCAGATTCAATTCAAGGAATCTCAATTGGAAACCGAAACCTTGAAGGTGACAGAAGAAAAAGTTTGCCACAACCTTACAAACATAGGTCTAGGAAAAAGACTTCTAAAATTCAGATGAACATAAACTGGGAGAAATAAGGTCAATAATTGACAAATGTGACCTCAATAAACTCAAAAGCTACCTGGACAGCTAAGAAAAAAGATCAAGGCAGTGAAGAGAACACAACCAACAGAGTGAGAGGAAGTATTCACCTGTGATAATTAGACGACGCATTACATCCAGATATATAAACTTACTCAAAAAACAAAGAAGTAAGACAAATGGCACCAAAAGATGGATAGCTGACGAAACTACAGAAAGGAAGTAAGACAGAAGAAATACAAATGAGGACAGAAGGAGAAACACTTAAAAGTGTTCAACATCCTTAATCATCTAAGGAAATGCAAATTAAAACCACCTAAAAATATCATCTTACTCTGCTAAGGACTGGCTACAGATCAGAAAACAAAGGACACCAAAAATGCTGGAGGAGATATGGGAAAGGGGAACACTTCATCCACTTGCTGATGGGAATATAAACTAGTACAAGCCATTAGAACATATGTGGAGAAGCCGTAAAAGACTCAAAATAGTCAGATTCTGCTGACCCCAGCCTACCACTTCTGGGTATACTTCCACCAGATTCCCTACTGCAAAAGATACATGCACATCTAGTTTTGCAGCTCTTTTCAAATAGATGAAGAATTGGAAACCAACCCCAAATGCCCCTCAATGGAGGACTGGATAACAAAAAAAATGTTGAACATCTATACAATAGAGTTCTATTCAGAGATAAAGAGATTGACATCATGCGATTTGAAAAGGTTAAATGGATGGAACTGGAAGTCCATTATCAAGTGAAGTTAACACAGTCCCCCACAAACAAATGGGGAATGGTATTCCTCATTTGTGGATGCTAGTTACACAAATCCCCCTAATTGGAAACAAAGCTGAGAAAGTTATTTGTTATATTTCTATTAAACCCACTGTGATGTTATAATTGTGAATAACTGTAATGACCTTAGAATTAAGATACCACCTACTTTCACGCATGGTAATTAATGTACATAGGGCCAGAAGGTATATATTCATATTTTAGGTAGTAGATATAAAATGAAAAGAAAAATCGGAACCCACCTGAACATAATAAAAAAAGAGGGATGTGTAGATTGAACAAAGTGGTCGAATGAATACCAAGTTGGTTACATACTGCATGATGCTTTGGTGTATGAGTTTTATATAGGTCAATATAGATGATTATTGCATCATTTCAAAAGCCTCAAAGAAAATACTGTGTAATTTTGATTCAGAACTATGGAATTTTTAACCACAGTTAAAAATTGTGGGGGCTGGAGAAGATTGGCCTAGTGGGTTAAGAGCACTCGGCCGTCTCTTCAGTGGACCTGGTTTGATTTCCGCATCCCACATGTTGCAGCCGAACGTTCTGAAACTCGCAATTCCAGGAAAGCCTCAGTCCCAGCGGGAATCCAGACCCTCTTCTGACCTCGCGTGCATTGCACGACAAGGGTGACAAACTGATGCAGAAGTACATTCTACCATACAGGAAATAAAAAATTTTAAACAATTTAAACAAATGAAAATTATTACATGTTTAACAGACCTGACATGTTCCGCAGTTTTAAGGTTTTTGGTTTTTTTTTTTTTTTTGTTTTTCCTTTTTGTCTTTTTGAGACAAGGGCTCCCTTGACCCAGGCTAGCGTTTTTAAGTTTAAACAATGTATATATGCATGGAAACATCATATTGACTCTATAAATATGTACACACTTTGGGGCTGGAGAATGGCAGTGGTAAAGGTGCCGGACCGCTCTTGCCGAGGCCCCGGGTTCCCGATCCCCAGCACCCCAAATGCGCGCGCGAACCGTCTGACCAACTCCAATTCAGGGGAACTCCAGTTCGCCATGGGAGATCCGACCACCCTCTTCTGAGCCATATACCCTGTTGCATGTCTGAGTGACAGGACTTCATGCAGACAAACTTCATACCATACGGAGAATAAATAAAATAAACAAAAATAAAACTACAAAAATGTACAACTTATATTTGTATATGTCAGGCCAACATAAGTAAATTAAAAAAAGAGTTACTGAAAATATTTCACATGAAGATTTGTTTCAAGCAAAGTAGGAAGTCAGGTGTATTGTGCACCAAAGATCGAGATTAGATTATATAAGTATCATGAATCGGCTATAGTGAGCCCCACCTAAATCCCAAGCACTTGGAAGCCAGAGGGCAGGGTTGATCTCTCATAGTTCAAGGCCAGCTTGTCTAGAGCAAAGCCCAGCGTGGACCAGCTGGGGACTGAAGGGAAGACCCTGTCTCAAAAAATACCCCTCCTCCCAAAAAATACAACTGTCTCTTAGAAGTACATATGGGAGTTCTTTGTTCCCAAGAAAGTAAAAAAAAAAAGCTTTGGGGCATTTTTGGACAATTGTTATACCATTTTCATTTATCAAAAAATCCAGAAGATCACAGATGGTAGAAAACAGTTAAAAAATTCCTTTACATTAGACCAAATTTTCTAAGTAAATTTAAATGTCCACTAAAGTGAGTTCAGGAATTGCCCTCGTAACTTTATGGCAGGAATGCCTCAGGATATGTTTTGTTGCTTGTTTTGATCTCAATAGAAATTGCCTACACCTGAAGGCAGGCGTGTAAAGTGGAAGACTTTAAACAAGTAGAAATATACAAACAGCATTAAAAATATTTTAATCCTCATGTTGGACACATTAGACAAAAAATGTAGTCATCAGGTTTCAAATGGCCCATTTCAGTAAAGGAATAAAACAAAATTATTATCCTCTCAGCCAGATTTTATAAATATTACTAAAAGAAGATCATCATTTTAAGAAAAAATTATGGTCAAACTGAAAACTCCAATTCTATCCTCAGCATACTGAATTCTGACTTTGGGAACTTTTAATAACTTTTCATTGTAACCAACTTCATTATAACCATGCCATCATTTTAGATTTCGTAAACTTTCCTTGATATATTTTAGTCCTCTAGCTTTTTCTTCATCTTTCATTTTTCATTTCAAAAAATTTCTTTAATTTAGAAAGCCTTATTTTGCCAAACAAATTACTTTCTTATCTAAAAGTATTTCCTATTTCTTAATTCCTTTATAAAAATATATTATTACACCTGAAACTATATGTTATGTTTAATAGCTTCTGCTTTTATTCTTTATACAGGTTGAGATTTAGAAAAATGTTTTATTACCTAAATAAAAAATATTTTATATTTAACCAAATTCCAGGAAGTGAATCTGAAAACATAGCACAGTGTGTTAACAGTTCCGAAAACATTATCTTCCTCCTCTTACCAATCAAATTTAAATGAACTAATTTGTTAAATATTGAAGACTTACTATGACAGACACTTTCATCTGCGCCCACAAGACAACAAGGATCAGGATGGAAGTCTGACAACTCTGCCTTTCTTCCTTCCTTCCTTCCTTCCTTCCTTCCTTCCTTCCTTCCTTCCTTCCTTCCTTCCGTGTCTGTCTCCTTGACTTTGGGCCTGATCCCTGCATGACTCTGCATGGGCAAAGTGGTCCATCCATGCTGAGCTCTCCAAAGTTGAACACACAAAGATGAGCCGTTTTCATGAACCTGCAATGCCCAGAGTCTAAGAACTGCAGCGCCCTGTGCTCCATACTTAGATGAGAGCAATAGGCAGGAGGATGAGGCTGCAAATTGGAGCATTACCATTCTTTCAGGTAATAAGGACTTTTTTATACCACTTTACAGAAATATAATTCAGACCATGAACAAGGAGACCACACATTGGTTATTATTTCTTAACAATATATCCTTCTTTCCTCATTTTTTGTTGTTTTATATCTTTACATTTAAGCTGATGCCGCTATTGGCAATATAGACTTGAAGTTGCCTGTCCTTTTCACTTGTCTCTCCCAGCATGGCTAACTTGTTGGGTCTATCAGAGCTGGGGCTTCTGAAGGAGACAGGAGCTTCCTCACATCCACACTCAAGACCTCAGTTTCCCTACTCTTCACAGTTCAGGACTTCCTGCCTAGGAAATGGCACTACCCACACTGGTCTGGATCTTCCCATATCAGTTAATTTAATCAACACAGTTCCTAACAGACATTCCACAGGCCAACTCCATGAAAATCTGTCTTCGAGACTCTCATCCTTGGTGGTTTTAGATTGTGAACAGCTGAAAATTAAACTTAACCATCACAACATAATACCATGACCAACATAGAACTGCCCCCCGCCACACAAACACACTTTTATAGTCACAGAACAAAATAAAATTGTAAATCAAGATATTTTCAAAAGGGATTGGAGAAATGGCTCAGTGGTTAAG
Source organism: Rhizomys pruinosus (assembly GCA_009823505.1). Lineage (NCBI taxonomy): Eukaryota > Metazoa > Chordata > Mammalia > Rodentia > Spalacidae > Rhizomys > Rhizomys pruinosus. The sequence goes on from VZQC01007596.1 coordinate 140,565, forward strand.
AGCAGTGGCTGTTCTTGCAGAAGACCTAGGTTAGATCACCAGTATCCCCACGGTAGCTAACAACCATCCTTAACTCCAGTTCTAGGGAATCGGGTGCCCTCTTCTGACCTCTCCAGGCATTGCATGACATGGATGCACTTAGGTACATGCAGGCTATACACTCAAACACATAAAACAATAAAAATATCTTAAAGATTTTTTTCCAAATACATTGATAGGAAAATCAGGTAGATTGGCTTCAGAAAAGCAGGAAAATGGAAAACACTGTTATGGTTCTAGAAAATATCTGATGATATCTTTAGCTTTGGGTTTAGTTGATATATCCCCAAAGTATTATCTGATAACTGATATGATGCTAGGTTAGACACAAAGGTGTGCATTGAATGTCCATTAAATGTACTAGAGATAACCCAAGATAATTTAGCTCTGGCTCTGCAATATTTCAACTCTCCATAATCCTGAAGCATTTAGTCAGATTTGTAGAATTTTTAACAGAGGTGTGGCCTTTTTCTGGGAACTTCGGTTCACACAAAATACCATAGACTGACTGTTTTAAACAATAGAAAGTATGTTCTTAAAATTCTGGAGTCTGGAAATCCAACACTGAGATGTCAACAGCTCTGTTGTGTCCTGTGTCTTGTCTTTGGCTTTCAGATGGCAACCTTCTCCCAGTGTCCTCATGTGCCCTTTGTACCTTGTATGTACTGCCTCAGTGGCTTTTTCTATGACAATAGTTATATTTGATTAGGATCTACCCTTAGGATCTCATTTAACTTTATCATCTTAAAGACTCTGTCCCAAGCAAAGCAACACGAAAGTTTAGAACTTCAACATACAAATTTATTGAGGAGGAGAGATTGGCATTTTGTTTTATTTGGAACAGAAAACTTGAAGGGCAGAAGTCACCCCTGTGTGTTTCCACAACTAGAACTAGGACAGAAAGAGCTGTACAAAGGTAATGGGTGGCACTATAAGCAGAAGTGGTCAAATAAATATCGACCATTATTTTTTAGGTCATGGGAATTTCTAATGTATTCTTTTCCAGTCCTGCCAGACACTTGTATGGTATGTTGTTTTTTTCTACAATTATAGTAAATATAGAATACATTTTTAAAATAATGTGTGTATGTGTGGGTATCTATGTGTAGGTATGTACACATATGGGTGCAGGTGTCCTAAAGGGTCTAGAAGAGCATATCCCATCCCCTGGTGCTAGAATTACAGGTAGTTGTAAGACATCTAACATAAATGCTGGGAACCTAACTCTAGTCCTGTCTAGAGCAGTTTGCATTCTTAATGAGTGAGCCATTTCTCTTGCTCCAGAATGCAAATTTAAAAGCAGGATCTGGAACCAGGTGTGGTTGTGTGCACGCCTTTAATCCTAGCACTTGGGAGGCAGAGGCAGCGAGCATTGTGAGCTCAAGGCCAGCCTGGTCTACAGAGTTAGTTCCAGGACAGCGGCTACAGGAAAAAAAAAAAAAAAAAAAAGTGAAAAAAAAAAAAAAAAAAAGCAAGATCTGGGAGATTGCTCAGTGAATTAAGAGTACTTGCTACACAAGCATCAGGACCAGAGTTTGCCTTCCCAGCACATCTGTAAAAATCCACACATGACACCCCAGGTCTGTAATCCCAGAACTGAGGACAAAGACAGGTGCTGCTGAACAGCCCACTGAACAGCCAGCATAGCCAGAACAGCAAGCTTCCAGTTCAATGAGAGACACTGCCTCAAGGAAGTAAGGCAGACTCCAAGAAGACCCATCATCTTCCTCTGGCCTCTGCATCTGTGTGCACAGACACATGTACCCACACTCACACATGTGTATACACTCCACCTTCACTCTCAGAGGAAACAGAAAATTAGTTGAGAGAACATGCCAAAACTTAAATATATTCAATTAGCTAAAATATCATATAAACATAAAGTTTTGAGATTAGATAAATACTGCATTGAATCATCATTACAAACAAAAAATTTAATTATAGGGACATCCCAAAATGACAGTTAAAACATATTAAAATGAAGACTTAGAGAAGCACCAAGTCCACAGCAGGATGAACAGGGACCTTGTGTCTACAGGTCGCCTTCACTCCTTCCTTGGGAAGCCATCATTGCTTCCCAGGCAGCTGGTTTTAAGTGGGAATAAAAATCATGCAGCATCCTCTCCTCTCCAAGTCACTGCAGCATTTTCATATTAAATGTTTCACTGCCATTGTAATCTATATATTTCAAACAAAATTCGTTATGTCTTTGTAAACTGAATTTATCTTTGTGGTGTTGATATCTTCTTCAGCTATAATATAAAATACAATTTTCAATACAGTTTCCCAGAAAAAAGTGGGCTGTCATTCTGCACACTTCTTTTTCTACGTCTACTCCTCAAACCTTTCAAATAAGTCTTGTTCATCAATTCTCTGAGAAAAATGTCTTTCTAAGAACCAATCGCATTCGAGCAGTTCGTGGCAGTGGTGATAAGTGATAAATAATATGTATGTTCAAATAATTTACATTCCATACCAGAAGACAGACGATGACATAAATCAGTAGGAAATGGACAGTTTACAGAAAGAGAGGATCAAATAATAGAGCCTTTACTTCTAGCCACTCATCTGTCCCTGTTTTGTGTATTTCCATACACTCAAAGTAAACACCAAATTTCTTATCATAATAGGCATCATCTGGTACCTATAAATGTTTCAAAGCCACTGTCCTCTCTAATCCAACCTTCAGATTTTTTTTAAAATATTTTTATGTATTCTCTATGTTCTTGCTGTGACACACTAAATGTATAGTACTAGTGTCTTAGTGAGCAGTTTATGATGACAGGAAAGTGAATATCCCCAGGCAGAGATGATCTGAAGGACTTCTGCATGATGACCATGGGAGGAAACGACTGAAAACATGAGTGGTATCCATTTGAGGAGGAAGGAGATGAAAGAATCAGAAAAGGAGATGTGACTGTGGAAGCAGGACTTGGAATGAACAGATTGCTTGCTGTTAAAGTGGGAGAGGATCACATTCACAGGAATGAGGACAGCCAATAGAGCACAGAAAGGACAAGGAAACTGGTTCCAACCTAGAGTCTTGGGAATGATGTAGCCTGCTGGCATTCTGTTTATAGCCTCTAAGACATCTAACCTCCATAAGTATAAGATGATAGATTCCCATAGTCTGAGATATGGTTGTTATTATTTATTGTAACAATAGAAAAGTAATATACTTGATTGAACATACAAGTCCCCCCTGCTGGATGGTGGGACCCATGAGCTGTGTGGGTTTGGGCCAAGCTGCTTGCAAATTGTTTTTACATGAAGGATGCTTGTACTCACAAATTATCACTTATTGTTTAAAAAAAAATGAAACAAAACAAAACACAAAACAAAAAAAACCAGAATAGATGCGAAAAGTTATGGCAGAATGCCTGATCAGGGATGGTGGGATGTGGGGTGTGGGGGAAGGAAGGGGATATATGCCTGAACTGAATTGAAAAGATGTATGAAATACACAAAGCATCATAAAAAGAAAAAAAATAAAGTGAATAAGAAAAAAAAGTAATATACTTAATCAATGTATTACTGTGGTGCTTAAAACAAATGCATACAAACATCTGAAGTGACTGTTCACAAGTAAGACTGTTTTGGTCTTCAGCCTGATCTACATAGAGAGTTCCAGGACAGCTAGGGCTGTGGGGAGATCCTGTCTCAAAAAAAAAAAAAAAAGCACAACTATGATTGTCTCTAGATTATCTTACTTGTATCAATCAAAGACCATATGAATAATTTAAATTTTCATTTAGAAATATTCATGGGTCCCCAATCTTTGGCACTATGACATGACATTGTCATCAACAAATGTGTTGGATTTCACTCACAGCTATCTTGGGATACATGGGGCCCCTGGAAATGGAGACCACAGGTTAGACATGGTTGTAATAGATGACCTCTAAGATTTTATAAGGTTTTCACCCTTTATAGCTATTTTAAAATACTAGGTATTCTCTTCACTCGGATACATCTGTTGAAATATTCAAAACATTTTTTGAGATTAACCAACTGTGAGCCAATCTAGAGCCATGGACTGAGACAGGAGAATAAAGATGTAACTTGGTGTCTAGAGATCCTTGTGTAAAGACTAGACAATAAGTATATGAGAAAAGTTGACAAAAAGGAGACCTGGAAACCTCTGGCTGAGACCAGCTAAAACCAGCACAGGCCACTGTCATGGGTGCAGATGCACACCAGGGCATCCAAAAGTAACTATGGCTCATTATAATACAAAAAACAAACAAACAAACAAACAAAAAAACCACTTCTGTCAGGGCCTTCTTTATGCAGGGATGATGCCCCTGCTGCACTCTACCTGGCGTCGGTGCTCTCTGAAACCGTGGAGGAAGAACTGATGACCCCTTCACTCTTGCATCCTTCATGCCTTCTAAAGCCAGCACCATGTGAAATGCCAAATCTGAGCGCCAAATTTGGCTGCGAAAGTTAGGAGATGGATATCTGTTCGTACGTTTCAACCACACTCATAACTTTTCGCGCCCTTTTTACAGTATTTTCCTTTCAAAAGTTTGTTTCTTCGGCTGGGTGTGGTCTTGCCCTGAAGGTACTGTTTCTGTTGTTTACTTGTAAATCTGGAGGCCCATCCTTAATCACTTTAATCTCACTTTTTCCATTGCTTACTTGTAAATAGCTAGGCCTCTCCTTAATCACTTTAATCTCCTTATCAAAGGAAGGCTCTCCTTCACATGACTTGGCCACACCATTAATCTTTCTAGTGCACTTTTCAGATCCAAACTGTACATTCTGCATTTCTTTCTGCCCCATCTGCTTTTTTTCACTGTAGATCTGCACAATTTTCACCATTAATAGCCACACAGCCATTTCGTGAAGCTGTGAATGTGAAGCCTGGTTGGCAGTGGAGACCCCAACAAGACATTTGAGATGCTGGAGCTGTGAGATATTTGCCAAGGAGAGCTGCATACAGGGAGTGGTACCAACCTAAGGAAGAGATGTATGTTGCAAGCAAAGCTGGAAGAGCTGAGCCATCTAAGCCCTTTGGAAGTAAAGTCCCAGAAGTTGCACATGGAGCTACTGGACTTGAGGTTTGTCCTGCAGGTTTTTGGTCTTGTTTTGGTCCAGTATTTCCTCACAATGCCTCTATTCCTCCCTTTTGGAATGGGAATGTGTATTCAGTTCCACTGTATGTTGGGAGTATGTAATTTGTCTTTTGATTTTACAGGAGCTTACAGTTAAGAGATTGGCCTGTGTCTCAGAAGAGACTTTGGACTACAGACTTTCGAATAGAATTGACACTGGTAAAGACTATGGGGACTTTTAAGGTTGGAGTAAAAGCATATTGCATTTTATATGGTCAGGAGCCCATGGGGGCCAGGGAGTGGAATGTGGTGGTTTGAATGAGAGTGTCCCCCATAGGCTTTAAGCATTCAGACGTTTTGTCCCCAGTTGGTGGCACTGTACTGGGAGGTCTTAGAAGGTGTGGCCATGCTGGAGGAAGTATGTCATTGGGGGCAAGCTTAGTGAGTTTAACAAGCCTTGCAGTCTCCAGTCTCTCTCTTAACTTCCTATGCTCATTATGAAATGTGAACCAAGGCTTTCTGCTCCAGCCCCAGCCACCATGCCTCCTGCCACAATGGACTGTAATTCCCTGGAACCATCAATTGTAAGCTCAAATAAACTCTTCCTTTTTATTAAAAAAAAAACCTTCTCGATGTAGGTTTAAGATGTCATGAGACATGGGACTCATGAAGTTATATGTGGGATTAAATGAAACAGAGAAGTGGAGAAAAGCCCATACTGTGCAAAGGAGCCCAAAGCTATGCAAATGAGTCACTCCATCATTCTAAAGCTACAGAAAAACCCACCTACTTTGTCCAGTCAGGCTATTGAGCTGCCTCTGCTCTGACACACTTTCTCCATGCCGCCCCTCTTGGAAGTACACTGTTAACATATTGTGTTTGTTTCTGCCCCCTAGTATGTGTCTGTCCCTGGTCAATTCTTTGTTCAAGCACATGAAAACCTGGAGCTCTACATGGAGCCCACCAACTCTCTCATATTCTTGGCAAGGCAGAAGTGAGATGTATATTTCTCATCTCTTAAATTTTATACTCATTCCAGGAGTGACTGAGAATTTTGTTCAGATTGCAAGCACAGCTGGGCAACTAAAAGCTGATAGGTGACTCACTGCTTGAAGACTCCCATGACAGAAAAAGCTGGTCATGAGCCAAGGTTCGAAATTAGCCCTTGCCAGACACAAGAAAATGTTCATCCATCAAGGCATACTGCAAAATCATACATCACCCACGTCCTATGGTGGCTCCCAATGAGCCTAGAATGACTCCCTTCTCTCTCCCCATTAATGGGTATTTTTCTGCATTAGTTACTGGAGATCTAAAACTTCTCCCACTAGGATGGAAAGAAAGTTTAGTTGGTCCCTCCAGTCATGAACTATACTCCTCAATAGCAGAAAGTGGTTATAGAAAAATGGATCATCATTTCCAGTGCCCTCAAAAGTCTTCTGGGACTACAGTTCTCAAAGGGGAATTGAGGAAGAAAAATAAGGCACAGTGGGCTTTGGAAAGCCTATGTGAAGACCTCAAAATTAGATTTGAGAAGAACAAGAGGAAGGCTCTAAACTCAGGCTAAAACCGGGTCTACCACCAGCAAAGACACAGAAAAGCTCCAGAGTGCTTTAAACTAACCTGTTGTTCATTAGAATAGTAAAATGCACACCCATGGAAGATATTTAAGACCTTAATGAAATGTTCACCAAATGAACTCATATGTAGGATTACAGAGTGCATGCAAAAGAGTGCACCGAATACAAATGAGCCCAAAGCCCACAATCTACAAATGGATCATGTCATCATTTGCAAGCTACTAAAGCCCAGGCCCTTCCTGCCGCAGGGCAGTTGAGCAGCTGAGCTTTATCTCTGTCTTCTGATCTGTCCTGTGTATTCCCTTTGAAAACACACTATGTCAGAATAAGCTCTCTCTCTCTATTCTTGCCACATTTGTGTTTCTCTGCCTAATTCTGTGGGGACACAAGTACCTGAAACTATATCAACATTGATCAAGACTTACAAAGGATTGGAATTATTCATTTCTATGCATGCCCTTTACTACAGAATTAAATGGAGAGCTGGCAATTTGGGGTGTTGTTTATAGTTCATTTCTTTAAATTCAACAAATATCCACTCAGCATGTACTGAGAGCTCATATTCCATCCTCAAAGCCATGCAGTTTTCTAAAATACAAGGTTTTCTTCTCTATTTCTAATTTGTGAGAGTCTATCCCAAGGGTATGACTCTCACAAATACTTTGCAATTTTTTTTTTCTTTTAGGTATTGCCAGTGAAATCCAACATGTTAATCATCTGTGAGTAGCCTAACATTTTTGGACCACAGTTTTAAGCCAAAGGCACTCCTAAAAACAGACCAACGAAGCAGACACAAATCTTTTGTATCTCAAATAATCAGCTGGCAATTACTAGCTAAATGCTTAATCAGAGCCTACCACTTTGCTATGTGAGGACTATTATTCTTTGTAGGTACATATTCCAAGACTTATAAATGAGCGTGTTCCTGTATAACTTGGCAAAGAGCGATTGTGGCCTTGTTATTGCCCAGAATTGTTATTGAAAACAGTGTGCTACTTGTTTTTTATTTCAAATTTTTGTGTGATAATCTTTTAGGTGGTAGTTTAGGCAATCCAGATTTTTCAACATTGACAAAGTATAGAATTTTGTCTGCTCTGGGACAAATTTTACAATTATATACTAAGTAGGAAAAATGCATGAGCTTTGTGTGCCAGGCATGGTGTCATATCTATAATCCCAGCTATCGGGATCATAAGATAGTAGACTCAGCAGTTCAAGGCTACCCTGTGAAAGTTAATGAAACCCTGGTTTCAAATATTTTAAAGGGTATTTTTAATGTAGCTCAGTGGTAAATAGCAGGCCTAGCATCCATGAGGCCCTGAGTTTTAGCTCCAGTGCCACAAAATATTTAAAAAAATGATAAAAATAGACTGGTTAAATTAGTTAGTTAGTTAGTTAGTTAGTTAGTTAGTTAGTTAGTTTTTGTGTTTGTTAATTTCTTTGAAACAAGTTCTCCCTGTTGACTCAGCTGGCCTGGAACTCACTAAATAGACCAGGTTTGTCCGGATCTCATAGGGATCTACCTGCCTCTGCCTCTAGGGTGCTGGCATGTGTCACCCTCCCTGGCTAGTGATATTCAATTTTAATTATTGACTTAGTTACACCTAAGTGCTAATTCATTTAAAATTTTGCCTTAATAAGAATTCACTAAAACAATAAGGCAGTGTTTAAATATTGTAAGTTAATGACATATGAACTCAGCAAAGTTACCTAAATTATCCTCTGCCTTAACAGAGACTCATTGACTCTTAAAGTTAGATTAGGACTTAATGGCATCTCTGGATATTCTTATATTAAAGCTAAAAATGGCAAGGGGCATCATCTCAAATCAAACTTCCTGAACATGCCTACTTCACAGTCCTCTGAGGTACTCTTTGTTACTCCCATTTTTTCATGGAGTTTCAGAACAAAATGAACATCTGACAGTTCTCTTCATTAAATGGCTATATCCAAACAATGTGAGGGATTCTGTTAAATTTATTAAAATATCTATTCCATAAAATTTAGTAGTCATTAAAATTTTTAAATGTATGTTATCATTATATATATATATATATATATAGAGAGAGAGAGAGAGAGAGAGAGAGAATCAAAGAAAAAATAGTGTATGTTTTTTAATCTGAGGTACATCAGCCTATAGGTTCCTATGATCTCCTAAACCTTGAAATCCCTGCCACCTCATATCCAAGTGCTCTTTTTTTAATTATCATAACTGTTGAAAAATAAAAAGGAGTTTCAGAAACTATGATACATTTGATGGGAAAGAAGTGTGAGACTATGTCAAAATTTTGAGCTGCCTTGCGCCAATAGTTTGAACATATCCAGTGAGTGGCCAGGGTTTCCCTGAAGGTCTACTGAAGAATGTCACTCAAGACACGTTTGAGAGCTCCCTGCCATGTGCACTGGAGCATGCTGCAGTTAGAGAACCACCTGACCACCTGCCAAGGAGGGCTCTGGAGTACAGAATTCCTCATTCCAAGCTAAATGTTCTCTATTATGTTCAAAGTTCTGGGATTTCTGTTTCTTTTTACACATGTTTAGGTTTCTACTTGAGCAAATTAACTTCCTAAAGCACAGTACACATTAATCAAGCATTGAAATGAATTGTTCAAAATTACATAGCTAAAGACTTTAGTGCTAAGCTTTAAAAGGGGGTTCCTTACTCTTAGCATGATTCATATTAAGAGTTAAATATACAATTTTTTCCTTCAGCAGAAAATAGTGTTTAAGATCAAAGCACCTGGAATATATAGCTTAGTGTCAAGTATCAGTTCTGCCATTTACTCAAATTTGAGTATATTATTTAAATTTTCTTCAAGTTCTTTATCTATAAAATGGAGGTAGGAACAGTATTTACTTCAGAGTCATGTTAAGAATTGTATTTGGTGTCCCTAATAAATTACTTGGAGGGAGACACAGTAGTGTTTGCATATAATTTTGCAATATTCATCACCAAAGACAGGGCAGACAGTATTTTAAGTTTATTTTCTAGTATTCTCATGTAATAAAGAAGTGAGGCTCTATAAGTTTTACTCATCTTCATTTTAAAATATATATGAAATATTCTATCTGATACTCATAAGGTTTTTACATGACAAGATGAAGAAATTCAGACTTGAACAGGGGAGAAATGATTCTCTTGTGATGCCATTATAAACACTGTATTTTGGAATGTCATGTTCTACCTTACTGTTTATTTTTTTTATTATTTTTTTGGTCTTTTTGAGACAGGGTCTCCCTGTAGCCCAAGCTATCCTGGAACTCGCTCTGTAGACCAGGCTGGCCTTGAATTCACAAAGATCCACCTGCCTCTACCTCCTGAGTGCTAGGATTAAAGGCGTGTGCCACCATGCCCGGCTACCTTACTGTTTATATAGTAATCTCAAAACTCCTTGTGTGTCATTATGCTCAAAGTTCCTCTCATTGGAGGGACTGGAGAATTGGGGAATGTATCTATCATATTCAGAAAAAAAACTAGCTATAAAATACCTTTAAATGTAATTAAGTTATAGATATCTCTTGTTTTGTCTCTTGAAGGTCACATCCTTTGTCCATGAGAAAAGACAGTTTTCTCAGTCACATCTGCAGTGAGCTTGAGTGTTTAGCTAATGGAATGCCTAATAACAAAGTCCCAATCCAGTACGATGTAATTCAATAGATAGCTACAGAGTTGACGCTTCAGAACATCATGTCTTAGAAATAAAAATACTTTATTTGTCTGTCTTTTGAAATGATGAATTCATTATGGCCGGTGGGTGCTAAAAATAATTCAAACCTTATTCATTAAAATTGCTTACTAAACGGTCAAATAAAAACAAGGCATCCACTGTTTGAACCTCATTACACACCCACACAAAGCTGTGTGATTTGTATGATGATCAAAAGCTCAGCATTTAGAACAACAATGGTATTAAATTGTCACCAAGTCCTCACTATCTTATAATGATCAATTAAGCATCTTTACTTTCTGGGTTTTTAGCCACATGCAATTTGAAGAAGTTATTTCAATTTGATTGATAAGCTGAAATTCACTTTAGAGTTATGGAGTAATTAAAATAGGCTTAAAAGTCATTCATGCTTTTTTATAATACTTTTATTGATGAATTGTGTATTTCATTATCTTTCAGTCCAATTTGGACACATTCCTCTCTCCCTGCCCCTATCCTGCCCCTTTTCATGCCTTCTGCCATACATGTCTTACATCTTTCTCTCAGTCTTTCCAAAGTTTTTTCCTGCAGAGGCTTGTCGTTTTGGGCAGAGTTTAACAGTATTTCATTCAGTTCTTTAATCCAATCTTTATGTTGTTTTTCCATTCCCTTTGTATTGCTCCAACAGATGACTATATAATCACATATGCATCAAAATTATGACCTCTAAGAATAAACTGTATGTTAATTTCAAAATATGTTTAGGAATTCACATTTCCCCTCTTTAATTTAATATTGTTCTAAAATATGAATACATGCCTTCCACCCATGTACAGTAACTACAGAGTCTGAAAATAAGTAGTAGGTTGATTCTAGAACCCATTAAGAGATTTACATTGTAACAACACAGTTGCTTTCAGATAGAAAGAAATATAACAATAATGTTCTTCAGCTTGTCTTTCAACTGGGGATTTGGTGTTAGCATCCACAAATGAAGGAAACTATTCCCCATTTGTTTTTCTGGGACTGTGTTACTTCACTTAGCATAATGGCTTCAAGTTCCATCCATTTACCCACAAAGTTCATGATGTCATCTTTCTTTACCGCTGAATACTACTCCATTGTGTACATGTACCACATTTTTTTCATCCACTCCTCAGTGGAGGGGCATTTGGGTTGGTTCCAGCTCTTTGCTATTGTGAAGAGAGCTGCAATAAACATAGCTGTGCATGTATCTTTGCAGTAGGATGAGTCTTGTAGTTATATACCCAGGAGTGGAATGGCTGGGTCAGGTGGTGGGCTCATTTTGAGTCTTTTAAGGGTTCTCCACACTGCTTTCCATAGTACTTGCACTATTTTACATTGTCACCAGCAGTAGATGAGTGTTCCCCTTTCCCCACAAACTCTCCAGCATTTGGTGTCTTTTGTTTTCTTGATCTTAGTCAGTCTTATCAGAGTGAGATGACATCTGAGAGTGGTTTTAATTTGCATTTCCTTAATTATTAATGATGTTGAACACTTTTTTTTTAATGTGTATGAATGTACTGTCTGCATGTAGGTTTGTGCACCCGTGTCATGCAATGCCATGGAGGTCAAAAGAGGGCGTCGGATTCCCCTGGAACTGGAGTTAAAGACAGTTCTCAGGCACCATGTGGGTGCTGGGGATCGAACCCGGGTCCTCTGCAAGAGCAGTCAGTGCTCTTAACCGCTAGGCCATCTCTTCAGCTCCAGATGTTGAACACTTTTTTAAGATGTTTCTCAGCCACCTTTACTTCTTCACTGGTGAAGTCTCTGTTTAGCTCTATACTCCATCATTCATGTTTTTGAAATTTCTGTTTTGTATGGTCCAAACAAGCATAGTGACTTTATGTATTATTTCCTCTGCCATGTAGCAAGCGTTTTGGCCACAATGAGCAGAGTAGTAAAGGTTTCAGGTGTCTTATATCCCTAAAGTAATATCAGAAACTCCTAATTTAATCTAATAAGACCCCAGAGCAAGCATACATATTGAAACAATGTTTATCACCACTGCTTCCTTTACACTGTACTGCTTCTCCAACATTGTAAAAGAAAACCTGCTGCTGAGTGTGGAGCACACATCTCTAATCTCAGCATTTGGGAGGCAGAGGCAGGTGGATCTCTGTCACTTCCAGGCCATCTTGGTCTACATAATGAGCTACGTGAGTAGGTTAGCCAGGTACACATAACAAGGCCCTGTCTCTAATTAACTAAGTAAGTGAAAAAAAAACTTGTATAAGGAATAGATGAGATTTTTAGACATTTAGGTTGCAGATAAAAATACATTTCAGCAATTATATATCATCTTTTAACAAGTGTTCCTGATCAGAATGAACTGTGAAATCTACCAGTTAGAAACTCTGGAGTTCTGCATTCAGCATCCCAGACAGACAGAAATCTCTAGAATGGGAACCTCTCCAGGGTAAATGTCTTCTACTGTTCTCTACATTTTTTAAGCACTAGAGGCAACTTTCATGCTCAGACAAGGATGAGAAACACCAGCATGTGATTTAAAAAAAAAAAAAAACCTTTATTTGATACTAGACAATCATCCAAATTTCTCTAGTTAAGATATAAAAAATTCTAAAATAGAATCACACCACTCCTAGTATATACCCACAAGACTCATCCTACCGAATAGATACATGCACATATATGTTTATTGCAGCTTTCTTCAAAATAGCAAAGAGCTGGAAGCAACCCAAGTGTCCCTGAACTGAGGAGTAGATAGAGAAAATGTGGTACATCTACACAATGGATTTTAATGTAGCAGAAAAGAAAGATGACATCATGAACTTTGCAGGTAAATGGATGGAACTAGAAGCTATTATGCTAAGTGGAGTAACATAGTCCCAGAAAAACAATGTATGGTGTCCCTCATTTGTGTATCCTAGCACCAATTCTCTCTTTAGAAGGTAAATTGTATTCAGTTTACTGTATTCCTGTTTATTTCTTTGCTTTTTAGTAAATATACCTGATGTTACTCATCAACTTGCTATGTAATCTAGAAAAGTAAAGTTCCTACTATCAAAATGTAAAACCTTAAACATGTTTTGGAATTAACCTAGAATTTATTTTCAAAGGTCATAATTTTGGTATATCTGCAGTGTCCATATAGGTATATTTTGGAATGATATAAATTGGAAGAAGGAACAACAATAAAAAGACTGAGTCAAATAACTGACTGAAACAATAAACTTATGCCCAAAATAATAAACTTCAGCATCAAAAAAATTAAAACAGACTGAGAAAAAGATGAAAGACATGTATGGCAGAATGCATGAGCTCTGGCAGGGAGGGGACAAGGAAAGGGAATTGGATCTAAACTTGATGAGGCTGGAGAGATAGCCTAGTGGTTAAGAGCACCAACTGCTCTTGCAGAGGACCCGGGTTCGATCCCCAGCACCCACATGGCAGCTAAGAACCGTCTGTAACTCCAACTCCAGGAGAACTCCAGTTCCAGGGGAATCCGAGACCCTCTTCTGACCCCCGCGGCATTGCACGACACGGGTGCACAGACCTACATGCAGACAGTATATTCATACACATACAAAAATAAATTAAAAAAATTTTTAAAAATGGCTTAAAGAAATGTATGGAATACACAAAACTTCAATAAAAAAGAATTGGAAAAAGAATTCTAAAATAGTTATTATAGTTACTTATATGTTCAAAAGTTAATGTTATTTCCAAATTCTATCCACCTACAATGCCCAGTTCCAATGCACTCACATTCATGAGTGTGACTAATTCCACATTTTTGCGATGTGGCCATGTCAATCTACCCTGTAGTTCTGAGAACTATATCTCAAGGACTGATTCATACTTTCTCCCTCTTTCTCCTTTGCTGGGAACAGAAAGACAAAAAGAGATTAGAGGAACAGTACCCAGAGCTAAGCAAAGTCCACTTATAATTCTGTAAAAACTTCTATTACTCTTTCTGTGAAAACTTCCACATAGTCTAGTTGAACTAATAATTCCCACTTCTACCCAAAAACGCATTTTATCCATGCCGTTTTCATAGACTGTGCTGTGTTTGAGCATAGTATGGTTTGTATTTTGTGTCAGGAAACAAGCTAAATCTTAGTAGATTTCAGCAATCTTAAAATGGGCCGGTAAAAGTTTGTATCATCCTGCAGAAACTCCTCTGCTCTTCTGGTTTCTTCAGTACACATACTATAAATCTGCCTTTTATTACCATTGTCTTAGTGTGTATTTATCCATGTGCAAGAATGTGATATCTACTAATCTGGAAGTTTCCTGGAAAAGTGGAATGAATTTTATACTAATATGAATCCATCCATTCCCCACAGACAAAAGTAAACACTTGTTTCTGGTTTTCTATCTGGGACAGGCCAAAAAGTATCCAAGACTCTTAAGACACCAGATTCCCTAACCATCCAGATGAGCTAGTCAGAATGGCCCACCAAGTTTCTGTCTTTCTCTTCTTACCCTAGACTCAAAACTGCTGGGGAGAGCTCCAGAGCAGCCTGGTGAACTAGTCAGAACCCTGCCCACTTGGTTGCCATCCCCACTTCCAAGACAAAGCTTGGAAGTGCTATTCCAGCTCAAGACTGCCACATGACCTAATGAAAACTGTTCCACTCAACCCTCACCATCATCTCCACACTCATAGTCCAAGCTGACACGCAGACCAAACAACTATACTAACTATACATACCTGATCTGAAAGCAGCCAAGATATCACAGAAAAAAAAAAAAAAAAAAAACAGAGCCAAACTTCCACTTTACAAAAGCAGGCACGCAACCAACAAAAGAAATCCATTTGCTTGGTCACATTGAAAAACACAAATACTATGAAATACTAAGATAATATCTTCCCACCAAATCCCAGCAATCCTATAGAAGAGTTCTACAATGAGAAGTATACAGAAGAATTCCAGGACATAGAACTTAAAAGAATAATCACAAACATCATCAAAGAATTCAAGGACTTTGAAGAACACAAAAATAAACACCTTAATGAACTCACAAAGGATAGGAACAACTCCACTCAGGAACAAACTCCTGAGTGGTACTCAAGAAAATAAAAATATATGACTATGTGCAATGACAAAGACGATTCCAGAAAAATAAATTTCTGAAAGATATAGAAATATTGGAAAAAAACTCAAGCTGAGAGAAAGGTGAAACTGGACATTCAGTAAGATAATTAGAAAAGACAGAAGTCTTACCAGCAAAATGTATAAAATATGAAAACAGAATAATATCAAGACTTGTAGATAAAGTTGGATAATTGGATTACTCAAGCAAACAATATGAAAAATTAAAACACAGGAATGGAATATGCATATATATTGCATACAAGCTGTGGGATGCCATGAAAAAAAAATCTACTAATTACAGGAAAAGAGAAATGAGAAGAATCTAAGGTCAACTGGACTGACTAGATATTCAGCAGGATTATAGCAGAAAATTTCCCTAAAGTAAGGGAACGCATACCCATACCAATGCAAGAAACATACAGCATACCATACAGGACCAGAAGAGAAACTCCCCCACAACATACCATAGTAAAAACACTAAAAATACAGAAAAAGAGAGGGTACTGAAAGATTCTAGAGAAAAAAACAAATTACATATTGTATTAGTCACTTTCCTGTTGCTGTGATAAACCACCATGACTAAGGGAACTTATAAAAGGAAGAATTTATTTGAGCTTATGATTGACAGTTCCAGGGAATCAGAGTCCATCGTGGTGGGAGGCATGGTGACTTGGGCTGGATGATTAGGTATGTATGGTTCACATCTCACAATGAGTTCAGGAAGTCAAGAGAGAGAGAGAGAGACTGGAGACCACAATGCTTGTTAAACTCACTAAGCCTGCCCCCTATGACATACTTCCTCCAGCATGGCCACACCTTCTAAGACCTCCAAGAACAGTGCCACCAACTGGAGACAAAATGTCTGAGTACTTAAAGCCTATGGGGGACACTCTCATTCAAACCACCACACATATAATGGGAAACAAAATGGCTGACATTTCAATGCAAACCTTAAAGCCAGAAGAGCCTGGGTCAAGGTATTCTAAGTTCTGTACAACATGACCACAGATGCCATCCAAGAATGTTTCACTCCACAAAACTGTCTATCATAGCTGAAGGAGAAAAAATTCTTCCATGATATAAAGGCTGAACTAATTCATGTCCACTGAACCATCCCTACAGAGAATATTGGAAGTAAAATAACAGAGTTAAGAAAGAAATCACCATAACAAATAGGCTACAGAATGAAAACAAATGAAACTATAATTATTGAAACAAAGTAGAACTCAGAACATAAAATGACAGTAGCCAACACACGTGTTTCAATAATAACGTCAACCATCCATGGCATCAACTTTTCAATCAAAAGGCACAGACTAGTTGAATGGATTAAAAAGAAAAGCCCATTTTGTTGTCTATAACAAACTTAGCTTCAAGGACAGATACCACCATAGAGTGAAACAATAGAAACAAAACAATCCCAAGAAAATGAGATGAAGCAAGTGTTGCTATACTAATATTTGACTAAATAGACTTCAACCTAAAATTAATCTGAAGAGATAAAGAAGGCCACCCCATTTTGATCAAGGGAACAATTAAACAAGAACATATTATGTATATATATATATATATATATATATATATATGTAAACTCTGGTCCACACAATTTCATAAAAACAGTACTATTTGACTCTAAGAAATAGATTAACCCCAACTTAGTAATAAGTGCTTTCAATACCCCACTTTCTATAATACAGAAATCATCTTGGCAAAGAATAAACAGAAAAGCATCCGAATTAAATGATATCATACATCAAATGGACTCAAGAAACAAATCCTACTCTGTAGCCCAAAGAACTTTCTCTAAAGTAGACCTCATACTTAGGCACAAAAAACTCAACAAATACAAAAATTGAAATAATTTAATATATTCTGTAGGATCACATTGCAATAAAGCTTAAAATCAACAGTACAAGAAGCTCTAGGAACTGCATGAACTCATGGAGATTAACCGACACACTTCTAATTGGTGAATGGGCCAAAGAAGTGATCAAAATAGAAACAAGTGATCAAAAAATATTCCTGGAACTGAATGAAAATGAAAACACAATAGAACAAAACCTTTAGGACACATTAAAGCACTCCTAAAAGGAAAGTTTACAGATCTATGCACCTACATTAAAAAATAGAAAGGGCACAAATAAATGACTTAATGATAAAATTCAAGACTCTGGAAAAACAAAAACAAATCCAACCCAGCAGACAAGAAGAAATAATAAAAAAAAATCAGAACCGAAATCAATAAAATAAAAACAAAGAAAACAATATAATGAATTTATGAATTTAAGATCTGGTTCTTTGAAAACATAAACAAAATAGACAGGCTTTTAGCTCAGCTTACCAAAAGAAAGAAAAAGCAAACTCAAATCAACAAAATCAGAAATAAAAAGGGAAACATTACAACAGAAACCAAAGTAATATAGAACATTATAATGGAATATTTTAAAAACCTGTATAGGGCTTCTATATTATACCTCACATACCCAGGGCTCAGGGACCATTGGGGAGGAGAGAGCAAAAAGATTGTAAAAGCCAGGGGTGGTGCATGATCATGAGGAAGCAGTCTTCCAGGCTTCTGGGAACTTTCTTATATGAACTTATAGCAATGGGGGCAGCATAAAGCAGACCATGGGAAACTCAATCAGACAAAGTCAGCATAGAACTGAGAAAGTGGGCAGGAGGCCCCAACCTTAGCTGAGGAACTATTGGCAGCTGATCACTGCTGGGGGAAGGAAAGTTGATCTTCTTTAATGGAGTGATAGGCTGAATATCCTCTAGTGCATGAACTCATACCAAGAGACATGTGGGTACACAAACTTACCCTGTAAGCCTTAACATACATGACAATGCATGAATCCAATGGGCAGGCTACAAAGGTGTGCAGAAAGAGGAGTAGGTCTAAATATTAAGATGTATTATATGAAATGCACAAAAATTCAGTAAGCTACATTGAACAAATAATAAAATAAAATAAACAAATGAAATGAGAAAATCCTATATGCTGTTAAATTAGAAACTCTAAAAAAAATGGATGAACTCCTAGATTTAATCAAATAACCAAAGTTAAACAAGATAGATCAACAACTAAACCAGCCTATGACATAAAAGGAGATGAAAAGAGTGATACAAAGCTTCCAGACTGAAAAGAGCTCAGGTCAACATGGATTCACAGCTGGAAACATGGGCAGTACTCAATATGATAGTGGTGCACAAAAGGACTCTAAAATTGACTTCATTACATAAGGAAAGTCAAGAATGAGCAAATGGAAGGTGATTAAACTTTTTTTTTCTTTTCTCTACAGGAAAAGAAACAACCAAATGCATGCATGAAGAGGGAGCTCACAGAGTGAGAGAATCTTTGTCAGGTATGCATCAAATAGAGAATTAATTAATTTGTAGAATAATCAAAGAACTCTAAAGACAAATAAGCAAGAAAATATATGACCCAAATTAAAAATCGGTTATAGATCTGAAGAGAGAGAGAGAGAGAGAGAGAGAGAGAGAGAGAGAGAGAGAGAGAGAGA